>CM038682.1:415403898-415779060 GCA_021605205.1 Aegilops longissima | reverse complement strand
GGTGTGCATCCAACTCGTTTGCTCACGAAGACCTAGGGCAATTTGAGGAAGCCCATCATTGGAATATATAAGCCAAGTTCTATAATGTAAAAGTCCCACTATTATATGAAAGTGACAACATAGGAGACTCTCTATCATGAAGATTATGGTGCTACTTTGAAGCACAAGTGTGGTAAAGGATAGTAGCATTGCCCCTTCTCTCTTTTTCTCTCATTTTTTTTTGTTTTTTGGGCCTTCTCTCTTTTTTTGGCCTCTTTTTTCTCCTTTTTCTCTTTTTTTTTTGTCCGGAGTCTCATCCTGACTAGTGGGGGAATCATAGTCTCCATCATCCTTTCCTCACTGGGACAATGCTCTAATAATGATGATCATCACACTTTTATTTACTTACAACTCGATTCGTAGAACAAAATATGACTCTATATGAATGCCTCCGGCGGTGTACTGGGATGTGCAATGAATCAAGAGTGACATGTATGAAAGAATTATGAACGGTGGCTTTGCCACAAATACAATGTCAACTACATGATCATGCAAAGCAATATGACAATGATGAAGCGTGTCATAATAAACGGAACGGTGGAAAGTTGCATGACAATATATCTCGGAATGGCTATGGAAATGCCATAATAGGTAGGTATGGTGGCTGTTTTGAGGAAGGTATATGGTGGGTGTATGATACCGGCGAAAGGTGCGCGGTATTAGAGAGGCTAGCAATGGTGGAAGGATGAGAGTGCGTATAATCCATGGACTCAACATTAGTTATAAAGAACTCACATACTTATTGCAAAAATCTATTAGTTATTGAAACAAAGTACTACGCGCATGCTCCTAGGGGGATAGATTGGTAGGAAAAGACCATCGCTCGTCCCCGACCGCCACTCATAAGGAAGACAATCAATAAATAAATCATGCTCCGACTTCATCACATATCGGTTCACCATACGTGCATGCTACAGGAATCACAAACTTTAGAACAAGTATTTCTCAAATTCACAACTACTCAACTAGCATGACTCTAATATCACCATCTTCATATCTCAAAACAATCATAAGGAATCAAACTTCTCATAGTATTCAATGCACTTTATATGAAAGTTTTTATTATATCCCTCTTGGATGCCCATCATACTAGGACTAAATTCATAACCAAAGAAAATTACCATGCTGTTTAGGACTCTCAAAATAATATAAGTGAAGCATGAGAGTTCATCTATTTCTTCAAAATATCCACCGCCGTGCTCTAAAAGATATAAGTGAAGCACTAGAGCAAACAACAAACTACTCCGAAAGATATAAGTGAAGATCAATGAGTAGTTGAATAATTATGCAACTATGTGAAGACTCTCTAACATTTAAGAATTCCAGATCTTGGTATTTTATTCAAACAGCAAGCAAATCTAAAGAAAATAAAATGATGCTCCAAGCAAAACACATATCATGTGGTGAATAAAAATATAGCTCCAAGTAAAGTTACCGATGAACGAAGACGAAAGAGGGGATGCCATCCGGGGCATCCCCAAGCTTAGGCTCTTGGTTGTCATTGAATATTACCTTGGGGTGCCTTTGGCATCCCCAAGCTTAGGCTCTTGCCACTCCTTATTCCATAGTCCATCGGATCTTTACCCAAAACTTGAAAACTTCACAACACAAAACTTAACAGAAAACTCGTGAGCTCCGTTAGCGAAAGAAAACAAAACACCACTTCAAGGTACTGTAATGAACTCATTTTTTTATTTATATTGGTGTTAAACCTACTGTATTCCAACTTCTCTATGGTTTATAAACTATTTTACTAGCCATAGAGTTATCAAAATAAGCAAACAACACACGAAAAGCAGAATCTGTCAAAAACAGAACAATATGTAGTAATCTGTAACTAACGCAAACTTCTGGAACTCAGAAATATCTACCAAAGTAGGACGACCTAGATAATTTGTTTATTGATCTACTGCAATTGGAATCAGTATTTATCATGTTCTGGTGACTTTTAAGAATTGTTTTCGTGAACAGAAAGTTTCTGGAATTTTCAGCAAGATCAAATAACTATCATCCAAGAAGATCCTATAGGTCTTACTTGGCACAAACACTAACTAAAACATAAAACCACATCTAACCAGAGGCTAGATGATTTATTTATTATTCCATCCGTCCGGAAATACTTGTCGTGGAAATGGATGTATCTAGATGTATTTTAGTTCTAGATACATCGAATTTTATCTATTTGTGCGACAAGTATTTCCGGACGGAGGGAGTACTAAACAGGAACAAAAAGCAAGGAACAAAAAATAAAATTGGGTTGCCTCCCAACAAGCGCTAACGTTTAACGCCCCTAGCTAGGCATGATGATTTCAATGATGCTCGCATAAAAGATAAGAATTGAAACACAAAGAGAGCATCGTGAAGAATATTACTAGCACATTTAAGTCTAACCCACTTCCTATGCATAGGGATTTTGTGAGCAAACAACTTATGGGAACGAGAATCAACTTGCATAGGAAGGTAAAACAAGCATAACTTCAAGATTTTAAGCACATAGAGAGGAAACTCGATATTATTGCAATATGTAGAAGCATATGATCCTCTCTTATAATAATTTTCAGTAGCATCATGAATGAATTCAACCATATAACCAACACATAAAGTATTCTTTTCATGATCTACAAGCATAGAAAATTTACTACTCTCCACATAAGTAAAATTCTTCTCATTCGGAATAGTGGGAGTATCATAAGAAACTCGAATACTATAAATTGTTTCCAAATTAAAAGAGTAATCTTCTGAAAAAGGGTAATCATAATCATGACAAGTTTTATAAATATAATCATCACTACTTTTTATAGCATAAGTTTCAGTCACAATAATCATCATAAGTAGCAACTTTGTTCTCATCATAATCAATTGAAACCTCTTCCAAGATAGTGGAATCATTACTAAATAAAGTCATGACCTCTCCAAATCCACTTTCATAATTATAATAATAAGATTCAACATCCTCCAAAATAGTGGGATCATTACTTCCTAAAGTTGACACTCTTCCAAACCCACTTTCATCAATATAATCATCATAAGTAGGAGGCATGCTATCATCATTATAAATTTGCATATCAAAACTCGGGAGACTAAAAATATCATCTTCATGAAACGTAGCATCCCCAAGCTTGGGACAAACATTAATTGCAGCAAATATATTCTCAAAAACATCATCTTCATCAAACATAGCATCCCCAAGTTTGGCGTTCTCATATCATAAGCATAATCACTCTCATCATTAATAGTATGGATAGCACCAATAGTATAGCAATTATCATCATCACAATGAGTAATAGGAGCAACATCATTTGCGAGAGATACCTTTCTAACTTTGCTTCTCCGTATTTTCTTTTTCTTCTTCACATCATGTGTGGGTTCAATCCTCTTTTTGGAGCTCCTTATTAATGAGATTGGTTGAATAGAAGGCCCCTCCTCGTTACCTGATTAATCATAAGAAATAATAGGAGAATATTGGGAAGTCTCTTCCCTTTCGTTAGTATTCTCTTCATCTTCTATTTGTTTTCTTTTCTTTATGTAATTGGCAATATAAGGATTATCAATGCAATTCACCGCACAATACATATAAATTTCTTCTAGATCAATATCGTGGAATTTCTCAAGGTTATATTCTGGAATATGCTTAGTTTGATGTTTCATTTCTTCATAACCCAAAAGCAAACTAAGTTCATTATGATGTGCAAGGGAAATCAAGTCATCACAATTTTTGGACACGATTTGATCATGAAACAATTTTCATTTGATATTTAAATGACCATGTTCATTGCAAAGTTCACAAGTATGGCTAAGATATTTTAAATTTCCAGCACTAACATTAAGCCTCTCTTGCAACCATTTAGTTTCTAAGTACTTGTGCCTCTTACAAAATCTATCTTCCCTTTTTGGTATGTATTTGCAAACTCTATGCACTCCACAAAAATCGACATGCTTATAAGAGTTATTTTCATCATGACTAGTGCAATCATCATTAGTACCATGGATATTCAAGGAGTTCATACTAACAACATTGCAATCATGCTCATCATTCAAAGATTTAGTGCCAAACATTTTAATGCATTCTTCTTCTAACACTTTGGCACAATTTTCCTTTCCATCATACTCACGAAAGATATTAAAAAGATGAAGCGTATGAGACAGACTCAATTCCATTTTTTTGTAGTTTTCTTTTATAAAATAAACTAGTGATAAAACAAGAAACTAAAAGATTCGATTGCAAGATCTAAATATATACCTTCAAGCTCTCACCTCCCCGACAACGGCGCCAGAAAAGAGCTTGATGTCTATTACACAACCTTCTCCTTGTAGACGTTGTTGGGCCTCCAAGTGCAAAGGTTTGTAGGACAGTAGCAAATTTCCCTCAAGTGGATGACCTAAGGTTTATCAATCCGTGGGAGGTGTAGGATGAAGATGGTCTCTCTCAAACAACCCTGCAACCAAATAACAAAGAGTCTCTTGTGTCCCCAACACACCCAATACAATGGTAAATTGTATAGGTGCACTAGTTCGGCGAAGAGATGGTGATACAAGTGTAATATGGATAGTAGATATAGGTTTTTGTAATCTGAAATTATAAAAACAGCAAGGTAACTAATGATAAAAGTGAGCACAAACGGTATTGCAATGCTAGGAAACAAGGCCTAGGGTTCATACTTTCACTAGTGCAAGTTCTCTCAACAATAATAACATAAATGGATCATATAACTATCCCTCAACATGCAACAAAGAGTCACTCCAAATTCACTAATAGAGGAGAACAAACGAAGAGATTATTGTAGGGTACGAAACCACCTCAAAGTTATCCTTTCGGATCGATCTATTCAAGAGTCTGTAGTAAAATAACATAAAGCTATTCTTTCCGTTTGATCTATCGTAGAGTTCGTACTAGAATAACACCTTAAGACACAAATCAACCAAAACCCTAATGTCACCTAGATACTCCAATGTCACCTCAAGTATCCGTGGGTATGATTATACGATATGCATCACACAATATCAGATTCATCTATTCAACCAACACAAAGTACTTCAAAGAGTGCCCCAAAGTTTCTACCGGAGAGTCAAGACGAAAACGTGTGACAACCCCTATGCATAAGTTCACGAGGTCACGGAACCCGCAAGTGGATAACCAAAACATACATCAAGTGAATCACGTGAATACCCCATTGTCACCACAGATAAGCACGGCAAGACATACATCAAGTGTTCTCAAATCCTTAACGACTCAATCTGATAAGATAACTTCAAAGGGAAAACTCAGTCCATTACAAGAGAGTAGAGGGGGAGAAACATCATAAGATCCAGCAATAGTAGCAAAGCTCGCGATACATCAAGATCATATCACCTCAAGAACACGAGAGAGAGAGAGAGAGAGAGAGAGAGAGAGATCAAACACATAGCTACTGGTACATACCCTCAGCCCCGACGGTGAACTACTCCCTCCTCATCATGGAGAGCGCCAGGATGATGAAGATGGCCACCGGTGAGGGATCTCCCCTCCGGCAGGGTGCCAGAACAGGGTCCCGATTAGTTTTTGGTGGCTACGGAGGCTTGCGGCGGCGAAACTCCCGATCTATTCTGTTCCCCGAAGTTTTTCGGGTATATGGACATATATAGGCGAAAGAAGTCGGTCAGGAGAGCCCCGAGGGGCCCATGAGGGTGGGGGGCATGCCCAGGGGGTAGGCGCGCCTCCCTGCCTCGTGGCCACCTTGTTGCTTGCCTGACGTACACTCCAAGTCTCATGGATTGCTTCTGTTCCAAAAATAACTCTCCCGAAGGTTTCATTCCGTTTGGACTCCGTTTGATATTCCTTTTCTTCGAAACACTAAAACAAGGGAAAAAACAGGAACTGGCACTGGGCTCTGGGTTAATAGGTTAGTCCCAAAAATAATATAAAAGTGTAAAATAAAGTCCATAAACATCCAAAACAGATAATATAATAGCATGGAACAATAAAAAATTATAGATACGTTGGAGACGTATCAGAGCACAGTGGCGCCACCACTAGGGGCCCTTCTGCCGAGGAGGCGGCCGACGATGCAGACGAAGAGGAGCTGCAGGAGGAGCCCCCAATCCAGGGGAGGAAGAAGCGCATCCTCCGGCGGGTTGGCTCCAGCGAGCCAGTGCGGCGAGCCTCCTAGCCAGAAGAGGTCCCCGTCAAGGGGGCGGCCGGCAAGGCCACACAACGGCAAGAGGACCAGGCACAATCCATGCGCCATACGAGGCGCATGGCCGCGACAGCAAAGGAAGCAGCGGCCGCCGCCTCCACCACGGCCAAGCGGCCCAGGTCTCCATCTCCACCCCTCCGCACGGACACCATACTAGAGGCCGACTAAGACCTCTCTTCTATGAGCCCGAACAAGAGGAGGCCAGAGGAAGAGCACGAGTAAGTGCCTCACTGCTTTCTCCATTTCCTGAATCTCTGTTTTTGTTACCTCGTCTGATTTGATCTTGTCTTGGCTTGCCTCTGCAGGGACACGGAAACATTGGCGCAGAGGATGGCGAAGAAGGCCAAGACTTCGACGGGCGACGAGCCCCTAACAAGCACCTCAAGAGCGCCAGAGATGATCACGATCAGCCCGGACACCATCCCATGATGCAGCCCCCGACTCAGCCCCAGCGTGAGCCCATTACTCATTTTCCGCTGGCGAGTGTTGGGGTTTGTATTTTCAGCGTTAACCTCGCCGGGTTTGCAGGGGAAGGGCGGCAACATGAGGATCCGCCAAGGGCCTCCCCCAATATGCCTCCTCCATCGACCACCACACTACCCAAGGGGGGGGGGTCCCCGGCAAGGGATTCCACCGGCGATCCCACGTTGCCAAGGGAGAGATCCCCTGGAAGGGCTCCCACCGACGAGCCCACGCGTGTGGAGGGAGACCCGGCAAACACAGGCGCTGGCGGCTCCTGAACGAAATATGCCCTAGAGGCAACAATAAAGTTGTTATTTATATTTCCTTATATCATGGTAAATGTTTATTATTCATGCTAGAATTGTATTAACCGGAAACTTAGTACATGTGTGAATGCATAGACAAATAGAGTGTCTCTAGTATGCCTCTACTTGACTAGCTCGTTGAATCAAAGATGGTTAAGTTTCCTAGCCATAGACACGAGTTGTCATTTGATTAACGGGATCACATCATTAGAGAATGATGTGATTGACTTGACCCATTCCGTTAGCTTACCACTTGATCGTTTAGTATGTTGTTATTGCTTTCTTCATGACTTATACATGTTCCTATGACTATGAGATTATGCAACTCCCGAATACCGGAGGAACACTTTGTGTGCTACCAAATGTCACAACATAACTGGGTGATTATAAAGGTGCTCTACAGGTGTCTCCGATGGTGTTTGCTGAGTTGGCATAGATCGAGATTAAGATTTGTCACTCCGATTGTCGGAGAGGTATCTCTGAGCCTTCTCGGTAATGTACATCATTATAAGCGTTGCAAGCAAAGTGACTAATGAGTTAGTTGTGGGATGATGCATTATAGAACGAGTAAAGAGACTTGCTGGTAACGAGATTGAACTAGGCATTGAGATACCGACGATCGAATCTCGGGCAAGTAACATACCGATGACAAAGGGAACAACGTATGTTGTTATGCGGTTTGACCGATAAAGATCTTCGTAGAATATGTAGGAGCCAATATGAGCATCCAGGTTCCGCTATTGGTTATTGACCAAAGATGTGTCTCGGTCATGTCTACATAGTTCTCGAACCCGTAGGGTCCGCACGCTTAACGTTCGATGATTATTTGTATTATGAGTTATGTGATTTGATGTACCGAAGGTTGTTCGGAGTCCCGGATTAGATCACGGACATGACGAGGAGTCTCGAAATGGTCAAGACATAAAGATCGATATATTGGAAGGCTATATCCGGACATCGGAAAGGTTCTGAGTGATTCGGGTATTTTTCAGAGTACCGGAGAGTTACGGGAATTCGCCGGGGGGTCAATGGGCCTTAGTGGAAAGAGAGGGCAGCAAGGAAGTGTGGGGTGCGCCCCCCAGGCCCAAACCGAATTGGTTTAGGGCTTTGGGGGCCGGCTCCCTCTTTCCTTCTCCCCTCCTCCTCTTTCCTCCCCCTCCTAGTTGGACTAGGAAAGGGGGAACCTACTCCTAGTAGGAGTAGGATCCCCCCCTTGGGGCGCACCCTATGAGGCCGCCGGTCCCCTCCCCTTGCTCCTTTATATACGTGGCTACGGGGCACCCCAAAGACACACAAGTTGATCGTTGATCTCTTAGCCATGTGCGGTGCCCCCCTCCACCATAATCCACCTCGGTCATATCGTCGTAGTGCTTAGGCGAAACAATGCGTCGGTAGCTTCGTCATCACCGTCATCACGCCGTCGTGCTGATGAAGCTCTCCCTCGACACTCAGCTGGATCAACAGTTCGTGGGACGTCACCGAGCCGAACGTGTGCAGATCGCGGAGGTGCCGTACTTTCGGTACTAGGATCGGTCGGATCGTGAAGACGTACGACTACATCAACCGCGTTGTCATAACGCTCCCGCTTATGGTCTATGAGGGTACGTGGACTACACTCTCCCCTATCGTTGCTATGCATCACCATGATCTTGCGTGTGCGTAGGAATTTTTTTGAAATTACTGCGTTCCCCAACAGCTCCATCCCGGCAATGAGTGTTGTCGAGAAGGGAACCACTCCTCCCCAACTTGTCGTAGGTAAGCCACCCGCCACCTGGCCCTTGTCAGTTTTTCAGTGCGATTTTTTTCTTTTTGCTTTGAGGTCCAATCTTGGTCTCATCTTTTTCTCCTCCCTGGTTTTCAGATCTCTCCTCGGTGGGTCAGATGGATGTCGACGCCACCATCGAGGAGACCGCCAAGGATGCTGCCATCGAGGCTGACAAGGTTGCTGCCGACGAGGCCGTCAAGGACGCACAGGAAGAGGCCGCCAAGGGGTATGCCGGGGAGGCCAGCAAGGAGACCGGCGACCGTGCTGACGGCATCCCTGCTGCAGGAGCGCATGCCGCTACGCCGGCCCCGGAGTCCTCAGCTACCGGGGAGACGGTGGTCGACGACCAACCGTCCACCTCCGAACCCCCCACCTCGAGCAGATACCTAAATATCGGTGATGATTTGTTTGTCAGCTTCCCGGGGACGACAAGCACCGGAGCACCCGCCGAGGGGGAGGTTTTGACGAAGAGGTCATTGCCGCCGTCGGGCTCACAGTCGTCGACAAGCTGAGCGCTAGCAGCAGGGGCTCCAAGGAGGACCAGCTCCTCCAAGCCATGAGCAGCAGCTTTCAGAAGCTTCAGGCGCTTCACCGTGCCCGCAAGGAGAAGCTGGACTCCAGGATGGCAGTCATCGATGCGCCAGAGACGGACTTCCAAGAGCGCGTCGGGCAGATGCAAACCTGGTTTGCCGAGGCCCGGCAGGAGCTGAAGACCAGCCAGGAGCAGCTGAGCGAGCGTTGGAATGAGCTCCTTCTTAAGCAGTCTGACGTTGAGAAGGCTCAGGAGGAGGCCGCCGCGCAGGCCGCCAAGGATGATGCCCAACTAAGGGAGCGCCGCATCTTGCTTGATGCCCAAGAAGATGACCTTTCCACTCATGAGGAGGCGCTTGCCGCCAAACTCTGCGGCAAGGATGAAGAAATTGAGAAGCTTGTCACACAGCGGACCCAGGAGCTGGAGCAGAAGCATAAGGACACACTCGATGCTCTGGTCCTGGATCACGCCGGCAAGCTGAAGGAGGCCGTCGAAGCCACCGAAGCCGCAGAGGCCGCCAAGAACGAGCTGGCCGACAAGGTGGAGAAACTGGAGGCGGAGCTGGAGAAGCACAACAAGGAAGTCGCGACGCTCAAGAGAGACAGGGACAAGACTGCTTACACCTTGGCAGATTTGTAGGTCACTATATCTAACAAGACCAAGTTGCTCTTCGAAGCCAACGACTCCATTGCCGATCTGAAGCTGAAGCTGACCACCCTGGAGGAGACCCTTGAGGGCAGCAGGGCTCATGAGAAGACCCTAGCCGAGGACCTCCGGAATGAGAAGCTACTACTCAAGAGTGCTGCCACCAACTACAATGACTTCGTGGGCGGCATGGGGATCTGGACCGCGCGCCTCATCGACGTCTCGGAGAGGCTCATCACGCAGCTGTCCACCATGGGCGTGCCGAGCATCAGGTTCTCTCACGATGATAAGATAACTAAGAGCGCCAGGGTGACCATGTTCTTCGAGGCCGTCCTCGACGCCTTGAAGCTACTACACGATGGCCCAGCGACCCACCTGGCCAACGAGTCCCGGATACTTTGCCAGGACGTCCTTTTCGAGGTGCTCACCAAGGTGGCGTACAGGAACCCCAGCATCGACCTCAACCAAGACAGCTTGCCGGCGGATGCGGACCGCAGGGCGCTCGAAGAGCTCGTCGCGCCTATCGTCAGCATGTTTGACCAAGTCAAGAGTGTGGAAGGCCAGTGCTGGGACTAGGCGCTCCGCTTCTTCTTGCTGCCATGGATCCGTACCCAAAACCATTCCTCTTAAGTTAGAACTGCGGCAACTTATTAATGTAATATAACTTGCTATGTTTTGTATTGAATGCATGCTATCTTCCTTGTGTAACATCCCAAATTTTCAATTTGGAATGTTATACATTAGGTCATCATGCATATCATATTTTCTCGCATTTTTTTTCCGATCCTAGAAATTTCACGCAACTCAAGGACCCTCGGAGAGAGTTGGAAGTTTCATTATTTTCATATTTGGGGATTTTCCAAATTTTGAAAATAGGATCATTGGATTATTTAAAATTATCTTCATAAAGTTTTCCTATAAAAATATCTTGAGAGGGAATAATATGACTTTCCCAAACAATTAGGAAAAATGAAGATATTATAAATAAACCAAATTTGATTTTGGAAGATTTATTTTGCTTAGGCAAAAATGAGCATTTTAAAAAATTTTATGCATGTATTTTGTTTTTAAAGTTCATTTTGTTCGACTCATTTTTAGGAGTCGGGGAAAATTTGTTTTATTTAAATCCGAGTTCGTTTGGTATTTTTTTTTATTTGTTTTGGTTTAATTTTAAAAAAAAACGCGCCCCCCCCCCCTGGACCGAGGCCCAGCCGGCCCAAGCCAGCCAGGCCCAGGCCCAGCCGCCCCAGCCCACCTCCTCTCCCCCGCTCCCGCTCCCGCGCCCGGTGCCCGCCGCCCGCCGCCGCCGCCGCCGAGTCTGCCGGACCCGTCGCCTGCCCCCTCCCAAGTCGCCGCCCTCCCCCTCTCATAAATAGCGCCCCCTCTCTCTCACCCCAAGCCCCCCGAGCCGCCGCCCGACCCAGCGCCCCAAGCCTTGGCTCGAACGCTGCCGCCGCCCGTCGCTTGCCTTGGGAACCCGCCGCCCTCGCCTCCCGACCCCTTCCGCGGACCCCGCCCACCGGAGCCCCGCCGGACCTCGCCGGCGAGAGCCACCGGAGGTAGCCGCCGCCCCGCACCCCGATCCGGTTTTCTCCCCTCGGACCGATCTGGTTTTTTTTTTAAAAAAAATATGTTTGGTTTTTTTTCAAAACCTAGATTGGTTTATTTTTTTTCGGTTTTCTTATTTAACGGACGTTCACCGAACCGTTCGTTTCAATGAACGCGTTCGTTGGATACGTTCTGTTAATGAGCGTTCGCTTTTAACTCGTTAAATCGTTTTCTTTTAATCGGATTTAATCCGTTATTATTTTGATTTGATTTGAGATCTGATTTTCAAAACTGTTTTATTTCTCGCTCGTTTATCGGAATCAGGTGATTCAAGCGCTGGAGTTTAAAGAATGAAACCGCCGTTCGACTACCCTACTTTCACAGAGTTTTGCCACTGTGAAATTTTGACCTAATTTCAGATCGCTAAGCGAGGCGTTCTCTCTCGAGTTTCGATTTTCGGAGTTTGTTTTGATTCGATTCTTTTGCAACCAGGGTTCTTAAGTTGAACTTTCTGGTTAGATCTTTTATTCGAGATTTCCTGTGCATTAGATGAGTACTTATTGTATGCTTGTTGTTTGTCTGCGTTAGATCACCGGATTGCGCGCTTGTTACTTGAATCTCTAGGACTCGCGGATCATCGACAAGGCAAGTAACACTTGATCATACCCTTCTCATACCCAGTTTTATGCATTAGATCTATTCCTCAAACACTTGCATGATTAGGATCTAATTAAATTGTGGGTTTGGGAAGTAGATTGAGTAGTACCTATTACCTGTTTTACTTATGAAACCTTGGGAGTTACTTCTGCGTTTGCTTGTTCATGCCATGCTATGCTTGTAGGCGTGGATTGGGTGAGTGAATATCCATGACAGATGTGAGATTGTTAATTAATGGTTTATCTAAGGTGGCAACCTAACACACATCTGGGTGGATTGAGGCACTGGTTTCTATCGAGGACTTACTGTATTTCTTGGACCGCCACCGGGCTCTAAGGGATCATAAGATTTTTCAAGCTGGAAACTTCCGTGTGCAGCCACAAGCCAATTATGGGCTCTGGCGTAGTTGACTAAGTCGTCGAACTCTTACGGGTAGGCTAGCTGATGTAGGGGATGTAGGTTGATACGGTCTACCCACATGTAAGGTGCTAAGCGCTCACGAAGACTATGTCTCGGTCATCCGTTTCTCAAACACCATGTAGTCACGAGAACCAAGCGGAGGCGATCGAGTCTTGTGGGGAAAAGTGTGCAAACCTCTGCGAGTGTATAAACTAATCATGATTAGCCGTGTCCCGGTTATGGACAATTTGAGTATCCGGTGCTTGATTATCATGTGAATCTCAACATGTTACTTCTAAATAAAAGTTATTGGGTTTTGATGAGTACTTTTTAATTGGGATTGAGGATCTGTCAACCATTCTCAATGTTTAACAACCACCATGATAGTTAAATAAAATTATTCCTTTGATGTAGGAAAAATCAGCTTTATGCAAATGTAACAGTAGAGCCTTACCACCAGCCAAATATGCATGTAGTATAGGCTTATTCATTCATTGCTCTTATGTGTTACATTGCAAGCATATTCCATGTCTTGACCGTTTTGGGCTGCAACTTTTCACGTTGCGAGACTTTTAGAATGACAGTAAGGTGTTAGGTCGTGGTTCTATACTCGGTGATGCCGTTGGAGTTGATGGACTCGCTTATCTTCCAAGCCTTCATTGTTATCATTAGATGGCCTTAAGCCATATTTTGTATTCAGTTCCTTGTGGACAACGATGTAATAAGTGTGTGATTGCTACTCTGCTATAAATCCTTCAAATCTTGTGTGGTGTCGACATTCTTGATCCGAGGATGACCTTGAGCACGAGCGCTAGATCCATTGGTGCTGGTCGCTCTGAGAGAATGGTATCGAGCACCTGTTGTTGTGAGACACGACCACTAAGTTAAAGCCATAGATCACTCTCTCTTCCCATTTCTAACTCCTCATCTTTTCTACTCTCTTTAGGATGACGGACGCGAAGATCAAGTACACCCAACGGATGAAGGCACACCTTTTGGATTTCACTTGAAGGAAGTTACTAAGTACACGAACATTGGATTACCAAGCTTCACGGGACTTTCAACGCCACTCTGCTGAAGAGGAGCGCTGGAAGATTCATGCTCACGTTCGGGAAGGACATTCGCCCCAATCACCAAGCCAATAGATAGTGTTTTGATTGCACCCACTTGGAGTGCAGGAAAGAGCATGGCAGCTCACATCACCATGGGGCGCATTGGAGAAGTCTATCAAGAAGATCTCAAGGACACCATCTACCAGATTTGCGGACGCCGAGGGCGACAAGCTGGGACGTCGTCGGCACCGGAAGGATAGGTCCATTGCAGCGTTCATCCGGGAGTTAAATCAGCACATTCGGCGCCGGGAGAATCAAATGTCAATGACATGTTGGAGTTGCGAAGGCGAAGGAAAGGATCATCGAATTGGAAGAAGAACTAAAGACTACAAGCAAGGACTACATGGGCGAGATCGTAGCTCGGCAAGACACAATAACGATCTTAAATGCGAGATCGAAGAACTCAAGAAGAAGTTGGCGCTCAGGAATGAAGACCAGTATGTCGAACACCCAATCGACTACATCAACATCGGCGACACAGATTCGGATCCAAGTGAACCCGATTTTGAAGGCGAAGCTGGAGCGAGACATCATGGAGTCTTCCACGGTTCAAATTAGTAGAAGTCCCCACATATTAGTAGTATTCCCTCCATGTAAACCTTTATAGTACCGCACTTTTGCGATAGTTAGATCGTTGTAACCCTTGTTTGATTGAATGAAGTGATTTGTGTGCATTTGCTCATGTGCATTGGGTAGTGATTTCCCCTTAGACCTCATTCTATTCTACCTTTCTCTCCTTTTCTAAACCCATCAGATGCCTCGAGACGCGACCCGGATTCGTTTTCCGCCGAGAGATCACCCAATTGATCCAGCAGCAGAATACCTGATTCAAACATTGGTGCGAACAACAACAACAACAACAACCCACCGCCACCACCACCACTGCGGATCATCGACTCGTTTCCTTAAATGAACCGCGGTGTATTCCGATAACACCGAGCCAATTGTAGCAGATGGTGGCTCCGCAAGATAGGAAGGAGCTGACTACTGCGGGATGCACGGATGGTGAAAGAGTGAAGTTTGCAGCACATCAGCTTGAAGGACCCGCTTGCGGCATGGTGGGAGAATTTCACACCACTTATCCGTGAACAACATCACATGGGACCAGTTTCACAAGCTTTTCGCACAACCCATGTTTCAGCAGGAGCCATGGCCATGAAGAAGCGTGAGCTTCGCAACTTACGCAAGGAGGAAGGACTGTTGGCGATCGTGGATGACTTTAGCAAATTAGCACGTTATGCCCCGGATAGCGTTACTACGGATGCAGCCAAACGGGAGAAGTTTCTAGAAGGACTGAATGATGAGTTCAGCATGCCGTTGATGGTAGCAAGTTTCAATAACTACCAGGAGTTAGTAGACCGAGCTCGATGATTGAGGAAAGCAGCAGACAAATTGAGAACTGCATAGCGGAAGTATGGACAAGGGAAGTATAACTCGGGATCCCAGCAGAAGCCACGTTATACCCTAAATCAGGAATTCAGTTTTAGCATACCCATGGAGGAGGTAATTCGCACAACCATAATGGCACCAAGAATGGGAGCAGGGAATGGAGGAAGCAGCAGACGAACCGCACCAACCCGTCTACACCATCCAAGGTAGACTGAGTCACATTACTTGCTTTAAGTGCCGCAAGGCTGGGCATTATGCAAATGACTGTCCGAAGGCGAATGGAAATGGCAATGGAAGCTCGGAAAGAAGCCCAACCCTTTCAACAGGGGACAAGTGAACCACATTGATGTGGAGGAGGTTGAAGATCAGCCCGATCGATGTCGGTAAGTTTTGGTTAAGTCTTTTCTGCGGTTGTTCTTTTTGATCTTGGTGCATCGCATTCATACATATCAAGGGATTTGTGGATAAGTACAAGTTACCAACCCAAGCCCTTAGGTCACCCATGCTAGTAACCTCACCGGGCAGAGTACATGGCTAGTAAATGGTGTGATCGATTGCCACTAAGGATTGGACACTATGTTTTCCCCTCGGACCTAATAGTTACGGAATCCCAAGGATTGGATGTGATATTAGGAATGGATTGGTTATCAAGGTATGGAGGAAACATAGATTGTACCGCAAGGTCAATTTTGCTCACCACACCGGAAGGAAGAAGGATTAAGTATGTATCACGGCACGAGCGAGGAGAGCACAAGTTAATTGCTTACAGAGGTGGTACGGAAGAAGTACCGATGGTGAAGGAATATCTGATGTATTTCGGAAGAGTTGCGGGAATGCCGCGGATAGAGACATTGAGTTTTGATCGAGCTGTTGCGAGAACAGGCCCGATATCGAAGCAACCGTCTGAGGATGCCATAAAGGATTTGGCAGAAATTAAGAAGCAGATAAAGGAACTATTGGATAAAGGTTTTATCGCCCAAGTTCTTCACCTTGGGGATCACCCGTTTATTGGTGGAGAAGAAGGATGGATCATTGAGAATGGTTGTTGATTATCGTGGATTGAATGAAGTAACAATCAAGAACAAGTACCCACTACCTATGATAAATGATCTATTTGATCGCTTGCAAGGAGCCAAAGTGTTCTCTAAGATCGACTTGCGATCGGGGTACCATCGATTGAAGATTAAGGAGCAAGACATACCCAAGACAGCATTTACCACGAGATATGGACTGTATGAGTATACCGTTATGTCATTTGGATGACTAACGCACCAGCCTATTTCATGAACACGATGAACAAAGTGTTTATGGAGTTTTTGGACAAGTTAAATCGTGGTGTTCATTGATGACATTTGATTTTCTCGAAGAATGAAGAGGAACACAAGGAACATTTGAGATTGGTTTTGGGCGAGGGAACACCAGTTGTATGCCAAGTTCAGCAAATGTGAATTTTGGTTAAAGGAAGTTGGATTTCTCGGACATGTTATATCCGGAGAAGGAATAGCATTGACCCCACAAAGGTTGAGACCGTAACCAAATGGGAAGCACCAACGACAGTTGGAGAGATTCGAGTTTCCTTGGACTCGCAGGATACTACGAAGATTCATTGAGAATTTCTCAAGGATTGCAAAGCCTATGACAGAATTGTTGAAGAAGGAAAACAAATTCATATGGGTGAGGACTGTGAGGCAAGTTTTCAGGAGTTGAAGAAAAGATTGGTTACCTCACAGTTTTGATATTGCGGATCAAACTAAGGATTATGAGGTGTATTGCGGCGCTTCACGTCGAGGACTTTTAGCAGTGCTTATGCAGGAAGGAAGAGTTGTTTCGTATGCTTCACGACAACTTAAGCCCCATGAGTTGAATTATGCCACTCATGATTTGGAGTTAGCAACCGTTGTGCATGCCTTGAAGGCGTGGAGACATTTTCTCATTGGAAATCATTGTGAAGTATATCACGGATCACAAGAGTTTGAAGTACATCTTCACACGAAGAATTGAATCTCAGACGGAGAGAAGATGGTTAGAGCTAATCAAGGATTTCGATATGAGATTGCATTATCACCCGGAAAGGCTAATGTCGTAGGCAGGCGCATTGAGCCGTAAAGCCACGTCAATACCCTAATGATGGGAGGAATACCCAATGAGTTAGCCGAGGACCTTGAGAGCTATGTTTGGAAATAGTTCGAGAGGCTATGTAGCAGCATTGGAAATTCGATCGACAGCGATGGACAAAATCGGAGAAGCCCAAAAGGCGGATAAGGAAGTTGCCTCTATAAAGGAGAAAATGAGCAAAGGAAAAGCTAAAGGATTTCGTGAGGATGAGCACGATACCCTATGGTTTGAAGACCGTGTTTATGTGCCCAATGACCCGAGATCGGGAAGTTGATTTTGCAAGAAGCCCATGATTCACCCTATTCGATTCACCGGAAATACCAAAATGTATTTGGATTTGAAGAATACATTACGGTGGACGGAATGAAGAAGGATATTGCGGAGTATGTAGCAGTTTGCGACGTATGTCGAGAAAGTAAAAGCGAGCATCGAAGCCAGCAGGATTATTACAACCATTGCCGATACCGAATGGAAGTGGGATAAACTAGGCATGGATTTCATCACAGGTTTGCCAAAGACCCGTTCAGGATATGACTCGATTTGGGTCATAGTCGACCGTTTGACCAAGGTAGCTCATTTCATTCGATCAAGACTACCTATAGCAGTGCTAAGTTGGCAAAAATATACATGACCAGAATTGTATGCTTACGGAGTTCAAGGAGCATTGTATCGGATAGAGGAACCCGGTTTACCTCGAAATTTTGGAACCGGTTACACGAAACATTGGGAACCCGATTGGAATTCAGCACAGCTTTCCACCCACAGACCGATGGACAAAGCGAGAGAGTCAATCAGATTTTGGAGGACATCTTTGAGAGCTTGTGCACTAGATTATGGATCTAGTTGGGATGACAATTTGCCGTATGCAGAATTTTCCTACAATAACAGTTACCAAACCAGCTTAAAGATGGCACCTTCGAGGCCTTGTATGGAAGAAGGTGCAGGACACCGTTGTCATGGGAATGGCCGGAGATCGTCGGTTGTTTGGACCAGATTTGATTAAGGAGTCGAACGAGAAAGTTAAGTTGATTGAGAGCAGACTCAAGGTAGCCCGTCCGGACAAAAGAGCTATGCCGATTCAAAGCGCAAAGTGATTGAGTATGAGGTTGGAGAGCAGTATATCTCGAGTATCCCGCTTGAGGAGTTAAGCGTTTTGGAGTGAAAGGAAAGTTAGCACCCGTTTTGTTGGACCATATAAGATTTTGCAACGCATGGGAGAAGTTGCGTATAAGTTGGAATTGCGGAAGGACTGTCGGGAGTTCATGATGTATTCCATGTTTCTCGATTGAAGAAATGTCACCCGAGATAGCAGAGGTACCGTTAAGAACCACAGTGCCATTGGAGGCAATTCAGTTGAAGGATGACTTGACATATGAGGAAAAACCGGTTAAGATTCTCGATTATGCCAGCAGAGTTACCCGCAGCAAGGTTATCAAATTTTGCAAAGTTCAGTGGAGCCACCACACTGAGGATGAAGCCACCTGGGGAAGAGAGGAAGTTTTGCTTAAGACCACCCTCACCTATTTTCTAGCCAACCCGAATCTCGAGGGCGAGATTCATCTTAAGGGGGTAGGTTTGTAAGATCCCAAATTTTCAATTTGGAATGTTATACATTAGGTCATCATGCATATCATATTTTCTCGCATTTTTTCCGATCCTAGAAATTTCACGCAACTCAAGGACCCTCGGAGAAGTTGGAAGTTTCATTATTTTCATATTTGGGATTTTCAAATTTTGAAAATAGGATCATTGGATTATTTAAATTATCTTCATAAAGTTTTCCTATAAAAATATCTTGAGAGGAATAATATGACTTTCCCAAACAATTAGGAAAAATGAAGATATTATAAATAAACCAAATTTGATTTTGGAAGATTTATTTTGCTTAGGCAAAAATGAGCATTTTAAAAAATTTTATGCATGTATTTTGTTTTTAAAGTTCATTTTGTTCGACTCATTTTTAGGAGTCGGGAAAATTTGTTTTATTTAAATCCGAGTTCGTTTGGTATTTTTTTTATTTGTTTTGGTTTAATTTAAAAAAACTGGACCGAGGCCCAGCCTGCCCAAGCCAGCCAGGCCCAGCCCAGCCGCCCAGCCCACCTCCCTCTCCCTCCGCTCCCGCTCCAGCGCCGGTGCCCGCCGCCGCCAAGACGCCCGCCCGAGTCTGCCGGACCCGTCGCCCTTGCCCCCTCCCAAGTCGCCGCCTCCCCCCCCTCTCATCAATAGCGCCGCCCCCCCTCTCTCTCACCCCAAGCCCCACGAGCCGCCTGACCCAGCGCCCCCGACGCCTTGGCTCGAGCGCCGCCGCCGCCCCCCCTTGCCGCCGGGAACCCCGCCGCCCTCGCCTCCCGACCCCGCCGCCCGGACCCCCCCGGAGAGCCCGCGGACCTCGCCGGCGAGAGCCACCGGAGGTAGCCGCCGCCCCGCGCCCCGATCCGGTTTTCTCCCCTCGGACCGATCTGGTTTTTAAAAAAAAAATATGTTTGGTTTTTTTTTAAAAACCTAGATTGGTTTATTTTTTCGGTTTTCTTATTTAGCAGACGTTCACCGAACCGTTCGTTTCAATAAACGCGTTCGTTGGATTCGTTCTGTTAACGAGCGTTCGCTTTTAACTTCGTTAAATCGTTTTCTTTTAATCGGATTTAATCCGTTATTTTTTGATTTGATTTGAGATCTGATTTTCAAAACTGTTTTATTTCTCGCTCGTTTATCGAATCGGGTGATTCAAGCGCTGGAGTTTAAATGTGAAACCGCCGTTCCGACTACCCTACTTTCACAGAGTTTTGCCACTGTGAAATTTTGACCTAATTTCAGATCGCTAAGCGAGGCGTTCTCTCTCGAGTTTCGATTTTCGGAGTTTGTTTTGATTCGATTCTTTTGCAACCAGGGTTCTTAAGTTGAACTTTCTGGTTAGATCTTTTATTCGAGATTTCCTGTGCATTAGATGAGTACTTATTGTATGCTTGTTGTTTGTCTGCGTTAGATCACCGGTCGCGCTTGTTACTTGAATCTCTAGGACTCGCGGATCATCGACAAGGCAAGTAACACTTGATCATACCCTTCTCATACCCAGTTTTATGCATTAGATCTATTCCTCAAACACTTGCATGATTAGGATCTAATTAAATTGTGGGTTTGGGAAGTAGATTGAGTAGTACCTATTACTGTTTTACTTATGAAACCTTGGGAGTTACTTCTCGTTTGCTTGTTCATGCCATGCTATGCTTGTAGGCGTGGATTGGGTGAGTGAATATCCATGACAGATGTGAGATTGTTAATTAATGGTTTATCTAAGGTGGCAACCTAACACACATCTGGGTGGATTGAGGCACTGGTTTCTATCGAGGACTTACTGTATTTCTTGGACCGCCACCGGGCTCTAAGGGATCATAAGATTTTTCAAGCTGGAAACTTCCGTGTGCAGCCACAAGCCAATTATGGGCTCTGGCGTAGTTGACTAAGTCGTCACGAACTCTTACGGGTAGGCTAGCTGATGTAGGGGATGTAGGTTGAGTACGGTCTACCCACATGTAAGGTGCTAAGCGCTTACGAAAGACTATGTCTCGGTCATCCGTTTCTCAAACACCATGTAGTCACGAGAACCAAGCGGAGGCGATCGAGTCTTGTGGGGAAAAGTGTGCAAACCTCTGCAGAGTGTATAAACTAATCATGATTAGCCGTGTCCCCATTTATGGACAATTTGAGTATCCGGTACTTGATTATCATGTGAATCTCAACATGTTACTTCTAAATAAAAGTTATTGGGTTTTGATGAGTACTTTTTAATTGGGATTGAGGATGCTGTCAACCATTCTCAATGTTTAACAACCACCATGATAGTTAAATAAAATTATTCCTTTGATGTAGGGAAAAATCAGCTTTATGCAAATGTAACCGTAGAGCCTTACCACCAGCCAAATATGCATGTAGTATAGGCTTATTCATTCATTGCTCTTATGTGTTACATTGCGGCATATTCCATGTCTTGACCGTTTTGGGCTGCAACTTTTCACGTTGCGAGACTTTTAGAACGACAGTAAGGTGTTAGGTCGTGGTTCTATACTCGGTGATGCCGTTGGAGTTGATGGACTCGCTTATCTTCCAAGCCTTCCGCTGTTATCATTAGATGGCCTTAAGCCATATTTTGTATTCAGTTCCTTGTGGACAACGATGTAATAAGTGTGTGATTGCTACTCTGCTATAAATCCTTGAAATCTTGTGTGGTGTCGGCATTCTTGATCCGGGGATGACTTCGAGCACAGGCGCTAGATCCATTCAGGTCTGGTCGCTACACCTTGTTTGATCCCTCTTTGTATGGTACACGCCCTACGCATTATTGGAAAAGGCTTGCCGGTGCACACACCCTTGCCGTGAGCGCTTTGAGGACGGATCCTTAGCAGCCTGCTGGGGGTGCCGCTGTCGGCAAGGCACCTTGCCGCTCTTGGTGCAGCCACTTGAGTCGTTGAGCGGACTCGAAATGGAGCAAGGGCACAACCAATCCCGGCAAAGTTCCTTCGCGTGCAGGTTTTCCTATACAAGAAACGAGACCATTTGAGGGAAACAACCTATTTATAAGAAATTCACTCGAGGTTTCGTGACTTAGCTTTTCGCTGTTGTGTTCTTTCCACAGATGCCACTTGGAACGCCGCTTGTTGGTGCCCACACTCCCTATTCGCCCCGGCAAACTTGTACGCGAGGGAACCTTCCATCCTTTGAGAAAAAGAAAGAAGGGAAAATAGGAACATGGAACCTTGGCGGTTTATCAATGCTTGCCGGAAGCAAACATAGTACGATATCATGGACAAGCATGCATATATATATGAACATGGAAATCAACAAGAAATCTACTGAAGCTTATTGAATTGTGAACTGTGCATAGGGTCTGCGCCTAGCTCTGTACATAGGGTTATATGCCTTGCCGGTAAGGCTAGTAAAAAAGGGGGTTATCGAGGGTCCCGACAATCGCGCCTCACGGGTAAAACTTGCGAAGATGCTCGATGTTCCAGGAGTTGCTCTCTGGGATACCTTCTTTGGTCTCCAGGCGGATTGCGCCGGGCCTGGTGACTCGTATTACCCGATAAGGGCCTTCCCACTTTGGCGTCAACTTGTTGGAATTCTTGGCCGACTGAACGTGCCGGAGAACAAGGTCGCCTTCCTCAAAGCTTCGGGCATGAACCTTGCGGCTATGGTAGCGGCGCAAGGCTTGCTGGTAGAGCGTAGCTCGCACAGCAGCCTGAAGACGATCTTCCTCAAGGAGCGTAGCATCGTCTTGCCCAACTGCTCTTGCTCAAGCTCATCATAAGTGAGCACTCGAGGCGATCCGTATGTGAGTTCTGTGGGGAGAACTGCTTCTGCCCCGTACACGAGGGAGAAGGGCGTCTGGCTGGTGGCTCGATTTGGTGTCGTCCCGATTGACCAAAGAACCACCGGCAACTCGTCAATACAGCGTCTTCCGCACTTGTGCATCCTGTCAAAAGTCCTTGTTTTGAGGCCCTGCAACACTTCAGCATTTGCCCTTTCCGCCTGGCCGTTGCTTCGCAGATGTGCAATAGAAGCAAAACAGATTTTGCTGCCGAGGTCTTGGATGTACTGCATGAAGGTGCGGCTTGTGAACTGCGTGCCATTGTCGGTGATGACTCTGTTTGGCACACCAAAACAGCAAACTAGTCCCTTGAAGAACTTGATGGCTGATCATGCTGTCACCTTTCTCACTGCTTCCACTTCTGCCACCTTGTGAACTTGTCGATGGCAACGTACAAGTACTCAAAGCCCCAGACAGCACGGGGAAAAGGGCCCAGTATGTCAAGTCCCCAGACCGAAAAACGGCCAGGAAAGAGGGATCATCTGAAGATCTTGACCTGGCTGATGGAGTTTCTTCGAATGGAACTAACATGCTTCACACTTGGTTACTAGTGCAGTTGCATCCCGGAGAGCAGTGGGCCAAAAAAACCTTGCCGGAATGCCTTGCCGGCAAGGGCTCTTGATCCTATGTGAGAGCCACATATGCCTCCGTGTATCTCTGCCAACAACTCCAGTCTGTCCTCCCGAGGAATGCACTTCAATTTCACATCGTTCGGTCTTTTCCTATATAGGACGTCGTCCACAAACTGGTACATGCCAGACCGACGGGCTACTTTCTCCGCTTCTTCCTGTCCATCAGGGAGTTCCCCTGTTTGGAGTAACTGAACGGTGTGTTGTTCCCATGCCGGGGCTTGAGGCTCGACGGCAAGGACTAAAGGCATGTCTTCTGCCATGGGAGCAGTTGTCTCTATGACAAGGGCTTCAGGCCCTGCCGGAGCCTGTCGCTCCCCGGCAAGCTTGGCGTCCCCGACAACATCCTTGTCGGTAGCTCCTGGGAGCTCAGCGGGAAAGTACTTGGCGGGGCCTGACTTACTTTGCTTATTCTGTCCTGCCGATGGTTCAATGAATGGCTGAGTCAATTGGAGCACAAAGGTCCCTGGTTCCACTGGTAACTTAAGGGCAGCACATTTTGACAGGTCGTCAACAATGTTGTTCTCTGCTCGAGGAACATGCTCTCCTTGTAGACCGTCAAAACACTCTTCCAACTTCCTCACTTCATCTACAAAAGCTTCCGTCAACGGGCTCTGATAATCCTTGTTCACTTGCTTCACTACGAGTTGTGAATCCCCACGGACGATCAACTTTCTGATTCCAAGGTCTTCCGCGATCCTAAGACCGTCAAGCAGCCCCTCATACTCCACAGTGTTGTTCATCGATCTCTCCTGGGGGAAGTGCATCTGGACTACGTACTTGAGGCGCTCTCTTGTGGGCGTGACAAGAAACACACCAGCAGCGACGCCTTGCAGCGAGAAAGCCCCATCAAAGTACATAATCCAGTCGCGGCTTGTTTCCTTGCTGGCGAGAGTGGTTTCTTGAATTTCTTTGTCAGGCATTGAGGTCCATTCTGCAATGAACTCCGCCTAGGCTCGGCTCTGGATTATCAAAGTGCTTTCAAACCTCAGACCAAAGCTTGACAGTTCCAACACCCACTCCATGATCCTTCTGGTTGCATCTGGGTTGTGCAAGATCTGTTGCAATGGGAAGCGAGTGATGATGGTGATCTTATGTGCTTGAAAATAATGATGCAGCTTCCTCGAGGCCATAAGGAGGCCGAAGAGCAACTTCTGCACACCAGAGTATCTCGACCTAGCCCCCTGCAAGAGGGAGCTGACAAAATAAACCGGGAGCTGCATCATCTTCTTCCTCTGTATCACTTCGTTTTCTTGCGTAGATTCTGCCTTGCCGGCACCAGACTCTGCCGAGGGTCCTGCCTTGCCGGCGCCAGACCCAGCCGGGGGGAGCTCTGGCTTGTCATCCAACGGTCTTGCTACTGCTTCTTCATCAGCTTCCCTCCGCGCCACTAGAGCGGCACGGACCACTTGATTCGTTGCCACTAGATATAGCAGCAACGGTTCTTGCGACTTAGGCGCGACTAGTATTGGCGTAGAGGAGAGGTACCTCTTCAAATCCTGCAGCGCCGCCTCTGCCTCCAGGGTACATTTCATGGGCCCTGCCTTTTTCAAAATCTTGAAAAAGGGGAGGGCGCGCTCAGCAGATTTGGATATGAACCTACTCAAATCGATGCGCTTGCCAACCGGCAAGCGGCCTTACGTCTTTCACTCGTCTTGGTGCTTCAATCTGCTCAATCGCCTTGATCTTGTCGGGGTTCGCCTCGATCCCATGTTGAGACACAAAGAACCCGAGAAGTTTGCCGGATGGGACACCGAACACACACTTCTTAGGGTTGAGCTTGAGGTTGATCTTGCGCAAATTTGCAAACATTTCTTCCAAATCTTGCACGAGTGTTGCCTTGTCCTTGGTTTTGACCACTATGTCATCCTTGTAAGCTTCCATATTTCGATGGAGCTGGGGCTCAAAACCAATCTAAACAACTCTTTCAAATGTCGAACCAGCGCTTTTCAACCCAAAAGGCATCCATATAAAACAATACGTACCACATGGGGTGATAAAGGCGGTCTTCTCTTCATCTTCCTTCGTCATAAAGATTTGGTGGTATCCTAAATAGGCGTCGAGGAACGACAGCAGGTCGCACCCGGCAGTGGCGTCCATGATCTGGTCGATGCGCGGCAAAGGGAAAGGATCCTTTGGACAGGCTTTATTGATATCTATATAATCAATGCACAACCTCCATTTCCCATTTGCCTTGCGCACCACCACCGGATTGGCCAGCCATGTTGGGTGGAGCACTCCTCTGACCAAGCCTGCCGCTTCCAACTTCCTAATCTCCTCGATGATGAACTCTTGCCGCTCCAAAGCTTGCTTCCTGACCTTCTGCTTGACGGGCCACGCATGAGGACAGACAGCAAGGTGGTGCTCAATCACCTCCCTGGGAACATCGGGGATGTCAGATGCTTGGCAGGCAAACACATTGACATTTGCCCGCAGGAAGGTGATGAGCACGCTTTCCTATTTGCTGTCGAGGGTGGAGCTTATAGTGAAAGCTCCGCCCGTGTCGTCCTCCTTGGCGGGCACCTTCTTGGTCTCTGGTGGTGCTGCCTTGGATTTCTTACTCTTGCCGGTGGAGCTCTCTGGCACATCCTCAATGGGAACGCAGCACTCCAAGGAGGCACATTTGCCGGAGTGAGTGCAAGAGGCCTTGCCGAGGCCAGAAGCCTTGCCGGCAACTGAGGTCTTGTCAGTCTTCTTCCCCCCGGGTGCTCCAGTGGCAGGAGCAAGTGCCTTGGCGGCAGGTGCTACCACTACATCCCGATAGAGCTGGTCGGCACATATGAGTGCATCTTTCTTGTCGGAGCCGACAGTGATGATGCTCATCAGGCCGGGCAACTTCAGCGTGTTGTAGGCGTAGTGTGATGCTGCCATAAACCTGGCCAGTGTTGGACGACCAAGGATCACATTACATGGCAACGAGATCTTGGCTACATTAGAAACGATCTTCTCTGTCCTGTAGTTCATCTCGCCACCAAATGTGACTAGTAGTGTGATCTTACCCTTGGGCTGGCTTCTCCCTGGATTGACCCCTTGAAACGTGCCCGTCTCTTCGAGATCTCCATCAAGGATTTGCAACCTCTTGATCACCTTGGGCGAGATCAGGTTCAGACCGGCCCCACCGTCAACTAACATTTTCGTCACCTTGAGGTTGTGAATTGTTGGCAAAACCAACAACGGCAAGCATCCCGACCGCGGTTGTGCGGTCAGGGTGATCCTCGATGTCGAAAATGACAGGCGTGTTGGACCATTTCAGTGGCTTCTGGGAATCGATCGATGGCTCCGTCGCATCGATCTCGGACACCCACTGTTTAAGCTGGCGGTGAGAAGAATGCAACGAGGCGCCACCATCGATGCACATGGCTTCTGTGGCCTTTTGAAATTCTTGTTCACTGGGCTCGTCATCCTCTTCATGGTCATCTTCTCCTTCTTTCTTGTTGCAGCCCCGAGTGGGCCTCTCTTGTTGCTTTTCCTTGCCGCGACGCCCCCCTCGGCCACCGCGCTTCTTGCCGGACCCCTCAGCACCATCCTGGCCCTTCTCTTTGTCCCATCTTTCATACTCAGCTTTCTGCCTCTCTACAAGCTGCTCAACTTGCTGGCAGTTCTGGAGGTCATGGCCCTTGGTGCGATGGATCTTGCAATATTGCTTGTCGGAGCCCTCCGGCTTGTCGGCAGCCGCCAAGGCCTGGCAGGCGGCGCACCCGGCAACCTCCTTGCCGGGGTCATCAATCTTGGCCTTCTTGGCGGTGCCGGGGTTGCCAGATTCCTCGACGGCAAGCACGGTCTTGCCCTTGCGCTTACTGTTGCGCCATCGGCCCTTCTTTGCCGGGGTGGCGATGTCTTCGTCTCCAGAATCACTTCCCGCGTCGGCTTCTTCACCGGGGTACTTCCTTCCTTCCTCAGCCCGAGCACATCTGTCGGCCAGAACATAAAGCTCAGCAACATCTGTAACCTTGTTCGCCGCTTGGCTCCTCCGCATCTTGCGGTTCGCGTATTACGATGGAACTGTTGATGATAGCGGCAGGATGAACATCTGGGATGTTGTACTACACAAGACTGAATCTCTGTATGTATTTGCAAAGGCACTCGCCATCCTTCTAGGGGATGAGATGCAAATCTCTTGCCTGGCCAGGAGCCATGTGGCCTCCAGTGAAGGCGCCAACGAACTCGTGGCACATGTCCGACCAGGAGGAGATAGAATCTACTGGCAGCTGCATCAACCACAACCTGACGTTGGGTTTGAGTACCAACGGGAAGTAGTTGGCGAGCACCTTGCCGTCCCGAGCCTCGGCAGCTTGCATGGCAATGGTGTAAATGCTCAGGAGTCCTGCCATCGTACTTCTCCGGGACCTCTGGTTGGAAGATGCGGGTAGTGGGCCAATGGAACTGCCGCAACTCATGGGTAAAATCTGGACAACCTACCTCGTAAGGCAAGTCGCCAAAATCCCCCGACGCAGGCCTATACGCAGTGGGCCCTGCGCGCCTATCAGATTGATGGCGTGCTTCCCAGCGCTGCTCAATGGTAGTTCGAGCGTCCTCTTCAACCCGCTCCCGAAGAACTTGACGTTGGTCGCGACGAGCTCGTGGATCGGATGTTGCCGTGGATCCATCATCACGGGCATCGACCCGCCGAGCTGGTGACCGTTGCTATCGTGGTGGAGGGGAGTGCACCATAGTTGCGTCTCCTCCGGCCCGTCCGCTGTCAGCACGTGTCGGCTCGGTGGACCGACGCTCCGAAGGGCCCGCCTCCTGGTATCGATCTTTATTGGCGTGGCCAATAAGGCTTTGGATAGCAGCCCTCCACTCTTCTGGCTTCTCCGCAGCAGGAGGGAAGTCGAGAAGTAGTTGCGCTCGTGCTAATGCTTCTGCTGGCATAGGTGGCAGCGACAAGCGCGAGGAGCGGAAGGTGCTCGGCCTTCTAACCATGTTAGGAGGGCCGTCATGGTTCCGCGGCCATGCACCGTTTTGATCAGCATCTTGGCGTGCATGCCGGCCCTGTGCATCTCGAGAATGATGCTGAGGGCTCTTCCCGCGGCGGCGCCCGGGGTCACCAACGCCGTGGTGCTGCTCGTCGGGCACGACCTGGGAAGGCCGTGGCGCATGCGCCAGCGGGGGAGCCTTGGAGGTCCCCATTCCACCCTTGGAGGTCCCCGCACCGCCCGTAGGCGGCACGGCTCCGTCCTTGGACGCGACGACGCGTGGTTCATCATCTCGGGCACGAACGATGCCGCTCGCCTGGCTTAGGTTGCCAGAATGTTGTGGATGCTCGTGATCCGCACCTCCGCCACCATCCGCGACTACCCCGTCGCCCGTCCGTGCTGGCACGGGTGGATTGGCTCCAGACGAACTGATCGCCATGATCCCCTTCTTCTTTGGAGCCATGATGATGAAGGAAACTATGAGCTAACCGCTAGATCCGTTTTGCAGAACCTGCTATCCCCCCTACCTGGTGCACCAAAGATGTTGGGGAAACGACACCTACGAGATCACGTGGATCCCTTCTATGGTTTGGCAGGGAAGAGGGGTGCGCAAAGAGCAGATCTAACGATCGACATGATGGATCTTTACCCAGGTTCGGGCCACTGAGCAGCATAAAACCCTAGTCCTACATCAGTGTGTATTATGTCTCTTCAGCTTTGGCTAGTTGTTATGCATGCAAGCTGGGCCGGAAAGTCCAAAAAGTCTGAATCTGTTGGATTGTGGGTTCTGGCAAACCCTTGAGGTTCGAACACTGGGGTGCGCATGAAGATCTGTCTCTGCGTGGCTCGCTCGCACAACGATCTCAAGGCCTAGCTCACCGAACCCAAAGAACAAGAGACACGGGAGTTTATACTGGTTCGGGCTACCGTTGTGGTGTAATACCCTACTCCAGTGTGGTGTGGTAGATTGCCTTGTAGGCTGGGGATGAACAACCTCCTAAGGAGAGGTGTTCTTGAGCTCGGTGAGCTGGTGTGTGTGGGGATGGTCAAAATGATCCTCCCCTAGATGAGTGGCCTCCTACGGTGGTTGCTAG
This sequence comes from Aegilops longissima, assembly GCA_021605205.1. NCBI lineage: Eukaryota > Viridiplantae > Streptophyta > Magnoliopsida > Poales > Poaceae > Aegilops > Aegilops longissima. The sequence continues at coordinate 415,749,918 of CM038682.1, read as the reverse complement.
TCCTATTTATAGTGGCCCTGGTCCTCTTCCCAAATATTAGGCGGGAAGGGAACCCACAATGGACAATTTTGAAGGGAGATAACTAGTACAAGTTATCTGGATAAAAGGTGGTCTTCGCCTGCCAAAGGCTCTGGTGGTGACGCTGTCGTGGGCTCCGTGGTGACCTCCGTCCTGCCATCCTGCTGGTCTTGGTCTTGTTGCACCGATATGGAAACCATTTCCTGATGTCTCGGGACTCCTCGCCTGCGCCTGCCCCTTTAGCACCAAAGAGGCAATTGCTACTCCGCGCGCGCTGGCGCCCGCCTGGCTTCGATCATCATGGCTCACATCACGCGAACCTCGCGAGGTGCCCCTTGCATAGATATCTCCGCTCCTCAGGAGCCAGCCTAGTGAGGCTGCCCCTGAGGAGGTCTTGGCGTCATCCGCCTCGCGAGGCTTGGACCCTTGCGAGGTTCTTGAGTGGTTGTTGACGAAGATGGGCGAGCGAGGCGGCGAAACCACGCCCTGGTCGCGGCGAGCAAATCTGGGTACCCCGTTCCCGGGGCGCCGATAGTAGCCCGGACCTAAAACGCGCTTCGCGATTGGCCGGCGAAGCCAAGGGCAAAGTCTTGGGCGCCGCGGGCCCCAATAACCTGCGACCTTGATTAATCGTGGCGATTGGCGGGGCGTGGGCATCTCGCTTCCCCACCGCCTCGGCAACGCCCCTGGCCCGACAAAAAGGCGGCGTGTGCGCGGTGCCTTCCTTGCCTCCTTCGTCTTGCTCTAGATCCCTTTCTTGTTCCTTGTTCCCAAGATTCCAGATCCGCGCCAACTCCTTGAGCACGCAATCGATGGCGTCCGGCAAGGCAAAGGCCGCTCTTCCGCCCGCCTGGTATGAGTCGGCTCTGAGCACTCCCGGCGTTTCGGAGAAGAACTTCGCCGCCACGCTCCTGATGATGGCGGAGGGCAGCAACGAGAAGGGAAAGACCATGCTCCGGGCTGCCCCCGCCGAGCCGGAGGTCTCAGGGAGCACCTTCTATCCCTTCTTTATGAGTAGCATCGTCGCAAGGCTGGCTCCCCCCTTCTCTGATTTCTTCTACGCCGTCCTTAGCCACTATAAGCTGCATGCCCTTCATCTCCATCCCAACTCTGTCCTCCTCCTATCAATCTCCGCCTTCTATTATGAGGCATTCTTCAAGGTGATGCCCTCCGTGGCGCTACTTTGCCACTTCTTCTTCCTCCAGTACAAGGGCGGCCATTGCTTGGGGTGTGCCAACTTCGTCGCGGCCAACGGGACCAACGCGATCTTGAAGGCCGGGAGGAAGGCCGAGAACTTTAGGAGCAAGTGGGTCCTCATGGACGCCAAGTGCTCTCACCCCCGGTTGGTGCTTCCGACTGAGATGCTCGCGCCTCTGCGGGTGGCTCAGCAGCTCTTGACCCCAGGCGGAGCAGTCTTTGGAAGATGGACTGCTGACACGAAGCTTGTGAACCGAAGACGGCAAAGCTGATGGGGGCCATGATCGTCAAGGAGTTCTGGCGCGGCGTAGCTCCACCGAGCGCTCGTGCCTTGTATGCTTCGAGGGCGAGGAGGACGACCTCCGCCTGGGTGGAGGTGCCTTATCGGATGAGGAGCTGGGCACAGCTCTCCGCCTCTTGGTCGGGGATGACCTGGGGTATCCGCCGGACACCCATGTTCCCCTGTACCGCCGCCCGGATGGGCCGAAGGTAGTCGCCTCCATGCCCACCTTCGACAGGCGCGTGCTCGTGCCGCCAGCGCCCTTCGAGGCCCCGGTGGTGACAGCTCCGGTGATGGTGTCCTCTGATGACTCCGACGAGGAGGACGGCCTGGACTCGGAGGTGACCCGGGACGGGGCTGAGGAGACTCCCCCCCTGCGCAAGGCAGATCTCCTCCGCGCCTTGCGTGATGACGACGCTGGAGACCACCCGGTGAGGGAGGTCATGTCCTCTGCTGGGGTCTCCACGAGGTCTAGGGTCACCCCTTCGAAGAAGCCGCCGGCTGGGGTCCCGACGAGGCGGATCGGCAGCGATCTCCGGGCGATGCCCTGCTCGATGTTGCTGAGTGTTGCCGCCCGGGCAGTATCATGACCTCATCTGCTCTTGGTCCCAGTGCATCGGCGCCCCAGGCTGCGAGGCCCCCGGGCTCCATGCTTTTGAAGAGGCCGCGGGACTATGTTGCCTTTGACCAGTAAGCACCTTGCCCTGACTTTGTTTTTGCTTCTGTCGCTGCTTCCTTATGTTCTCCTCTTGTATCGTCAGGCCGACGCTGTCGGCGAAGAAGAAGAGGGAGGGTGCGGTCGCGCCCTCGGGAACCCAGCAGCCAGGCATGGCCGCACCTCCTCTGGTGCAGAAGAGCGACAACAGACCTCGTGCCTCTCTGGCCCGGTCATTCTCGCGGGGCCTGGAGGAGCGTCCTCAGGAGGGGGCGACCTCCACAACCATGCCGGCTCCGGAGGCGCCCGCTGTCAGCTTGCTGGCCGAGGCCCCTCAAGCTCCGGAGCTTCCCGCTTCTTCTTCTGCCACCATCGACTCGCAGGCCTTGGCGACGATGCTGCCTCCTTCCTTTGTCACACCGCCAGCCCGTGACCCTTCTACTTTGGCCGATACTATAGAGAAGGCTCTTTCTGCGCTGACCCGGCTATAGGATGATCTTCAAGGTGCTGACCGTCGCCTGGTGGCGGGGCGCCTGGAGCTGATCTCGGGTTGGCTACACTCCGAAGCGTCTGTCAGGGCGGCGTTGGGCCAGGCTGTGACAGCTTCGGAGGAGGACAAGCGGGCTGCCAACCAAGCCGCGACCGCCCGTGAGGTGGCGCTGAAGGATGCCGAGGCCTCCAAGGAGCGCTACCGGTCGATGGAGGCCGAGCTGGAAACCATGCGCAATGAGACCGCAGCCGAGGATCGTGACCGCAAAGCGGAGGAGGAGAAGATGAAGGCCCGGGAAGACGCATTCAATGGTCGTGGCCTTGGTGGAGCGATCGGCGAGGCTGCTGAGAATGCAGCTACTGGAGAAAGCTAGAGAAGAAGGTGGAGGCGGAGAGGGCCCAGCTGGAAGCCAAGGCGAGGGTTCTTGCCGAGGATCACGCGACCTTCAAGTCTCTTGGGGAGAGGTCCCGTGTAGCACTGCGGGGGCTCTATGAGAAGGGCTTGGAGAAGCCGCTGGCGACCGATGACGAAGGCCCCGCCCAGCTGCCCCCTCATCTCGTCATGGCACTCAAGGATGTCCTCAATGGGATCAGCCCCATGGTGGAGGGGGAAGCCCGCGCGCTCTCCTCATCTGCCCTAACGCGCGTCTTCAGCCAACTCCACCTTCATAACCCTAATGCTGACCTTGGTGAGCTGCTCGAGCCCATGGAAGAAGGGCACTGTGCAGCCGCTGCCGAAGTCGTGAAGGGCTAGGTGGAGGCCCTGTTGAAGAAGTTCCTCGCCATCAAAACTATGCCCCGGTTGTCGGTGCCCCCGACCCCACGACCAAGGTGAGCGACACGTCCTACGGCGATGCTGCCGAGGTGAAGGCGCTCCCTGGCGACGGCGCGCAAGGCTGAAGAAGAAGCTTGCTGGTGAACGATGGCTCTCCTTCCTGTTGTACTTTCCTGCGAACTTTCCTGAAACATGTGGCGTGCCTCGTGGAGGCGTTAAAACTTCTTGTGGGTGCTTAAGGAACAATATGTTTTGTAATGTTTTATTGAGGTTCCGCGACTTCAATAAAATGTCGGACTGTGCGTTCCGGCAAACCCTTGAGGTTCGAACACTGGGGTGTACACGAAGATCTCTCTCTACCTGGCGCGCAAAATGTCAGATTGTGGGTTCCGGTAAACCCTTGAGGTTCGAACATTGGGGTGCGCACGAAGATCTCTCTCTCTCCCTGGCCCGCTCACACAACGATCTCAAGGCCTAGCTCACCGAACCCAAAGAATAAGAGACACGGGGGTTTATACTGGTTCGGGCCATCGTTGTGGTGTAATACACTACTCTAGTGTGGTGTGGTGGATTGCCTTGCAGGCTGGGGATGAACAAGTACAAGGGATGAACAGCCTTCTGAGGAGAGGTCTTCTTGAGCTCGATGAGCTCGTGTGTGTGGGGATTGTCTAAATGATCCTCCCCTAGATGAGTTGCCTCCTACGGTGGTGGCTAGTCCTATTTATAGTGGCCTTGGTCCTCTTCCCAAATATTAGGCGGGAAGGGGTCCCACAATGGCCAATTTTGAAGGGAGACAACTAGTACAAGCTATCCTGACAAAAGGTGGTCTTCGCCTGCCAAAGGATCTGGTGGTGACGCCGTCGTGGGCTCCGTGGTGACCTCCGTCCTGCCATCTGCTGGTCTTGGTTTTGTTGCACCTATATGGAAACCTTTGCCTAATGTCTCGGGACTCCTCGCCTATGCCTGCCCCTTTAGCACCAAAAAGGCAACTGGTACTCTGCACCCGCTGGCGCCCGCCTGGCTTCGTTCGTCATGGCTCACGTCACGCGAACCTCGCGAGGTGCCCCTTGCATAGATATCTCCGCTCCTCGGGAGCCAGCCTAGTGAGGCTGCCCCTAAGGAGGTCTTGGCGTCGTCTGCCTCGCGAGGCTTGGCTCCTCGTGAGGGTCTTGATTTGTTGTTGGCAAAGATGGGCCGAACCAGGCCGCTAACTGAGCCACAGGCAGGCAAGTCTGGGTACCCCCGTTCCCAGGATGCCAACAGTAGGTGATGGAACCACATAAGGAAAAGTATAAGTAGAAAATTTTATTAGAGATTGACAAACATAGCATTAGTCAATGATGCAACTCATGAAAGAATTAATAAGGGAAGAGAAGATTCACATATAAATATACTATCCTAGAAATCTTTTGTGATTGTGAGCCCTCATCAAAATATTATATGCCATTGGACAAGGAAGACAACTTAATGATTTATGTTTGTTTATATTCACATAGAAGTCATATTGTCATAGATCCTTTAACATGTGATGCTTGCCCACTATCTTTGCTAGCCAAAAACTCCACACTAAGTAGAGATACTACTTATGCATCCAAAAAGCCTTAAACCCAAATCTTATTTTCATGTGTCCACCATACCTACCTAGGGTTTGGGCAAGATCCCTCAAGTAAGTTGTCATCGGTGCAAAAAGGCAATAAAAATTGCTTCTAAAAATGTGAGATCATTTAGTGTAAGAGAACATTGAGCGTTGCGCGAACTTGGGTGAAGAATAAAATCGACAGACTGCATAATAAAGGTCGCTATCACAAGGGGCAATGCAACATGAAGTTCTTTTGCACTAAGGGGTTGAGCATACAAACAAATAAGCGCATGGCAACCTCTGCTTCCCTCTGCGAACCTATCTTTTACTTTTATGTCTTTAATTTTATGCAAAGAGTCAAAGTTTTCCTTCTATTCCTTTTTATTTTTCTCCTTTGGCAAGCATCATGTGGTGAGGAAAGATCTAGGCACATATGTCCAGTTGAATATAGATAACATGAGTTATTATTGTTGACATCGCCCTTGAGGTGAGTACGTTGGGAGGCGAAACCATAAGCTCCTATCTTTCTATGTGTTTGGTTGAAATGTTTTGCTCATGTGTAAGCGGTGAGTGTTAGCAATCATAGAAGACTATATGTCAGTATGTGGACTTGCCTAAAGGCTCCGATACGTGACCCTTCCCGAAAAGATGATGAATTGTAGTTGCAAAGTTGACTGAGAACATAGTTTGTTGGTTTCTAATAGAGTTTTTGCTTTATACTTCGATTGTGTAATGAAATATTACTTATTCATGAGAAGTATATGATAAAAGTTCTATAATGGAAGTCCTATGCTTAATTTTGTTGTTGTTATAATAAAAAAATGATGCTTCTATGTCCGTATTTTGTTTTTATCGACACCTCTCTCTCAAAGAAAGTGGACATGTTTTTTGATTTCGGTTTTCAGTTGAGGACAAGCGAGGTCTAAGCTTGGGGGAGTTGATACGTCCATTTTGCATCATGTTTTCTTACTGCTATTTATGATGTTTTTATACATAATAATGCTTTTGGAGTAATTCTAATGCCTTTTCTCTCATAATTTGCAATGTACACACCAAGAGGGAGAATTCCGGCGGCTGGAAATCTAGACCAGGAAAAGCTACATCAGGCTACCTATTCTGCACAAATCCAAACAAGCTGAAACTTTACGGAGATTTTTTATGGAATATTTAAGAATTGGAGCAAATAACTACCATAGGGGGCCCACCAGGTGGGCACAACCCACCTGGGCGTGCCAAGGAGCCCAGGCGCGCCCTGGTGGGTTGTGCTCACCCAGGCCCACCTCTGGTGCCCATCTTCTAGTATATAGGTCATTTTGACCTAGAAAAAAATAAGGAGAGGACTTTCGGGACAGAGTGCCATCGCCTCGAGGCGGAACTTGGGTAGGAGCACTTTTGCCCTCTGGCGGAGCAATTCTGCCGGGGGAACTTCCCACCCGGAGGGGGAAATCATCGTCCTCATCATCACCAACAACTCACCCATCTTGGGGAGGGCAATCCCCATCAACATCTTCAACAGCACCATCCCATCTCAAACCCTAGTTCATCTCATGTGTTCAATCTTGTTACCGGAACTATAGATTGGTGCTTGTGGGTGACTAGTAGTGTTGATTACATCTTGTAGTTGATTACTATATGGTTTATTTGGTGGAAGATTATATGTTCAGATCCAATATGCTATTTAATACTCCTCTGATAATGAGCATGTTTATCATTTGTGAGTAGTTACTTTTGTTCTTGAGGTCACGGGAGAAATCAGGTTGCAAGTAATCATGTGAACTTGATATGTGTTCGATATTTTGATAGTATGTATGTTGTGATTCCCTTAGTGGTGTCTTGTGAACGTCGACTACATGACACTTCACCATCACTACAAAAAAGAAAACACATCCGTGACATTTTGGGCCGAACGAAATTTTTTTCTGGCATACTTATGACACTTCTATGACAATAATTGTGACAAAACCCGGTATCATCATAGATGTGGTGGGCTCCTACTTCTATGACAAAAACTCATGACAGAAAATGGGCTTTTCGTCCTGGGCGGTCCAGAGACGCAGCTGCATGACATTCTTTGGGCCGTCCATGACGGAAAAAACCGTGGTAGAAGCGAGGGCGGGGAAAATATCGGGGTGTTCCCGGTTATGGTGGGTGGTTGGGGCGGCGATGCGCGTTTCTCTTGTACACACTGCGTGCGTGGAGTGCGGCGTTGGCTCTAACGAACCCGGCGAGGCATTGGGCTCTAAGCGAACCCGGCGATTACCTTTGCGAGCAGCTCTGGCGTTCACGAACCCGGCGATCGATCGATGGTTGTTGGCGAACCAGATCGGCGATTCGCCGCTCTGCTGCTAAGCGAAGCCAATCGATGCAGCCTCTGGATGAATAGTGGCGTTCTTTGGGGGTTTGGATGAAGCAGTTCGGTGCGGGTGGATGAGCAGGACCCGTGGTGTTCCCTCTGGATGAACAGGACCCCGATCGTCGAGCGGTTGGGGCTGGATGAACAAGACCCGTGGAGGGCTGGATGAACAGGACCACCCGTGGAGGGCTGGATGAGCGATTGGACGGTGGAGGGCTGGATGAGCGGTAGCCCGTGGAGGGTGGTTGAGCAGGGCTCGTGGAGAGGGCTGGTTAAGCGATGGCCGGTGGAGTAGTAGCGGTGGAGGCTGGATGAACAGGAGCCCGTGGATGAACCGTCGCAGGTGGAGGCTGGAGGAGGTCGACGGTGGATGAACAGTAGCCCGTGGAGGCTGGAGATTGTCAACGGTGGAGATGAACAGTATCCCGTGGAGTCCCGTTTTGCGGTACGCCACACCCCTCCCGATGAACAGGACCCCCGTTTCGATCTTAGCGCTCCAACACAAGTCCGTTTCCTCCGTTTTGCGGTATGCCACACCCCTCCTGATCAACAGAACCCCCGTTTCGACTGTAGGATGTCCGTTTCCTCTGTTTTGCGATGCGCGGACCCCTCCGATGAACAAGATCCCGTTCGGCCGTGGCGGTCGAACACAAAACCGTTCCTCCATTACTGCGATGCGCCAGCCCTCGTTCCATCGGCTGTTCCGTCCAAGCCCTCCGATGAACACGATGGCGCATTTCGTTCCGACCGAGGCGGTTGGCTCCCCATGAACCGACAGCGGCGTTGTTTCTCCGTTCCGACCTAGCCATGTACGAGCCCTGGCGTCGCGTGCAGCAGCTGTGGCGTTCGAGACCCGCCCGTATATGCGTATGTGGCCATATTTACTTTCTTGCACCACGGCGGCTGTACATACGTGTACATGTTATGTCGCGGCGCCTCTACTACGACGCGTCGCGGCGCCTCTACATCGACCGGTATATGCGTACATGTTAGCGACCAGAATGACAGCGCTACGTGCGCTTCGACCGGTGGGTCTCGTATCGGGCATTTCCTTGCGTGCGAAGATGTAGCTCGTGGGTCCCCAGCGATCGGCGAATCATTTTTGCGGGACGCACTTCCTTGCATGCGAAGATGTAGCTAGTAGGTCCCAACAGTCGGGGAAGCGTTTTCACGAAATATAGTTGCCCGTCCGGTGGATCCCTCTTTGTCGGTGGAGAATAATTATTTTCGGCGTAATAAGGAGGCACTTCCTTGCGGCCACCATGGACCCAGCTGTCGGCCTCTCTCCACGTCAGATACTCTTCCGATGGAAGTCATTCCTTGACCATGTTGACCATGCAGCGCCGAGAGCACCCAGGCGGTGGGCGGCGAGCGAGGCCTAGGAAGGGACGATGCGGGCAGGGAAAGGCAGCGGTGGAAGCCAGCGGAGAGAATCGAGGTTCACTAGTTTGGCTGCGTGTGAGGCTGCCATCACCGAGGCCTGTCCAGCGGTGGGAATAGTAGAAGCGGTGAGGCCTCCATGGCAACCTGACCCGGCCACGGGAGGCGGGAGCATGCGGCACGACCGGTGCTGCTTTGGTATTTGGAGCAGAAGACCAAAAGTTGAAGAAGCACTCTGACCGTTGGATGGACATCGTATGGTCCTTTGGAGCTAGAATCATTCATATTGACTAAGTTGACAAAGCACTCGGCCCGTCAACTTAGTAGGCCCACAAGTCAGCCGCCCACCAAGGTGGGTCCCAACTAGCAGGGGGAGTATTCATTTTTTTGTGTGTAATAAGGAGGCACTTCCGATGGGTCCGAGCTCACAGCGGGGGGAACATTTTCTTCATGAAGTGCAATGGCCCGTCCGGTGGGTCCCAGCAGTCAGGGGGGAAACTTTTTTCGCCAAATACGGTGGCCCGTCCGGTGGGTCCCTGCTGTCAGGTGGAGGAATAATTATTTTTCGCGTAATAAGGAGGCACTTCCTTGCGGCTGCCATGGACACAGCTGTCAGCCTCTCCACGTACAGTACTATTCCGATGGAAGTCGTTCCTTGACCACGTTGACCATGGCGCACCGAGAGCATCAGGGCGGTGGACGGCGGCGAGGCCTAGGAAGGGACGGCGGAGCAGGGAAAGGCAGCGATGGATGCCGCGAAGAATCTGAGGTTCCTTGGTTTGGTGGCGTGAGGTATCGTCGCTGCGAGAATAACAAAGGCGTGTGGGTGAGTAGAGGATGCCACAGCCAGCGGTGGGAGTAGTAGAGGCGGTAAGGCCTCCGCGGCATCCTGCTGCCCCCGCGGGAGGCGTGAGCCACGACACTGGCGGCGCTGGTTTGGTAATTTGGAGCAAGAAGACCAGAGATTGAAGAAGCACTACGGTTGTTGGATGGACATCGCACGGTCACTGGAGCTAGAATCGTTCATATTGACTAAGTTGACAAAGCCCTCCATCCCTGTCAACTTAGTAGGCCCACCAGTCAGCCTCCCACGAAGGTGGGTCCCAGCTAACAGGGGGAGTATTCATTTTTTCTGTGTAATAAGGAGGCACTTCCGATGGGTCCGAGCTCACAGCGGGGGGAAAGTTTTTTCGCGAAATATGGTGGCCCGTCCTGTGGGTCCCAACAGTCAGGGGGAAACGTTTTTTTCGCAAAATACGGTGGCCCGTCCGGTGGGTTCCTGCTGTTAGGTGGAGGAATCATTATTTTTCGTGTAATAAGGAGGGACTTCCTTGCTGCGGCCGTGGACCCAGCTGTCAGCCTTTCCACGTACAGTACACCTCCGATGGAAGTTGTTCCTTGACCACGTTGACCACGCCGCGTTCCGTTGCATGCATGCGTCCATGGGCGTGGTGCGTCCCCACTGTCAGCCTCTCACGTACAGTCATCTTCTGATGACTCACGGTTGTTGACCACGTTGACCACACCGTGCCGAGTGCACCAAAGGCCGGTGGACGATGGCAAGGCCCCAAACTGGAATGACCCAGAGATGGGGAAGACGGGGCAGTGGAGTCGCAGATGGAGAGGAGTGGGAAACTTGACTAGTTGGTCTTGTGGCGGCATACCGCAGTGCTGCCATGGGAGGCGGGGAGCAAAACGAGAGGTTGAAGAAGGAGCACGGCTATTGGATTAACATCCAAGGGTCCACCTGCTAGAATCATTTGTTGATTAAGTTGACAAAGCCCAGCGTACACGTCCGCTTAGTAGGCCCACAAGTCAGCCACCGTCCCGGCGGGTCCCGGTACATCAGCGGGAGGAATAATTTTTCGCATAACAAGGAGGCACTTCCTTCCGTGCGAAGATACAGCCGGTGGGTCCCAGTTGTCAGGTGGAGGAAACATTTTTGTTCAGCTTAATAAGGAGGAATTTTTCGTTGCGTGCGACCATGGACCTCGTGGGTCCCAACCGTCGAGCTCTCGGTACAGTCCTCTTCGATGACTCTCGTTTGTTGACCACGGCGGCCGGCGAAGGCGGCAACAGCGAGGCCCGGGACGGAGCGACTTCGAAGATGGGAAGATGCGGCAATGGAGTCGCAGATTGAGTGGAGGAGAAGGGTTATAACTGGTTACAGTGCGGCGTGGGGCTGCGGTCGATGGAGAATAACAAGAGGTGTGGAGGGTTGAGGATAGCCTAGCGTGGCTGGGGTAGAGCCTTCGCGATCGTGCTAAGCGAGTCGCTAGCTGCGGAGGCGGACCCGAGCGGTCAGCGCGCGCGGAGGAAGAAGGCGAGATTGAAGGTGCATGCCGACCAACTTGACAACGCCCTCGTGAAAGCCGACCTATTGGCCCACATGTCAGCCTGCAAAAATGTGGCATATATTTAACCCATGTTTTCTAGAATGTACAGTCCATTTGTTGGGCTGGGTGAACAAATAATTTGGCGTCAATGCGGCCCATTTATGTTATCTAAGAAGTCCCAGCCCATTTGCACTTCCTTCAAATACACGAATTAGCTGGGCTCGTTATATATATAATGTTATGTTAGAAGGAGCAATTAATATCTAAAAATAAACCTGAGAGGCACATTTTTTATATACATAATTAACAAATTAGCGAGTTATTGCTCAAAATAAAAATGAGCGTTATTATTACATTGGTCCTTAAAATCTTATAGCAAGCTTTTATGCGCAATCACCAGGATTTTCCTTGCCCGTGAGTCAAAAACAACCAGGATTTTCCTTGCCAACCATTAAACATTTACTTTTATAAGTTATTAACACATGGGATGTTTTTATAATGTATATATAAGTCTCTATAAAATATACGATAATAGTAATAATATAAATATATATAATGTGGTTAAAAATACATTGGGCTGCCGATCTTTAAAAAAAAGCCCATAGGTCGGTATGGACCTCAAAAAATAAGTTGAAACCACTGTCACTGTATGTCGTGGGCTACGCACGTTTGTTGGATGTGGGGTTCCGGCAAACCCTTAAGGTTCAAACACTTGGGTGCGCGCAAAGTCTTTCCCTCCTACCGATCTATGCTCCAGCTCGCTAAGATCTTGCGGACGAACTCGACGAACTCACAACACAGAAAGAGACACGGGGTTTATACTGGTTCGGGCCACCTTTGTGGTGTAATACTCTACTCCAGTGTGGTGGTGGTGGATTTCCTCTTGGGCTGATGATGGACAGTACAAGGGAAGGACAGCCTCCTGAGGTTGAGGTGTTCTTGTGCGTATGAACTTGAGGTGTGAGGAGTCGATGAACTGCTCTCTATCTGTTCTACCTCCGATCCCCTTGCCCCTACTGTGGTGGCTAGTCCTATTTATATAGGCACTAGTCCTCTTCCCAAATATTGAGCGGGAAGGGAGCCAACAACGACGGGCAAATTTGAAGGGGGACAGCTAGTACAAGCTATCCTGACAAAAGCGGTCTTCGCCTGCGAAAAGGCCCTGGGGTGACGCTATCTTGGGCTCCACAATGACCTCCGCCTTGCCGTCCGCCTGGTCTTGGTCTTGTTGCACCAATATGGCAACCTTTGCCTGATGCCTCGGTACTCTTCGCCTACGCTTGCCTCCTTAGCACCAAAGAGGAAATGGGTACGCTGTGCGCACTGGAGCCCGCTTGGTACCCGCCTGGCACCGTTCATCATGGCTTACGTCACGAGAGTCTCGTGAGGTTTGCCCCGCCTTGATATCTCCGCTCCTCGTGAGCCCGCCTGGCTAGGCCACTCCAGAGGAAGTCTTGCATCGTCCGCCTCACGAGGCTTGGACCCTCGCGAGGGTCTTGGATGCCTTGTTCATGAAGATGGGTCGTACGGCCCGTTGCCTATACTGTTGTGGGCGCGGCGAGCAAGTCTGAGGACCCCGTTCCCGAGAATCTTGACATAGCCCCGGGCCCAAGGTGCGACCGGGCTTGGCTTCGCGGCGAAGCCAAGGGTCAAGCTCGGAGCGCCACGGGCCCCAAAATCCTGAGGCCTCGGTCAACGCGTGGCGGTTGATTGGACGCGGGCATCTCCGCTTCCCCATGCTGCCTTTGAATCTTCCGGCTATCATTGCCTTGACCTACGACGATTATTCCTCCACCTCTTGTGCCTTGCTTCCCCAATTCCTCTGCTTCCTTGCGACTCTGCTTCTCTTCCCCAATCTAACTCGCGCTCCGCCTGCTCCATAGCCATGGCACCCAAGCAAGCTGAGAAGGGGAAGAGCCCTTTGCTCCTTTCGGCCACGCCTCCACCCTTCGCACCGCCGCTCGGCCGGTCTCGCGTGCTCAACGACGAGGCCATGGACAAGGTGCGCCCGATTTTTGCCTCCAGCTTCAATGAGTGGGGGGAGATGGTGGCTTGGCCCGCGTCCCGCACTCACTCAGTTCAAACGGCCACTGAGATCCCAATCTTCATCGACGCCCTCTGGGCAGGCTTGATTCCTCCCTTTTCCGCCTTCTTCAATGCTGTGCTCGAGCACTATCAGATCCACATGTTGCATCTCGACCCTCAGTTCGTGACACTTCTTGCCGTCTTCGCCTTCGTGTGCGAAGCCATGGTGGGCATTGCCCCTTCAATGGCTCTCTTCCGCCACTTCTTCTCATTGCATCCGGCCGACCCTTAGCGGTGCTCGAAGTGCGTGAGCTTCGTGTGGGCGCGGCAATGAACGAGGGATTGATATCGAGCTCCCCTCCATCACGGCGACTTCCGGATCGATGGGTGTTTGTTGATCTTTGGTGTGCTTAGTCCTTTGCTTGAGCTCCGCCGGGGCCCGCTGTTCCCTAACCACGGTTGGGGCCATCAGCTGACTCGCGAGCTCCGGCCTTGCCCGTGTCGCTCGAGTTGAAGTTCTTTGAAGGATCGTGGCGAATCGCACCGATGGTGGTGAAGGAATTCGTCTTGACGCGGGTCGCTCCGTTCAGCGCCATTCTCGCCCCATGTGGGCCTTGCTTTCGAAGCCAAGACCACATGAGGTTTGGAGTCGGGCTCCTCCTTGGGGCGAGAGCAGTGCTCGTGGTCTGACGGGCGTCTCTCTGCCAGCTGATCTGCCCAGGAATAGTTGCCTGATGTACCGCTGCGAGAATAAGGACAAATTTGTGAAGGCCATGCCTCTCTTCGATGAATGGGGGCCGCGACGGTCGGCCTGGAGAGGCCTCGGGAGAACCCTGTCGCCGTGGTTCCCTTTCTCGCTCCTGGTGCTGTGCTCTCCCCAAGTGACGCTGCAGGTGGGCGAGCTCGGGCGGAGACCGGCGGCTCGTGTGCTGATGAGCACGCGCCGGGCGGTGATCCTGGGGCATTGTCTTCGGGAGCCTGCCACACCCCTCCCGAGGCGTCGGTTGCTGAGGAGACGCTGTGTGCGACCCCCGAGGCCAATGCTCGAGGGGGTCGTGGCAAAACGCTCCAAGAGCCTCGGGAGATCGTGGCAAAACGGTGCCCAGCTCTTCGTCGCAACCGGGCGCCCCTGAAGATATTTTCCCGAGCTCTTCTGCGGCCCCGCTGCGCTCCGGCCGTCACGTCCATCGTTTCGGTCGCCTTTGAATGGACTTCGAGGAGCTCCGCAAGAGGAAAGGATCCCCGGCGCAGCAACATCTTGGACCGCTGAAGCGGAAGTATGCCGCCATTGGCGTGTGAGTATCGTGCGATTGTGGCTTTCCATGTGCTGCTTTCTTCCTCTAACGCCCGATCTTCGAGACCCGTTCCACCGAGGCTCTTTGGATCTCCGAGAATCTGCCTCCTTCTTCCTCAACTCTTCCGCCTGCCTCGGCGCTCAAGTCTTGTCCACAGGCGAGTTGGCTGAAGAGCACTTATGCCTTCTGGCGTCGTGATCTCGCGGCCTCGCCACTCGTCCCCATTGGCCTGGCATGGAGCTTGGCAGGCATGCCCAAGACTCTTCTGCTGATCTTCGGTGGTAGCTTGTTGGCTTCGATCCTCGGCTCCTCCTCGAGCGGCAAGCCCAAGCAGGCTTGGAATTCTCGCGAAGACAGGCTGGTGTCTGGTGCGGCGCCAACCCCCAGCCTCCTGCCGAGGGGTGGCGCGCCATGTGGCGCCCGCACCGCAACCCAAGGCGGAGGGCGAAAAGGCAGGCGTTCGGGCTTGGCCTTGGCGGAGCATGGTTCGCCACGAGCTCTTCGAGGCGATGGCGCGATGAGCGGCTTAGTGGAGAGCTTCGCGAGTGTTGATTCGTGTCTTGAGGCTGAAGGTCTTGGTTCTTTGGAGGCGGCGCAAGCTGAAGGTGGCCATCAGCCTCGACCGCTATCAACGTGACCTTGAGAACGTAAAGGCCGAAGCGTCTCTCAAGGCTTCAACGAAGCTGCGCTCACGAGCCTTGGAAGAGGCTCATGAGGCCGATCGCCGCCCTTGAAGCGAAAGCTAGGGAGTTCGGGCACTGGGGCGTCTCTTGAGCAGCAGGTGGAGGCCTTGAGCGCCCTTGCATCGTTGAGGGATGCCCGTGGAGGAAAGGAGGTCGAAGCATGAGGCGTTGGCCTGGATGCCATGGGCGTAGGCATGACTCGAGCAACTGGAGACAAGGGAGCGTCAAGTTGCCCAAGCAGAGGATGTTGTAGGGGCTCGTGAGGCTGGAGTCGAGGAGGAGGTGAACCGCCGGGTGGTCAAGGTACGCGCGGACCTGGAGGGCAGGTACAACCTGAAGCTGAAGATCGCGGGTGTGGAGGATGAGGGCAGGGCCGCTGCCCTCAGGCCCAGGTTGGACGAGGCTGAGAGGCGCGCGGAAGCCACGGTCGCAGCCCTGGTCACGGCACAGGCGGACTTGGCCTCCGCCCACGCCGAGATGCGCTCCCTATGGGAACGGGTTGATGATGCAGAGGCTGTCGCGAGGCAGAACACGGAGGAGGTGCTCCGACACCGAACGTTGGAGCGCGAGCACACCCCTATGCTTCAGGAGCTTCAGAACAGGGCCAATATCGCCCTGGGCCACATTTGCGATGTGGAGGCGCCAACTCCGCACTCAAACGATTACCCAGCCACCTGACCTTCTTCACCGAGGTGGTGGCACGCCTGGAGGCTTGATCTGCCCAAGCTCGCCAGCTTGTGGAGGAAAGGGGGCGCGGCTTGCTTGAGCGCGCTTTCTCGCGCGTCTTCAGCCACCTCCTGAATGCCGGCCCCAACTTTGACTTTGACGCCGCCATCGCCCCCGTACCCACGGCTGTAAGGCGACTGGCCGCTTGGGTCGAGACCGTGTGGGCCAGCGTTGGTCAGGGCCTTCGCTTCGGAAGATGATGCAGTGGTGGTCGTCGCAGACGAAGGCGGTGTGGTCGACGATGGCGACGGGGGTTTCACCGATGACGGCGATGAGGCCGATGAAGACGACGACGACGTGAGTGACGCGTCTGGAAGTGACGCAGCGAGCGACATCTCCGGCTGATCCCTTGTTCTCCTGTCATTTCTTCCTGTGCACAAACTCGGGCGTGGCCCTTGGAAACTTGTAAGAGCACTTTGAGAGGGGAGCCCCTCATGTAAGAAAATTGCAGTTTTTATTTTTCCGTGCGGTGTGAGTTTGTGTCCTCGTGAACTTGTAAATCCTGATACAAGTTTTCTGCCTTGGTTTACCTTAGTCAGCGCTAGCCTTGAGCTAGGCTGTGACATGCCGAGTTTCTGAGAACTTTGCGGAGCTCGCGCGCCTGGAGGGGCCCCAGCGGAGTGGCCACGATTACAGCGCCAGGCGCCTGAAGCGTAGCGATGCCCGCCTGATCCCTTCGCGAGGCTCGTGAGGAAAAGCGGCGGACATGAGTCCCGAACAAAGCGAGATCCAAAAGGCAAGAAATTGCTCAAACGAGAAAAGGCTCCCCCCGCGTGCATCGATAAAAACTCAACTTCAACTCAAATCCAGATCCAAAAAGCAAAGCTACAGAAGGAAAGATCCAAAGCAAAAGACCGCGTCCGACACCTAGTCTAGTCTTCTGGTCTTCAAGTCTTCTCACCAGCGCGGAGCTAAGTGCTGCCACTAGGCGTGGGAGGAGCCCGGGGCTGAGGCGGCACCCGAGACTCCGGGGCGTGTATAACCCCAACTCGTTATTACGTGAGAGTGTCACGGGCGGCGAGCTTCACAGGCACCGGGTCTTCTTCACAGGTACCGACCTTGCTTCATATCGCCAGACGAGGGCCCCGCCTTGCGCCGCTCTCGACCTCCTCTGAGCCGACCGGAGACCAGGACGAAACAGAGGAGGAAAAGAGGACGCCAGCGGTTCCCTCGGCGACCACAGGTCCTCTGCCGGGGGAAGGGTTGGCGAGGCCTCCCCGGTAGAGGGCCTACCTCCGGGTGTCGTCAGGCGTCGCGCGCCGCGGGGAGGAGCCTTGCTCATGGCTCCCTTGCTGGAGCGGGTGTCGCCGCGCCTGGGTCGTCGACCGACGCGGCAACCTGGTTCATCTTTAGCCCATGGTTAGCGTAAACCTGCTCTTGAGTGACTAGTGGTACCCCGTAATTGCCGTTGTTGGCGCGATCGTTGTGGTTCTCCGTTGGCTCTTGGAAAGCTTCCGCTCCTAGTGCCCCTTCTCCCCAATCTTCTCGAACGAACGAGCCGATGTCGTCCTCTGGTGCGTATCCTTGGTCCATCATGCGGGGCACGTAGGCTTCCGGTGCCGTCACCCCGAACACCTCGCCATGGTGCCCCACGCTCCACGTTGCTCCGCCCATGATGGCGTCCTGGGGATGATGATACGGCACCTGGCCGAAACCGTGGGGGGTGGCGCTTGCGCTTGTGCTTGTCGAGGGCGGCATGGGGGGGACTGGAGCCCCCTGCGCCGCCCGGCGTCTTGATCTTGTGAAGCCCCATGCGTAGTTGGTGGTCTTGTGATGCGTGGTGAAGGCTCGCCACGCGCCCTGCTGATAACACAGAAGTCGATAGCAGAAGGGTGGTGCTCCCGACGCCGCCGCGTCTAGCAGCTCAGCGACTCGCTCGATTAGCGTGTCCCGGCCGCTCTCCATCAGCCTGCATCGCAGCAGCTCTCTTACCACCGTCAGTGCCACCCGCATGTTCGCTTGCTCCCGCCGCGAGTGCCGCGTTGTTGCTGCGACGTGGCTCACCGCTCTCGCCGCGGCCTGTACTTGCCACGTGGTGAGGGTGGATGACACTTGACCGCGCTGTCTACGCCCAGCGGAGCCTGGTGGCGCCCGTGCCGCTTGGGATGCAGGGTCGAGATCTCCATGGGCAGGCGACGTCGTCCGGGCCGGCTAGGCTGCCCAGCGGTCAGAGCCAGTCATTGGGTTGCCAGACATCGCAACCGGTGAACGTCGAAGAGCTGGTTGGTGGAGAGGAAGCTCCGGCGCACCCCTACCTGGCGCGCCAAATGTCAGATGTGGGGTTCTAGCAAACCCTTAAGGTTCGAACACTGGGGTGCGCGTGAAGTCTTTCCCTCCTACCGATCTATGCTCTAGCTTGCTAAGATCTTGCGGACGAACTCGACAAACTCACAACACAGAAAGAGACACGAGGTTTATACTGATTCGGGCCACCATTGTGGTGTAATACCCTACTCCAGTGTGGTGGTGGTGGATTGCCTCTTGGGTTGATGATGAACAGTACAAGGGAAGGACAGCCTCCTGAGGTTGAGGTGTTCTTGTGTGTATGAACTTGTGGTGTGAGGAGTCGATGAACTGCTCTCTATCTGTTCTACCTCCGATCCCGTTGCCCCTACTGTGGTGGCTAGTACTATTTATATAGGCCCTGGTCCTCTTCCCAAATGTTGAGTGGGAAGGGAGCCAACAACGGCGGGAAAATTTGAAGGGGGACAACTAGTACAAGCTATCCTGACAAAAGCGGTCTTCGCCTGCGAAAGGCCACAGAATACTGGGGTAACGCTGTCTTGGGCTCCACGATGACCTCCGCCTTGCCGTCCGCCTGGTCTTGGTCTTGTTGCACCAATATGGCAACCTTTGCCTGATGCCTCGGTACTCTTCGCCCGCGCTTGCCTCCTTAGCACCAAAGAGGAAATGGGGACGCTGTGCGCACTGGCGCCCGCCTGGTACCCGCCTGGCACCGTTCGTCATGGCTTACGTCACGAGAGTCTCGTGAGGTTTGCCCCACCTTGATATCTCCGCTCCTCGTGAGCCCGCCTGGCTAGGCCACTCTAGAGGAAGTCTTGCGTCGTCCACCTCGCGAGGCTTGGACCCTCGCGAGGGTCTTGGATGCCTGGTTGATGAAGATGGGCGTCTGACCCGCTGCCTAACCATCTTTGTGGGCGCGAGGAAGGCAAGTCTGGGGACCCCGTTCCCGAGCGCCGACAATGTTAAAATACAAAACCTAGGCCTAGCTGATACTTGTTAGCCCTCTGGAAAAAATGATACAGATCCCGGCGAACTGGATTTAAGAGGGGGCGGTGCACATTGAAGAAGCACATTAGGAGTGATTTTTCTTCTTGATGGATGGCTCTCGATGGCGGTTTTTACTTGCCTCTGCACCATACAACTTGTATTTTTAGCCTCCACATCGTGGTGGACCAACAGCCCATTCTGGGCGGGCCAACCTCTGAAACCAGCACTCGATTTTCATCAAGCCCCAAAACAACGCAATACTATGTTTGTTTTGAGGCCGAAAGCTATTCTGGTAGGGGTTGAAGCGGGGAAGGGGCAAGACAGAGCAAAAAGATTAAAAAGAGCTGATGCGCCATTGCTACCCTAACAAAGCAGGTGCAATTCTTCTCGGGGAGAAGGTGTGCTGTTGACACCCACACGTCACATACCCCACAGTAGGCATACTAACAAGTTCACACACAAGCACAATAGAAAAGGTAAACATTCGTATCAAACTCAGGTTCACATGACACGTTCATATTCATAGCCAACATTCACTATCAACAACTCAAAATATTCATATATACACAAGTTCAGCATGTCTATGGATCCAAATGATTGATAGATCACACAACAATATTCATAGATAATTCACAAAAAGATTCAAATATACACATGTTCAGTATGTTTATGCATCCAAATGATTGAGATCATAGCCAATATGATCCATGGACGAACTTTAATTACCTAGAGTGCAATTTGGTAAATGGTGTTCGATCGGAGGTACTTCTTGCTAAAATTAATGCTTGTATGAGTAAACTTTCGAGTACATAAGAGGCCTGAGACAATCTGAACTTTGCTTGTAGGTTTATCCTCAAATAGTGGCCTCGTGCGAGGGGGTTTGAGCAACTTGGCCACTACTTTCATCAAACTAGTTCTTGGCTCATCTTGGTCCTGTAGCTCGTAAAATTCTACATTGCGGTGGTAAATGGTGTTGATCGGAGGTACTTCTTGCTAAAATTAATGCTTATGCGAGTAAACTTTCGAGTACATAAGAGGCAACCTGAGACAATTTGAACTTTGCTTGTAGGTTTATCCTCAAATAGTGGTCTCGTGCGAGGGAGGTTTGAGCAACTTGGCCACTACTTTCATACAACTACTTTCTTGGCTCATCTTGGTCTGTAGCTCGCCAAAATTCTACATTGCGGCGAGAAAGGAGGCGGTTGAGAAATGAACCACCCAAATCTTTTGTGCAGTTCAAGCTGAAATGGAGCATCCTGGCGTGCTGGTGATTAAGTGCCATATGAATATCTGCGTCAACCAACTTGCGGAATCTTTAGACTCCATGCCATCGATTCGCTACCATATGTGCCGATAACCAAAAGGCACAAGTTGGGACCAAAAAATGGACTACGTTTTTACGGGCTATCGCCAAGCAATATTTTAGCGTTCACTCTCCTAATACTTGGAGTTTGACAATTGGTTGACGCTGGTTGATACTCGAATGAATATAGGCACTTCTTCTTGTCAACATCGATGCTTGTCTGAGTGAACTTTGGAGTACATAGCATCAGCATAAGTACCTATCCATCTGATCTTTTTGTGCAGTTCTACTGAAATCACCCGATTTAATGATTTGCCTGCGAGTTCAGGCTCCAAGTTACTCCTTTATGAAATCGGCAAACAGTAGCACAATACCAAATTACCAATACATATGACAAGCATAATAATCAGGATAAAGACCAGTACCAACCTGTGTGAGGTAGCATATCAATTACTATTTCCTTTGACCGGAAGCCGAGATAAGCCAAGTGACTGACAGCAAAGGAAGAATGCAAGCCAAGATTAGCGACTAACAGTAAAGGAAGGAAGTTGTCGAGGCAATGAAGCACCCAAAGTTTTTGTGCAGTTCCACAAAAATCGAGCATCCCTGTTGGCACATATATTGAGAGAGTGAGATTATTGTAATAGTGGGACTAGTTGATGAAACATACACTACAAATAGAAGCACCCTCATTATCTTAATGGGTAAAGTTAGCATTCCCTCCCTGCTCCACCACATGATTCACCTCCATAGACAAACATACACACGTACATGATTCAACATAGGGTGCTACTAAAGATTTGTTTAACTCCGATAGGAAAATTAGGCAGCAATAAATTAGTGGTACTTAAGTACTCCTAATTAGTTAAGTGAGACAGCAGAAGTGGAAGAGCTCCTTGGAGGATCGTCTCACATGTAAGGTAGTCGTTGCCGGAGCCCTTGAATGGCCTCGACTGAGGCCTCTAGCTTTAGCAAGATCGCCTTGGCACTGTTTACTCTTCTTCTTCTTCCTCTTCATGCTCTGTTTCTCATTCTCCTCACCAGTTGGTGAAACCAAGTACATGATTGGCCTTCTATTTCAGAATTGGTTTTGTCAGTGAGGGAGTACAAGTGTACTAGTTAAAAAATAGCATTTTTTTTCTCATGGCAGTCTCAAAATAGAGATCAACACATGCATTAAATATCATTCTTACCTAAAGGAAGGTTATGGTGCCAATATGGATGATGAGGATTGGAACACAGATCTCCCTTTGTGCAGTTCCACCGAAATAAACCAACTGTTCCATTCTGACATTCCAGTTAAACAACACAAAAGTCACTTCTTTTAAGAAGAGTTTTGTGCAGTGCACCAAAAGGTCACACCAGCAACCAGGTGAAATGGATATCCCTGTTTGCACAAAAAGCTACAGAGAAAACAGTCAGAGTCTCAAACAATTACAGGCAAAAACATTTGGCTAAACTTGTCATGGCTTATAACAGTGGCATGGCTTCATTTTTACCAGGGGCATTAGATTAAGAACAACTAAATATTTGGTATAAGGGCATGGGACAGTGGGTGCACCAGCAGTCCAGCACCATGTACCTAAACAGGGGCATAAAGTGGTGATTCATAGTTTGTCGCCCCGAGAAACAAACATCTAAGAAACATATTTGGGTTGGTCCCATTTTTGTTCACTCTAGCCACCTACTCCTATGTGTGGATAGAAAATCTAGTCCTGGTCATACCACTGTGTACATCGTTACCCCTATATTTCCCTTTTCGACCAAGAGACCGGTTCGATGACCAGTCTGTACTACTTTCACCCCCTTTCCTTCCTGTTTGTACCAAGTCCGATGTACCACGTACTAAATTCCCCCACCCCCACTTACAAGATTCGACTCCATGAAGTAGCTTTACCTCTAACAATAGAAGAAAAAAAGGTGACGTTGGACCATCCGATCGAGAGGGGCTGACAGGTAGAAAATGATGCACATGCAGCAACGTAGCAAGCTGGGGAAGTAGAGCTAAGGCGGTTTCGAAGGAAGGTATACCTTAAGGTCGTCGGGATGTGGATACGTGGGCGGCGGGAGGCCGGATCCGCCCACACTAGGGAAACGATGAAGGGATCGGAGGACCTCCAGCGCTGGCGCTTGGACAGAGATAACGGTGCGGCCGGCAGTGGGTCTCCTCCCTCGCTGTCGACGACGGCCTAAACGCTGCCCCTCCTGCCCTTCACCGGCGGAGGGGGATACGTCCGGATCTGTAACCAGCGGTGAGGATAGAAAGACAGTGTTTTTTGAAGGGAGAAAGACAGTGTTACCACCCCTATCTTGTTTAGATCTGGAGAGGATGAGAGTGTGTGAATAGAGCAACCCTAGCAAGCAAGCGCGGAGGCTCCGGCCTATATATACGAAGTGGGGTAGTTTTCCTTTTTCACTCCAACAAAACAATCATTTAAAATTGCGTACTACGTGTCAGGTCGCCGTTTTTTTAGTTGTTGATTGTTTTTTGAGATAGCTACCAACTTGTTCCAAGTGGTGTTACGGTGTGCCAGGTCGCACTTTGTATCATTCAAGTCTGGTACAAGTCCCTCCATTAAATAAACAACCACCCCCTCATAAAAATTGTGAACAAGCCCACGGCTAAAATTATCGGAAACGGGGTTGCCCCAACATGCATTATTATTTATATTTTCTACTCCCTCCATTCCTAAATATAAGTCTTTTTGTTAGCCACACCTAAGACAAGAATTTGTTTATTAGCAGTGAACCCCACATGTCATAGACACAAAAAGTGTGGCAAGATTCCCTTAGGCAAGCCAAAGTGTGTCTAACAATTTGAGCAACTCAAGTTAGGCAAGTGTGGCAAGTGTGGGAAAAATAATGTGGCAACATAAGACAAACATAGTCACAATCCAAACAGCCCCATAATTTTTTGTGACATGCATGAAAATTTGGTTAGTTAAATTTATAGTCAAAATTTGGCAAGGTGCATCAAATCAACACATGCAAGTACCAAAAGGGAAGTCACGTCATGCATGCATGCGTTGTACTCCCTCCATTTCCAACCGCTACCCTCTCCCTCCTTGGCATTGAAGCACCTATGGAGGTGACTGCCGTTCGCGTCTATCGCGTGTCAGGAGACGTTCCCGTCGATGACGAGGTGCCTATGGTGACTTCGTAAATTTCAAGATGGTAGTACTAGTATACTCAATATTGTGCACTGCGACCAAGGCCGAGAGGAAAACGAGAGAACTACGTATTTATTTACGGTGTAGATTCACTCATTTTGCTCCATATGTACTCCGTCTTGGTGTAGTCTAGTCACTTGTTGAAATCTCTAGAAAGGCTAATACTCCTTTCTGGTTTACAGGGCTATACTAGCAAGTACTACAATAGTGGGCTCACATAGCAATTTTGTCTCATGCAAGAGCCTGACTATATGCATGCTCTAAGGTTCACAACTGCCACGTTTGGGTTGCACTTGGCTCTTCGCCACTTCGAGAACATGAACAATGATGTTACTACTACTGCTTCTACAGTATCGAACCCACTGCTGCATGTCCGTCCACCGTGAGCGGGAGGGATAGCTTGTTGTAGTATTATAATCAAAAGCCTATCCTCGTCTACGAGCCACCGCGTGCATGGGCGAGGGAGAAGGCGTGTAGTAGAAAAATCAAGCTTCTCCTCGTTGTACGAGTTGACGCGACACATCATAGCACTTGCCCCACATGGTTGCCTCTAAACTTGGCTGAAAGACCCGCAGTGTACAATACTCCATTTGCTGCAACCTCTAACATTTACCCCACCACAAATTAAAAATATATATTCCTGTCTTGACCAGATGAGCGTGCAAACTAGAATCACCAGGATGACAGGAAGGGCCAGAAGATTATTTTAATCAAAAAAATATAGCATGGAGCCGACCCCAACGATTTTAAGCTTGCAGGCACAATACACGCTATCCTAGACTACTCTACATGAAAGCGCCACACGGCGTCCGGGCTATGCTTGGCTCTTCGCCTCTTCGGAAGTCGAACAATGATGGAGTACTAGTGCGGTGGAGGAGTACTACTGATATGCTTCGGCCATCGAGACACCGATTGAGCTGCTGCTTGTCCACAGCGTGCAGAGGGAGGCGTGTAGCGAGCAGCTTCTCCTAGTCCTACCAGCCACCACGCTCATGGGCGAGGGAGGGATGCAGCTTCATTAACTTACTGCTCCAGCCTTTGCATCTATGACAGGTGGGCCCAACAGGTCGGTGGCCCACCTGTGATGCAGCCAAAGGCAGGTGCGGTTAAGGCGAAAGGGCGTTGTAGTAATCAAACTTCTCGGTCTTGTACGAGTTGACGCGACACATCAAGGCACTGCACTCGATATATTTCAATAATTTGCGTTTACCGATGCATTAATTACAATGCATGCGTGCATGCCGTGACTCTCCTTTTGATACTTGCATGTGTTGATTTAATGCACCTTGAAGTAGTATGCATATGTGACGGTAAAACTTTGTAATGCCCCGGCCCTAATAAAGCATGAGATGGTTGTGCATGAGGAGGGCGAGATCATGCAGACGGAACAGGACCCGGCGATGGAGCTCTCTATGGTCTCAATGGACCTCACCTTGCTCCACTGCCCCTTGTGCCTCCGCCCCTTGAAGCCTCCAGTGTTGAGGTTCGAATACACCTCGTCCGTTCGGCTGATCGAGCAAGGTGCAGTTCGATTGATTGATGTGTTGTTCGATTGATTTGTGCAGTGCAAATGGCTTGCGCGGACTGCCTCGTCGAGCGCCCTGGGAACCAGCGGCAGTGCCAGAAGTGCGAGCGCGGCAGTGGCTTCAACGTGCGGAACACAGCGGTGGACACCGTCCTCTCCTCGGTGACGGTGGAGTGCCCGCACGAAGGCTGTGGGCTCTATGTCACTTACCACAAGTTCGCCGATCACCAGAGCGTGTGTCCGCTCGCGCCTGCAAATGCCCCGTGCCCGTCTGCAGCTACGAAGGCCCGCCGCCAGTGCTCTCCCACCACATCAGCACCGTGCATCCCATGCCCGTGCACATGATCCAGTATGGCAAGGCGCTCCAGCTGCAAGTGCCACTGTCGGAACCACGGCTCTTGTTGTTCACGGAGGAGGACGACCGCGCGTTTTTCTTGGTCGGCGGCGTGCTCGACATCGGCGTGCCTATTGCCGTGTCGATCGTCTGCATCAGAGCGGGGGCGTCCCCACTGCCGCACTACATGGCCAAGCTGTGGGCGAACGGCCCGCCGGGAGAGCCCAAAGGCAGGACCGACACCGTCAAGGTGGAAATGGAGGTGACAAGCAGTAGGGATCCCGACGATGTCGCCGTGCAGGAGCTAACCTTCTTCATAGTTCCGCCCAAGCTGCTGGTCAGGGTTAAGCTGGTGTCCCTCCACATTCAGATTGACAAGCTCGCGTCCTAAATGATTCTACAGTGCCTTTTGTTTATCTTAGTAATATGCTAATATAGGGGTTAGCTCGGTCTACTTTAGCTTAAGAGATGGTGGGTTTTGGTGGCGGTGCAGCAATTACCTCGACATCAGATCAGCAGTGAAAGTAATTTTGAATAGTCGGATGGATATTTTGTGTCTGTTGGATATAAAGATCCTTTGGGTAATAAGTAACAGATTATATAATTTTTCCAAAACGGAACAGCGATAGTATAATTTTTGTTGACATGCACTAATATTTTTGAAATGGACGTCGGGCTGTAGCTAGAAGAGCGGTTGGGACACGACATCGGCCCATACCGCGGTGAACCCCGATTGGGACGCACCGACTGTGGATTTTCTCCCTCTCCGATGTCAACCGCGTCTACGCAGAACATTGTTCCCTTCCCCCAGTGACACGTCTCCAACGTATCTATAATTTTTGATTGCTCCATGCTACTTTATCTACTGTTTTAGGCAATATTGGGCTTTATTATCCAATTTTATATTATTTTTGGGACTAACCTATTAACCGGAGGCCCAGCCCAGATTTCTTTGTTTTATGCCTATTTAAGTATTTGAGGAAAAGGAATACGAGCGGAGTCAAGCGGAACGAAATCAAGCTGGAGAAGTTATTTTGGAAGGAAACCCACGATGGACTTGGACTCCACGCCGGAAGATACGGGAGGTGCTCACGAGGGTGGGCGCGCCCACCCACAGGCACGCCCCGCCTCGTGGGGCCCCGTAGCTCCACCGACGTACTCCTTTCACCCATATATACCTCGTGCCCTAAAACTTCCG
Organism: Aegilops longissima; assembly: GCA_021605205.1. NCBI lineage: Eukaryota > Viridiplantae > Streptophyta > Magnoliopsida > Poales > Poaceae > Aegilops > Aegilops longissima. Next base: position 415,723,366 of record CM038682.1, on the reverse strand, counting down.
AACAGAAGATAGATCGAGAGTTTCGCCGGCGCAAGCCTCCGGACCACCAAAACCAATGGGACCCCTTTACGGTACCCTGAGGGAGGGATCCATCTCGGTGGCCATCTTCATCATCCGGCGCTCTCCATGGCGAGGAGGAGTAGTTCACCCTCGGGGCTGAGGGTATGTACCAGTAGCTATGTGTTTGATCTCTCTCTCTCGTCTTCTCTCTCGTGTTCCAATCTATGGCACGATCTTGATGTATCCCGAGCTTTGCTATTGTAGTTGGATCTTATGATGTTTCTCCCCCTCTACTCTCTTGTGATGAATTGAGTTTCCCCTTTGAAGTTATCTTATCGGATTGAGTCTTTTATGAACACTTGATGTATGTCTTGCCGTGATTATCTGTGGTGACAATGGGATATCATGTGCCACTTGATGTATGTTTAGGTGATCAACTTGCGGGTTTCGTGACAATTGGGAACCTATGCATAGGGGTTGGCACATGTTCTTGACTCTCCGGTAGAAACTTTGGGGCACTCTTTCAAGTACTTTTATGTTGGTTGGATGAATATGAGATTGTGTGATGCATATCGTATAATCATGCCCACGGATACTTGAGGTAACAATGGAGTATCTAGGTGACATTAGGGTTTTGGTTGATTTGTGTCTTAAGGTGTTATTCTAGTACGAACTCTTTTATAGATCGATCCGAAAGAATAGCTTTGTGGTGGTTTCGTACCCGACCATAATCTCTACGTTTGTTCTCCGCTATTAGTGGCTTTGGAGTGACTCTTTGTTGCATGTTGAGGGCTTGTTATATGATCTATCTATGTTATTATTGTTGAGAGAACTTACACTAGTGAAAGTATGAACCCTAGGCCTTGTTTCCTATCATTGCAATACTGTTTACGCTCACTTTTACCGCTTGTTACCTTGTTGTTTTTATTATTTCAGATTACAAAAACCTTTATTTACTATCTATTTTGCACTTGTATCACCATCTCTTCGCCGAACTAGTGCACCTATACAATTTGCTATTGTATTGGGTGTGTTGGGGACACAAGAGACTTTTGTTATTTGGTTGCAGGGTTGTTTGAGAGAGACCATCTTCCTCCTACGCCTCTCGCGGATAGATAAAACTTAGGTCATCCACTTGAGGGAAATTTGCTACTGTCCTACAAACCTGTGCACTTGCAGGCCCAACAACGTCTACAAGAAGAAGGTTGTGTAGTAGACATCACCCAGCTGCGGGATCAGGCCGGATATGTGACCAGCGGTGTGGCCACCGTCGTTCTATGCTTGTGAAGAGAGCAACCCAAGCAAGCAGGCTTGTAGCTTAGGCTCCTGCTAGTGTATATATAGTGGTTTTCTTTTTTCTCTCCATATCAACCATTTTATATTGCGTACATGTCATTGAAGAGTGAAATAATGGTTGCTTCTTCCGACTAACTTAATGTGTGATTTGAGTGCTCCTTTAGTGGCCCCTACATGTACTCCCCCTACGTGTATGCAATAGTCACACGTACACATGGACGCAAAAACGCGCACGACGCCCTAATGCATACATGTCCGTGCACACGGCGGAACACACACAGTCATGCTCAAGTGCTCAACCTACACATGCATGCACACACATACTCAGCCAGGGTGAGCTAGTGACCCACTGACCGTATTTTTACAAATATACAGTGACAGACAGTGTATTTATCTCGTTTGAAATTAAGCCATATTAACCGGAGAGGAGGCAGTATGGACTAGCATTACTTTGCTGTGTCCCGTCAAATTGCCGAACAAGGAGAAGCTTGTAGGACGGGAGAAGCTTGCACGCGGTGGCTCGCAGGACAAGGAGAAACTTTTGCCTAATGCAAGCTCTCCCTCGCCCAGGCGGTGGACGTGCAACAGTTAATTCGGTGTCAGATTGCCAGAAGCATACACTATACTAGTACTATTATTGTTTGACTTCCCGAAGAGGCGAACAGCCAAGCGCAAAGTTTACTAGTACTAGTACTACTACTATAGTCTATAGAGGTATGTACTATACTAGTACTAGGAACCGGATGGAGGAGAGTCTGCACTCTTATTATATTTTTAAAATGTGATAAAGCAATCTTCAACACATTTGGTTCTCTTCGAGAGTTCTCGCATGTGATAATGGAAGTTGATTGCATGGAACACTCGCCACAATTCTCGCTTAATTCTGGCTCATATCCTATTACAAATAGGAGCGCTCGATAATATTTCCTCTTTTTTTGTTATTCAACATGTAAACAAGTCAGCAAACCTTGTGGCACATCTTTGTGTGAACCGTGCTTGCTGCACTTTGAATGTTGCCGAGAGCTGGCTTGATGAAACACCTCGCTTCCTACTTATTTTTTGCAGGGTACCTCGCTTCCTAGTGACTAGTGTCTTGGCTGATCGTCCTAAGAATGCTTATATAATAATAAAGCTCTGTCATTTACCCGCAAAAAATATTAAGCCATATTAACCGGAAATGAGGGAGTATGGACTAGCACTACTTTTTGGTGTGTCCCGTCAACTCACAGAACGAGGAGAAGCTTGCAGGACAAGGTGAAGCTCGCTTACGCCTTTTGACTAATGCAGCGTACCCTAGCCCAGGCGGTGGATATGCATCAGTTCATTCGGTGTCAGATTGCCAGAGGCATACACTGTAGTACCGAACATGCGGAGTACCATCATTGTTCGACTTCACGAAGAGGCGAAGAGCCAAGCGCAAGGTTTAGTAGTACGAGTAGTACTACTACTAGAACCGCATGGTGGAGCCTCTATACTCTTATTTTTTTAATCTCTGATAAAGTACACATTTATTCCGGAGAAGGGCGGAAAATGGCAGCCCAACATGTAATGATGATATCAATCAACCATGTTCGAATATATCTTGGCCTCCGTGCGAGCCCATCTGTGTGTTCTCGCTCCTCGTCTCTCTCAAGGAACGGCGGGTTGGCCATTTTTCCGTCAATTGAGATCGGTTTGCTCACACTCCAGTCCCACTTGTCAGTGATATGCCAAGAGGAGGTGCGTTGACCGACTGGCCATACGCGTACTTCGTTTTGCACCTTCATACTACTCCTCCCTCCGTCATAGTTTACATGGTGCGCTTCATTATGATGCATTTCTCTCAATGCATTTCCACCACCATAGAGACTTTAGACACGTTTGGTTTAATGCTCAATTAATTAGGGCGTGGTAACTGCAATCAAGTCCACAATTTTCTCTCGATGTCCTACGGAGTGGAGTAAGTGCATGCATGTGTGTACCCGGGGTGGAAGCACTGCATGCATGTGTGTACGCATTATTTCCTCTAGTAATAGATGTCGTGCTATAACTAGCAATGCTATTTTTCAGGCTGATCGCTAGTCGCCTTTGTCCCGAGATTTTTCCTTTTTACAGGCGTGCTCTATAAGCAGTGTGGATGGAGTAGTATGGCGGATTCAAAGAAGAGCGTATTGATGGTTGCTTCTTCCGAGCAACTTACGATTGGGAAAGGTGGGGCTTATGATTTGACTGCCCATTACTCACTATTAATGTGGCATAGCGACGGGCTGAGTCTCCCATGCGGTGTGCACTACCCCTCGGTTCTTAAATATACTCTGGATTATTTGTCTTTCTAGAGATTTCAACGAGTGACTACTCAAATATTTGTCTTTTTAAGGATTCAAATGGACTACTACATATGGATGTATATAGACATATTTTAGAGTGTAGATTCACTCATTTTGCTCCGTATGTAGTCACTTGTTGAAATCTCTAGAAAGATAAATATTTAGGAATGGAGGGAGTACACATACGAAGCAAAATGAGTGAAGCTACACTCTAACATATGCCCATTTAAAATTTGTAAAAAGACAAATATTTAGGAACAAAGGAGTATAATTTTGTGCATGGCACATGGACCCGGATGCCGAAGAGGCTTCTGGCAATGCTATCAAGCTTCCAGCATTTGTTTACATAATTGACGTACTATACAGATAATTTTCCAGCGACATGAAATTGTACAATGGTGTGAGCTTTCAGCTTTTGTTTCGTGTGTCTTGCCATCGATGCTCTTTCGGAAACAATAAAAAACTAACTTCCTTGCTAATGCATCTCAATTATTACCAGATCAGAGCTAATATTTACATCACAACTGAAGACAAAGTTGTGAGAAGGTGTTAAATTATAATTGATCCATGCTTTCATTGGCAGCAACGTCCCCCCAGCTCTGTCTAAATCAACAAGGCATGTTGGAAAAAAAGTAGCTGTCTGGAGCATGCAACATTCCAATTATTTTGTGCAGTTCCACTAAAATAGAGCTAAGCGTCCCTGTTCCGAAGATTTTAATTGTGATTATGATAATAGAGGACTGCTGATGAAACAATAAACACACAAATAGAAGCTGGTCACCTTTGCAGTCTCTCTTAAGACTAACTAGTTGGAGAAGATTAGGCTCGGAGTTGGATGAGGAGGATAGAGCAAAACCATATCTCCCTTTGTGCAGTCGCACTGAAATGTAGATACGTTGCCCATGTGACATTTTGGTAGAACTGCACAAAACACACTTAAGAAAAAAGTGATTTGTGCAGTTCACCAAAAGGTCACAATAGCAACAAGGTGAAATGGATAGCCCTGTTTGCAAAAAGGAGGTAGAAAGGAAACAATTACTGGCCAATAACAGCTGATGACACATGCGACGACAAAAATAAGCATATTCCTTGTCCTAAGGAAAGATAACAACACGGTTGTGTTTGTCTAAAAGCAGTGTGAGGGCGAGATTGCAATATGGAAAGTACGCCGAACGAGCTACATTTTGGGCAAAGAACTATGGAAGATCCACATGCAGCAACGTGGGAAGACGGGTAGTGGAGCAAGGCCAGAGGGGATACCTGGAGGTCGTCGAGATGTAACTAGGTGAGCGGCGGCAGGCAGAGTCTGCCCATATTGCGGCAACGAGAAGGTGGCATAGGCCCTGCCACGCCGGAGCTTTGTCAGAGAGAACGGCATGTACCGCAGATCGAGACGTGCTGCCTCGGCGCCGTCGAACGGAGAAACGATGCACGTCATCCCTTTCCGCCGGCGGATGGGATGCAGCCGGATCAGTGATCAACGGAGAGAGAGAGAGAGAGAGAGAGAGAGAGAGAGAGAGAGAGAGAGGCCACCGCAGCCTTGTGTGAGATACTCTGAAGAGAGCAAACCAGGCAGGCAGGCTCCATTGTATATAGTGGAGCGGACTATCTTTTTCTCCATAAAAATCGTTTTATATTTTGTGTACGTGCCATTGAGTGATATAACTTTATTTAAAAATAACGCGCCAACGCATCAAGTCGAACTTTGTTTCGTGCATGTGTGGTACACGACCTCCGTAGGTAAACAACCGCTACACATGTTCAAATTAGCACATGGGCTGCCATTTCGTACAGAAATGAGCTCCACCGTGTACCCGCGCGGGTGTGGCTGGGCACGAAGCGTGAGTACGTGCATGATGCACCTATTCTCTTCTTGTATACATACACCACCTACGTGGGGTTGTGTGAGGGAGATACAAACGTAGAGAGATATAGTGTGTGGGTTCGTGAGAGTTTTGGGGGGGGGGGTCAATCAAAAAATGTAACATATGCAATATGTGTGAAATACAGTCCTGGATATATCATATATATAGAGTGGGCGATCCACGAGAAGAGAGTGGAGGTATCATCGGCTTGAGGTGTCCATAGAATCGAAGAGAGAGATGATGTGTGTGTGTGTGCGCGCGCGATCGATAAAGAGTTCCATCGAATTTGTGTGTGACCACATCAAAGATATAGAGTGGCTGGCCTACTGGAACGTGAGAGGGGACAGGTGCAGTTTGTCTTTGTGGCATGGATACCTACCTACAGCTCTCGACTATCGGTGTGTGGGGGGGGGGGAGGGAGGCCTAATTAACTATAGAGGTACAATGGCTGGTATATGTTTGGAGGAGGAGAGAGGCCTACCTCATGTATTAAGGGAGATCGACCTACCTCATGTATTAAGGGGGATCGATCGGCATCCATGCATATGTGTTGGAGAGGAATAAGGTTGGGAGAGAGAGACAGAGCTAGAGTGTTGGAGGGGGTGGTAGTGGAGTTGCTTCTAACAGATGGTGGGATAGGCTTGCTAGACAACCGGAGGGCACGCCTGCAATATCAATAAGAGAGGGGATGGCTGCCTGTCTATGCACGTGCATGTGAGAGACGGTTCAGGAGGCATGCACGAATGATGAGGAGGGACAATATGGCTGTGGTAAGCAGGCGTAACTACATAGGAAGATCAATCGTCCTTTGTCGGAGAAAGGAGAGACATAACTTGTGAGGTACGTCGATCGGTGGGGGGATAGTTAAAGTCGACCTAGGTATATGTTGGGAGATCGATCGGTATACATGCATGTGTTCATTAGAAGCAAATGAGGCACGGGGAGAAGGATAGAGAGAGAGGGATGCATCTAGGAGGTGGTGCGAGAGTCATACTATATCGAGGGGGAAGGAGTGTGCGATCTGAGATCGATGAAAAGAGTGGTGGGAGTGAGGCATGGGCGGTGATAAGAGAAGAGGGAAGCTTGTGTTTGTGCTAGGCACACCTGGATAGAGAGGCATATCGATCGATGTGTGCCGTAAAGAAGGAGCTGGGGGGCTACACACACCGTGGGTGAACGACCTAAAGTGAAAAGAGCAATTTTGTGATGGAGCTAGAGAATGCTGAGGGAGGGTGAGAGGGATGCGGGCGTGTGCATGCATGAGAGAAAGTTAGTGCTAGCTACAAAGATAAGAGGACTGTGTGGGTGTAAAAGACGAATAGAGATCATACTTCATTATAAAAAGAGAATTCAGATATTTGAAGAATTTATCATAGTGTTTTAAACCGACGCATGTGTGAATATATATAACGGTGATACACATGGTGTGGTTATGAACATGTTATACTACATATAATATATTTTATCTCTACTCTTATAAAAAACGGAGTTGTTGATGATGGTGTGCCTGTCGTCCTGCAATATAGGCCGTACAATTTATATCTGACGGATAGGAAGGAAACTATGGCAATTTTGAAAAAAGATACCCACACCCCGCTCCATATTTGCAAATTAGGCCTCCCCTTGATCATGTTGATGTTCTGTGGAACACATGGGCATCTTGCTAGTACTACGTATAATATATAGAACATTGATCATAATTTGGGCTAATGTGTGGCTTTTGTAGCTCAGGTCTAAATACTTGTCATAATGTAGGGGGCGGGGCACTATACTATGTGTTATAAACATGGTGTACACGTATGGAACATGGTTTAGATTATGAATATATAGTTAGTACATCAAATGTACTATTATTTGGAATCAACATCAAGTGTATTCAAAAAATAGAATTCGAGTTCATGTAGTAAACATAGTTCATATCTATCTCTATAGTAATCATGTGGTGTGTTATTAAGGTAATACGAATGATGGTTGAAGTTAGCAACAATCATGATTGTAGATTCTTATTGAAATAGAGAAGCGAATTCAAATTCAGTTCGAATTGTAGCGGTAGTATAGACATTTGGAATGCACTAAAATGTTGGTATGAGTAGGTTACATGCATTATACAGACAAGCGAAAAAATTTAATTGGACATAACATGGATTCATACTCCTCCTTCCATCTATATAGGCGTAATGCGTTTTAAGACCGCCTTTGACTATTGACAAGATTAATAGTACATGACATGCACAATGTGAAAATTATATCATTGAAAGAACCTTTCATAGACGAATTTAATGGTGTGCTCTGTGTAAGTTGCATGTCATATATTATTGCTCTAATATATGGTCAAAGTTAGCATCGAAAAATGCATTAGGCCCTATATAGATGGAAGGAGGGAGTAGCTTTGAATAGCATTTCTATAGTAAAACGGGGCAAGACTCTCTCTTTGTGTGGTGTGAATAGTTCTATTTTTTCGTTTTCTTTTTGGTTGAGGGAAGTGCGAATTGATTTGGTACGTATAAGTACAATATTACACGTTAGGCTTGTCCCTCAAATTCAACCCGCGCCTTGTTATATCCCGAAAATTCAGATATCGTGCTCCCAAAACTGGCACCTTCACAACCCGCGCCTTGCTATCCCGAAACTACAACGCGCGCGAAAACTCCCTCCAGCTACCAAATCCCGACACGCGAAATCCCCCTTCTAACCCTGAGCCGAAAGGGACGCTAGTTCAAATCGGTGGGGGGTACTTTTGTAACACACCCTTCATTTTGAACAAGCGCGTCCCTAAGTCATGGTTCACCCCCTCCCATCGCCTCCTTTTTGCCATTCGAAATCCCAGGCCGCCATAACCTCTCCGCTCCAGCCGCAAAACCCCACCCTCCTCCGTCCGCCACCTCACCTCTGCCCAGCCGGAGCCTCTTCCCCGACGACATCGTCCACCGCAACAGCTCGACGTCCCTCGTCCACCTCCCCGGATGAGGATCCGTCATCCATCTCGTTGTCCCGCCGGTTCAGCCGCCCCGTCCTCCACCTCCAAGGAGCTGCTCTGATGATCGCCTCGTCTATCACGACTGCTCCATCCCCACAGTGCCGCCTTAACCTGCTCCGCCGGAACCGAAGCATCCTCACCGACTCCTCGGACGAAGCCGAGGCCTACTCGGCGCCACCAAAGAGGTTGTACACTCATCACATCGCACCTACTCCTTAACTCGACTTCCCTGTGCCGACGGTGCTCCATCCCGCACCCCCATGGAGCGGCTACCTTGAAGCCGGCGCTGCAGGCGACATCTCCACGACGCCTCTCCCCCAGTGTGAGGCCCCTTCGGCGGCGGCGTCCATACCAGCAGGATCTGCTGCTGCTGCTCGAGCTCTCGCTCGCGCTGCTGCTGCTGCTCCAGCTCTCGCTCGGTCGCTTGCCCAGCTGCTGCTGCTCCGGCTCTCGCTCGTGCTGCTGCTGCTGCTCTCCCCCTCGCTCGTGCTGCTGCTCTGCTCCGGTTTAGCTACACTTCAATCGACAGAATCGACTTTTGGGTGGTCAATTTTCGGGGGCTCGCAGAGTTAAGGAAGAACCACCCTTGGCGGGGGCGGGGCTCATTGGAGAGGTACCCACTATCTAACTTAGGGTTCAGGGTGGGGGCGGGGGGCCTAGAGGGCTGGCCGGGGCGGTGGCGGATCGGCGGTGGGGAGTTGTTTCGGGGCGGCGAGGCGGCGCTGGGGCCGGCAGTTCGGCCGATGGTGGCTAGCGGCTCAGGGGGGTGCAGGTTGAAGATGAACTGCAGGCCCTCCCTAAACTACATGTCAAGTGCCTCTCTGCTACCATTGCGTTCAGTTTCGATAGTAACATTCAGATTCCATAGTAAATTTCAGTTTCAACAGTTAAGTTCAGAGTCAACAATTTTTACCTCATCTGTTGTAGTCAAGTGGTTTTTGGTGATGTAAATTTTACATCTATTTTACATCATCTATTGGAGATGCTATTAGAATCCCACTTGAGATTGACGATGTCTATCTTGTCTTGCTTCAGCCTTGACGTCTTCTGACTCACGGAGCTGCTCCAATGACGAATGATCCATCACAATAGAACGTGCCACGGGCGCCGCGTCTCTGATTCCTCGAGATCTTCCTCCACACCTTCGATAGCCACCTCTACTTCAACTGCTTCAGCGACCAACCCAATGATGCTGAGGTCAACACGGCTATGGCAAAGAGGTTGTACACTTGTTGCATCACTTATTACTATACATTCATGTCGATCCATTAGGGCTATTTTGGTTCAACGAAAAAACAAAGCAATAGGGAATTTTCCAATGGCACTCTACTATTCAATTATCCATGCATTTTGTTGAAAGGAATGAAGCAAAACATCCACCTGGACCTACTTTTCAAAATCCTATGCATGAAAACAAGACCAAATGCATTAGTGGCAGAATAACATTCTAATTGTACACGCTTTCATATGGTTTCACTTTATTTTGGCCATGTTTCTTTGCATTCCTCTGCTCTTCCAATTCCTGTAAACCAAACAACCAAGCTGACAGAAATCCTGTGTTTACAAATGCTCTGTTTACCATGTGCATTCCTATCCTATTCCGATGTTTTTCCTATCTCTGCATTTTTAGAATCATGCAAGCCAAATGAGCCCTTACAGAATTACTTCAGTTACAAGTAGGTGTCGAAGGGAACTTTGTGTGGTTTGTCCTGCTCCTGCCGCGACATCGTCCACCTCACCTGAGCTGCTCCATCGACAAAAACATCCACCAAACCAGACATAACGACTCCTTTCTGTCTTTCGCCGCCTCAAATCTCCTTCCCTACCGCCGGCACCCACCGCAACGGCATCACCATCATCGACTCAGCAGATGAACCTGAGGAGTACACGGGTCCACAAGAGAGGTCGCACTCTTTTGTTTCTGCTTATGTTATGCATTGCCTAAAATTACAGTACTTTATCGTCTTGTTCACCTCTTGGACTCCAAGTCAGGTCCAAATTAATGTTCAAACTTGAGTTCTAAATTAGTTGTGGGGCACATATCGAGGAAGCAATGAATAGTATCTCTGTCTAATATCTGGTTCACCTAGGGTATGCCTATGTTGTTCATCTTGGGTGGGAAACAAATAGTAAAGCAATCATCATCTGTCTTTTTATTAAATTAAAGCCATCATCAGCCTGCTATCATTATTTTTGGATCCATCCACTGGTTGTTACCATCACTCTAAATTTATGCATGCTCTCCTTACATAATCTCACCATATTTTTTTCGTATGCATGTCGGATATTGTACAGTCATCTGAACATGTAGAGAAAAAGAGAAGAGTTTTCTTGTGGCAATACAATGTCATGCAGACATCGCTCCATGGTGGGTTCAATGGCAAACCCTCCCACTCCTCTCCAGTTGTAATCGAGAGGAAGATATCATTACGAGGCGGATTCGGATGCGTGACCACTCCTATTTACCCCCAAGGTGTTTGCTCTACCTTGGCATGATGATGTTAGTCATATCATGCATATGTTGCCTTGCAGTGCCTACTTTTGACATCACATATGGCATCTGCTTAGTTTAGACATGTTTTGTAATGCCACCTGTTTAGTTCTATATCATATATGGGAATTATGCAGTCTCATGTCCTTTAGCCAGCCATAATATATGTGAAATGTGCAATGCCATCCTGTTTAACCACGCATCATATATGCATCATATATTTGAATGATATCTTGCCCATCCTTTTCTTCATTACATTTCCATTTGTCGACAATGTTTGTACATTAAAATACTCTTCCTGTGAATCAGCCATTTGGGTGAGATATTGAAAAATCTGGAGTGAAAACAAGGCCTTTAGAGCAGACAGTGCTACCTATCGAAGCAGATCTCTTGTTGGGTCCCGATAGCTCCTCAGAGATGGATTCAGAGACAGATGACCAGTCCTACTCCCCCACCGAGGTGTATGCTCTAACTTGGCACTGTTATACTGCTCATATCATGCATATGGTGTCTTGTATTGCATAGTTTAGACATCATATACGCAATATTCAACACCATGTTCTTAGTTCAGACATCATATCTAATGCCGTTTAGCATATAAATCACATATGTGAATTAAATGATGCGATCCTGATTACTTAGATAACATATAGGTGAATTATGTCATGTGATCCTGTTTAGTTATTCATCATATCTTTGAATTATGTTATGCTATGGTATCCAGTTTAGATAGACATCATATATGTGAAATTATGCCATGCTATCCGTTTTAGTTAAACAATATACGCGTCAACTATTTCATGTCCTCTTTTTCCACACTATCTATTGCATCTGTCTCTCATACAATGTCTGTGCATTCAACTATGTTTCTTGTTTATCAGCCATTTGAATTGGAGCGAGTGATGCCAGTATCTAGCGGACTAAAACACGGTCTTCAAATAAAAGCAGTGCTACCTCTTGGTGGAGATAGCAGCCGGTTGTACATGCACGAACCAGCCCTACCACACATAACCCAAACTCTACAGATTGTACCCCTCTGCGATGGATAGAGAACCAGCTTCACCCAGTCTAACCCCAACCCCAAAGAGATAGTAACCAGTTCTGTTGACACAACAACATCTCCACCATAGAGCCCCCAAACAAGAGCAGTTAGTAAGGCAGCTCCACTTGCCCAAAGGGCGATACTACCACGGCGAACCCCAACTCCACCGGTTAATGCGCCTATTCACGTGGATGAAGCATAACCAGCTAGTCGTAGTTTAGCATCTATCACATTTGATGTTGTTAAAACGTATGTGCGTATCTTCCCATCTTGGAAATATTATACTAAAGATGAAGGGAAATGCCAGTTGCAGGTGTTTGTCCAGGAGTTATGTGTAAGTAATGTTATTAATGGCAATTACTTTGCTTTGTCCCGTACATCGTACCTCCATGATGGTTATAATACAACAAATTTTCCCATTTTTCTCTATAGAGAAGGACCGATTTGGAAACTCAGGATGAGGTAACCTTTGCTATCTTCAAGAATGCTTGGTGGCGATGTCGAATTACACGAAGAAAGCGTACTTCACGGTAAAGAAACTCATCAAATTCCCTTACATTCTCGTGAGACGCATTTATTGGACGATGGTAGGGAGCGCCTTGTTACATCTTGGTCCCGAACCGAGAATGTGGTAAGGTCTATGAGCTCATTTTCTATTTTGATTACTATATTCTTGCGTCTTCTTGTACTCTGTTCATGTAGAACAAGTGCCTAAACTGAAGAAAAACTGTTCTAATTTAAGATTCCATTGCTATCATAGTTCAAAAAGCGCTAGGCGTTAATTGTGCGTTTTGCCACCGCCTTGCGCTTCTTGACCAAAGCGCATGCTTATGCGTGATTATGCCTGATTAAGCATAGTTATGCGCAATGCATTTTATAGCGCCTAGGCGTAGTCGGCTTAAGTGCTCACTTAGGCGCGCCTTTTTAACTATGATTTCTATCGTGCATCTTGCTTTGCTCTTGTATCACTTGTATTTACTCATACAAACTTATTTTTGAATTGAAGGATCAATCGAAACTCAATGGCACAGCAGGTATGTTCACGCATGTTTCTTTAATGGGCTTGCTCTTATCAATAGCTCTGTTGATTTCAATTTCAATTGTGTATACAGTTGACTTCTCATATCATGCACGTTACTAGCATCACAATCGAGCCAATAGTGTTGTTGTACATGTAGACCCATGGTACCCATCTGAAATCTTGTTGTGCCGTGTAGTTTCCCATGCTTTGTATTGTTTCACTGTTGCTTTGTCTTGAACTGATATGATTTGAACCGTCTCTCTATTTTGATTTGGCAAGACAATGCAGTGACCATAGGACATAGATATATGTTTGTTTGATGCTTTTATTATGTACTAGTGCTTGGCAATAGAAGACTTGGTAGTTTAATCCTGTCCACCTTACTAATGAACTGGTTCACCGAAATGAGTTTCATGTACTAGTACATACTAAACCTGTTATGTATACCTTGTTTCTTCTTTTAGAATCTTGTGAGAATATTGGGGAAGAGTGCCTTATTAAGCAATGGTAAAGGAAGTAATGCAGATAAGGTTCATGATAGTGGAACATCCTTGTTGGTCTCCAACAAAGCTGATTAAACAGCTAAGGAAGACTATCTCGAAGACAGTGAGACAACCCCAAAGTCCTGTCTTGGTTTAGTGTTGATTCTTGGCCACTACCGCTTGCACAAGCTATTCAAACTCCTTTATCGAATCAGTTCGGTTTCTTGAGTCTCAACTACAAGTGAAAGACATCGATCGGCTGTCTTTGCGACAAGAAGTGGAAGGACTGCGGAAGTCCTGGAGCATTCAGATGCATACTTTCTGGTGCAACAACAAGTGTTGGAGGATTTTAGAGCCAAACAGGACAAAGCTAATAAGCTTGCTAAGCTTATTGCCAGCATGGTGGATACCCAGGATAATGTTTCTGTAACATCCCAAATTTTCAATTTGGAATGTTATACATAGGTCATCCATGCATATCATATTTTATTGCATCTTCTTTCCGCAATCCTCGAAATCCTGAGCAACTCAAGGACCCTCGGAGAGAGTTGGGGATTTTCTGATTTTTCGTATTTGATTTTATGAAATATTGGAAAACAAGGATTTTTGATTTTAATTATTTTTCTCTCCGGAAAATATTTCTTATTAAAATAAATGAGGGGAGATAAATGACTTCTCCAAAACCATTGAAATATTGGAGGTAAAATGTTAAAATCATTATTTGGATTTTAATTGAGTTTATTTGGAATTTATTGACCCTAGAAAAAAATTGCACATTTTAACAATTGCATTTTAGGGGCCAAGAAAATGTTCATCCCGTTCTAAATATTTCATTTAGACGGTGAAAATTTGTTTTGGCATTTTAGATTTTTATTTATTTTTCTAGGATTTTTCTAATTCTCGGCTGATTTTAAAAAACTTCATGCTTCAACCCGAACCGGGGCGAGGCCCGGCCAGCCGGCCCAACCGCCGCCGCCTTCCCCCAAGCAGCCGAGGCAGATCCAACCGCTGCCGCCTTCCCAGCGTCGTCGCCGCCCGTGTCCGATCTGGACACCTTGCGCCGCCGCCGCCTGCCCTTCCCCAAGCGGACCGCCCCCCATCCTATAAATACCGCCCCCCTCTAGCCGCCACCACCACCGCCGCCGCCTCCCGAGCCTCGAGCCCCGAGCCGCCGCCGCCACCCGCGCCGCGCGCCGCCGCCGCGTAGCCGCCGCCGCCTCTGCCGCCGCCGCCGCCTCCTGCCGCCACCCGCCCGTCGAGCGGAGCCCGCGGAGCCACCACGTGGTAGTCGCCCCGCCGCCCGGTTTTTCGAAGAAAACCGTTTCGGTTTTTTTTAAAACCCTAGTTGCGTTTTTTTAGATCGGTTTATTTCTTCGGTTTATTTATTTAGTGAGCGTTCGCTCGTTCGTTCGTTTTAACGAACGCGTTCTTCATTTATTTTTCAGTTAACGAATGTTCGTTCGTTAAACTGTTCGTCGTTTTCTTTTTATCGGATTTATTCCGCGATTTTCCTGATCGTGATTTCTAATCCGATGTTCGATCTAGTATAACTTTTTGCTCTTTTATCGGAATCAGGCGATTCAAGCGCCTGGAGTTTCATTTCGAAACCCTCTTTCCGAATAACCTACTCAAACCAGCTTTTGACTCTGTAAAATTTGACCCTAGTTCAGATTAGTAAACGGATCTTATTTCTTTCACCGTTTGAGTTTCGTTGCTCGGTTTGGTTTGATTCTTTTTGCGAACCGGAGTTCTTAAATTGAACTCTCCGGTCAACCTCTTTTACTAGAGTTTTGCTTGTGCATCTTTGCTTGTTGCTTATGTATGTTATTGTTTGCTTGCGATAAAATTCCCGGTCTGAGCGTGTTACTCTGAGTCTCTAGGATTCGCGGATCGTCGACAAGGCAAGTAACACTTTGATCATACTCTTTTCATACCCATTTTTTATGCATTAGTTTCAATCCTCAAACATTGCATAATTAGGATATCATTAACTTGTGGGTTGGGAAGTAGATATTGAGATAGAACCTATTGCCCTGTTACTATCAAACCCTTGGGAGTTACTTCTACGCTTGCTTATTATTGCTATGCTATGCTCGTAGATGTGGTTTGGGTTTGAGTGTATTCCATGACAGATGTGAGATTATTAATTAATGGTTCAACTTAAGGTGGCAACTTTAATACACATCTGGGTGGAGTGAGGCACCTGGGGAACCTAGTGTTGTCTGTTTTATTTTGGAAATCCGGGGTACCGTGTGATCTTCCTATGGACCGCCACCCAGGCTCAAAGGAACTGAGTTTATTCATGCTAGACACTTCCGTGTGCAGCCACAAGCTATTATGGGCTCTAGCATAGTTGAGTAAGTTCGTGAAGCTCTTGAAGAGGTAGATCAGCGGGTAGTGGGTTTTGTAGGTTTGGTATGGTCTACCGGAGTAGAGAGTTAATGTTTACGAAGGCGTGTCTCGGTCATCCGTTTCTCAACACCATGTAGTGCGAGAAATCAGCGGAGGCGATCGAGTCTTGTGGGGAAAAGTCATAAACCTTTGCGAGTGTACAATCTAATCATGGTTAGCCGTGTCCCGGTTATGGACAATTACGAGTATCTAGTACACGAGTATTCACATGTATCTCATCACTCTATATTAATATTGCTGGGATGTTAATTACTCTAATTGGGATTGAGTTGGGGTTATACCTTCTCAATGATGTTTCAACCACCATGATAGTTAAATTAAAATATATTCCTTTGTTGTAGGGAAAAATTGGCTTTCCGCAAAAAACTATAACCATAGAGCTTTCCACCAGCCATATATGCATGTAGTGATAGCATTATTCTGTTCCTGTTCTACTGTGTTATATTGCCAGCATATTCCATGTGCTGACCCGTTCTCGGGCTGCAACGTATTACGTTGCAGACTTTTCAAACGAGGAGTAAGGATCATTAGGTCGTTGCCGTGCAGCTCAGCTATGCCTTTGGAGTTGATGGACTCACTTTACCTTCCAAGCCTTCCGTTGTTATCGCATTAGATGGCCTTAAGCCATATTATTGTAATAAGTTCTCTTTTGAGACATTCGTTGTAATAAGTGTGTGATTGCTACTCTGTTATAAATCCTTCGAGTATTGTGTGTGTCGACATTCTTGATCCGAGGATGACCTTTGAAACACGAAGACTTGACCATCTGAGGTCGGGTCGCTACAGTTTCTTGAGTTCTTCTGAAGTTGTTTCAGTTATGCTCTTGTTTTGCTGCCGCGTTTATTTGCACTGGTGGCCAATTTTGATGGCCAGTGTATGTAATATGCTGCTTTGTACCCTATATTTGCACGGGTGGCAAACTTTGATGCCCAGTGGATGTAATATGTGTAATAGCGGTAATAGGTTAGTGTTAATTGCTTGCTTATTTATTTCCTTATTGTCTTGTTTAGTTGTTTGCTTGTAGTCATTGCAGTTCTTTTTCTATGTTTTTCTAGTGGCCACAATAACCTTTTTTGGAAACTAGGCCAAAATAATCGTGGCAACACACAGACTGTTGTAACCATGGGCCTCCTGCGGGCCGTATGATCCATGGGCCTTCTATGGGCCATAGGATCCATTGGCCTTCTATACGGGCCATAGGATCCATCGGCCTTCTACGGGCCGTATGATCCATGGGCCTTTTACAGACCGTAGGATCCATGGGCCTTCTACGGGGCGTATCATCATTTCACCAATCACGGGTCGTACTATTCATGGACACTAACAGGCTGTTAATAGGTCGAATTTCATAACTCTATGAAAACAGCCCAACGAATTTTTTTACATGAAAACGTCCCAACGTATTAACGGGCCGACTGTAACCACGGGCTGAATTTGGACCACAAGCAGAAAATGACAGTAACGGGCCGTAAGTAAACGAATGCTGGAAATGAGCCCAAGAATAAATGGGCCCTGAGAAGGCGAAAGATAACATGGGCTGAAAGCATTAGCGGAATAATGGGTCATTAATGGGTATAAAGTGATACCTTTGTTAGATTCTGAGCCAGTTTTACCACGGGTCGTTAAGGGGCCGAGGGTTACTAAGGGCCTCATATGGGCCGAAAGACGTCATGGGCCATACATAGGCCAGAAGTTAAAAACGGGCTAGAATTATATTGGACGGCCCAGATGACTCTACTGGGCCTAATTAGGATAGGCCGTAAACGGGCTGATAGAGGCAAAGGTGTCCCGTCTTTCGATGAGATGTTGGTTTTCGCTTTGGAGGAAGTCGACTTTGACGATCCGACTACTGAGCGTCGAGGGCGTCGCGCCTTAGCAATCGCTAAACCAACTCCGAGAGGTTATTGACCACGCCGAGCACGATCAAACGACCACGAGGGTGCATTTCCTGCGAGCAAGCGAAGAACAAGCAAGAAACTGAGATTGCAATCTGGATATTGCGAATATAAGATGAAAGCTTTATTGATCAAGGTGGGGTTCTGTGGCGCCTTTGTGCAGTCGTTGAACACAAGCGAAACGCGAAGTTGCAGCTATGGCGAACTTTTAATCTAAACAAAACCCAAGGTCTAAGCGGTGCCCTAAGGGCTGTATATATGGAGAAAGAGGGGGGAATTTCGTGGCCCTTGGTGGAGGGTCGAAATCAACCCTAACTCTTGTTTCCCCACACATACGGACTCTAAAAACAGCCTATACTTAAGTATTTCGAAATTACATGGGCTGGCCCAATAATAAGGTGACGCAGCACCTAGAATAGCCTATGGACGAATATTATGAAGTGGCATCTTGTATATTTCGTCCAAGGCCTTATGCACTCATTAGGGTGGCTTCAAAGTCTGGAATCATCACTTGTAACTCCGTTCTTGTTCTCCTTGCGCATGCCAACATCTCCATGCTTGAACTTGCTCCAAGGTTCATCTTTCTTGTCCATGGTAGGCCCTTCATTTGTAAGCAAAACAAATGTATCCAATTTAGGCAGCATCATATTCTCATGAACATTGGAATCGTTACCAAGAAGCGAAAGTACACGATAATTCAATTGGCGTCTTGTGAGCTCTAGTAATTGGTCCAAGTATGTATAGCAGCAGGGGCTGTGGGTGTAACAATGGTATTGATGTCCTCATCATCCTCCCTTCTTGAAATGAAGTCGTCCTCGACGGAAGCTCATCTTCCTCACCCAAATAAGGCTTCAAATCTGCAATGTTAAAAGTGGGACTAACCCCAAAATCTGCGGGTAGCTCAAGTTTATATGCATTATCATTTATTTTCTCTAACACCTTAAATGGACCATCAGCACGTGGCATTAGCTTTGATTTGCGCAAATTAGGAAACCTATCCTTACATAAATGTAACCAAACAAGATCTCCGGTGCAAAGACAACATGTTTTCTACCCTTATCTCCGACAAGTTTATATTTAGCATTCATCGCTCATTGTTTTCCTTAGTTAACTCATGCATTTTTAAAATCAATTCAGCACTTTCTTTAGCATCAAAATTAACCTTCTCCGAAGATGGAAGAGGCAACAAATCAATAGGTGCACGAGGTAGGAAGCCATACACAATTTCAAAAGGGCACATCTTAGTAGTAGAATGCAATGAGCGATTATAAGCAAATTCAATATGAGGCAAGCATTCTTCCCACATTTTCTTATTATTCTTCAAAACAGCCCTAAGCATAGTAGACAATGTTCTATTGACTACTTCAGTTTATCCATCGGTTTGGGGTGACAAGTAGTACTAAAAGCAGTTTAGTCCCCAACTTAGCCCATAAACATCTCCAAAAGTGGCTAAGAAATTTAGTATCACGATCTGAAACAATAGTATTTGGCACACCATGCAAGCGAATAATTTCACGAAAGAACAAATCAGCAACATTAACAGCATCATCGCTTTTATGACATGGTATAAAGTGTGCCATTTTCGAGAATCTATCCACGACAACAAATATGCTATCCTCCCTTCTTTGTTCGAGGTAAACCTAAAACAAAGTCCATAGATATATCCTCCCAAGGAACACTAGGCACGAGCAAAGGCATATATAAACCATGAGGATTGAGTCGTGACTTAGCTTTTTGACATGTAGTGCAGCGAGCTACAAAGCGCTCAACATCCGTCTTAACTTTGGCCAAAAGAAATGTGTAGCAAGTATATCCTCCGTCTTCTTCACGCCAAAGTGTCCCATTAATCCTCCTCCATCGCCTCCTGCAACAACAAAAGACGAACAGAGCTAGCAGGAATGCATAGCTTGTTAGCACGGAACACAAAACCATCATTAATAACGAACTTGTTCCATGTTCTTCCCTCTTTACAATTCTGCATTACATCTTTAAAATCAGCATCATGCACATATTGATCTTTGATGGTCTCCAAACCAAATATTTTGAAGTCAAGTTGTGAAAGCATAGTATATCGACGAGACAAAGCATCAGCAATAACATTTTCTTTACCCTTCTTGTGTTTAATAACATAAGGGAAAGTCTCAATGAATTCAACCCATTTAGCATGTCTACAATTCAGTTTAGCTTGACTTTTAATATGTTTCAAAGATTCATGATCAGAATGTATAACAAATTCTTTGGGCCATAAATAATGTTGCCATGTCTCTAAAGTCCGAACAAGAGCATATAATTCTTTGTCATAAGTAGAATAGTTCAGACTAGGCCCACTCAATTTTTCAGAAAAGTATGCAACAGGTTTGCCATCTTGTAATAACAAGCCTCCTAATCCAATTCCACTAGCATCACATTCAAGCTCAAAAGTCTTATTAAAGTCAGGAAGTTGGAGTAAAGGAGCATGTGTCAACTTATCTTTCAATACCGTGAAGGCTTCTTCCTGTGCGGTACCCCAAACAAAAGGCACAACCTTCTTTGTAAGCTCATTGAGAGGTGCAGCAATGGTGCTAAAGTCTCTCACAAAACGCCTATAGAAACCAGCGAGTCCAAGAAAACTCCTCACTTGTGTGACCGTTTTGGGCTGCGGCCAACTCTCAATAGCTTCAATCTTGGCTTTATCAACTTCAATTCCTGTGGAGTAACAACATAGCCAAGAAAAGATACTCGATTCGGTGCAAAAGGTGCACTTCCCAAGGTTACCAAACAAGCGTGCATCACGTAGAGCATTAAAAACAACACGTAAATGTTCCAAATGTTCTTCCAAAGATTTGCTATAAATCAGTATATCATCAAAGTAAACTACCACAAATCGTCCAATGAAAGCACGTAAAACTTCGTTCATTAATCTCATGAAAGTACTAGGTGCATTAGTTAACCCAAAAGGCATGACTAACCACTCATATAATCCAAACTTAGTTTTAAATGCTGTTTTCCATTCATCTCCCAATTTCATACGAATTTGATGGTATCCACTCATAAATCAACTTTGGAGAATATTGTAGAGCCACTTAATTCATCAAGCATATCATCTAGCCTAGGAATAGGATGACGATAACGAATAGTAATATTATTAATGCCTCTACAATCAACACACATACGCGACGTACCATCCTTTTTAGGCACTAGTATAATAGGAACAGCACAAGGACTAAGAGATTCGCGTATATAACCTTTGTTGAGCAGCTCCTGTACTTGACGCATAATCTCCTTCGTCTCCTCTGGATTGGTACGGTATGGTGCACGGTTGGGTAGCGATGCACCGGGAATTAAGTCAATTTGATGCTCAATCCCTCGAATAGGTGGTAATCCCGGTGGCACGTCTTGTGGGAAGGCGTCAGCGAACTCTGCAAAATGTTAGTGACAGAGGGGCAAAGAGGAAGGCACGTCCTCGAATGAAAATAATGCCTCTTTGCACACAAAAGCATAGCAAACAGATTTGCTAGAATCTAGCTCATCAATATCAGATTTGGTGGCAAATAAACATGCACTTTTCAGTTTAATTTCAGAAGCAACATTAGATGGTTTATTATTAGGCTTCATTTGTTGCTCAAATTCTTTTGCCACAATCTGATTTTCACTCTTATTTTTCTCCTGTTTTGCTTTATTAGCTCTATTAATATCATCTTTCAAAATGGAATCAGGAGTCATAGGAAGCAAAGTAATATTTTTATCCTTGTGAACAAGAGTATCTTGATTGTTTCTACCATGGTGTACAGAAATTTTATCAAATTGCCATGGTCTACCAAGTAATAAGGAACATGCTTGCATAGGTACCACATCACAATCAACATAATCAGCATATGTAGAGATACTAAAATGCACACGAACAGATCGTGTTACCTTAACCTTGCCGCTGTTGTTGAACCATTGGATGTAGTAAGGATGTGGATGTGGTCTTGTGGTGAGAGAAAGCTTCTCCACCATATCCATATTAGCCAAGTTGTTGCAGCTCCCTCCATCTATGATGGCCTGAATAGAACGTTCCTTCACAACTCCTTTGTATGGAACAAGTTATGCCTCTGATTTTGCTCAGCTTGTGTAACCTGCACACTCAAAACACGTTGAGCAACTAAACATTCATACCTGTCGGCATCTTGACAGCCATGTATTGCGTCTCAAGATCAGAATCATCTCCACCGTGTTCTTCATGTGTAATAAGAGCCAAAGTCTCTTCATCATAGTCACTAGCGGACTCATACCCACCATCCTCGGTAGCAATCATCACTGCGCTGAGATTGGCATTCTCTCATAAAATGTCCTCTTCCCTTACAACGACGACAAATAATATCACTTGTGTGCCTGTTGGCGCCATGGAAGAAGAAGAGCTCTGTGTAGGCCCAGCGGTGTGCTCTTGGCGGATAGTGGTGGTTGTGCCTGCTTTCTTGTATCACGGTTGGAGGTGGCAGCCGCGGAGGTGCGGTGTAGTAGAGCGTGTGGAAGTAGATGATGCACGTGGTGTCCATGATGAAGGTCGACTGCGAGAAAAGTTAGTCAGCGCCAACGCACTGTCGATCCTGCACTTCACGTTCAGCTTTACAAGCAAGATGGAATAATCGAGTGATATTATTATAATCCTTGTAGTCTAGAATGGTTTGAATCTCTATTTAATCCACCCGAAAACGTGCAAGCATAGCTTCATTCTCCTCAACAATACCACATCTAATCAAGCCGGTTTGTAATTCCGATAATATTCTTCTACGAATTTTTCCTTGTCTTAAGCGCTGCAATTTTTGAAGTAATTCACGCTGATAATATGGTGGAACCCAACGAGATACGCATAGCAGTTTTCAAAGCAGCCCAAGTAGCTGGAACAGGATATAATCTACAATGTTAGACCACCAAACACATGCAAAGCTAGTGAAAGCACAAACAATGACGAGAACACGTCTCTCCTCGGGATATTGTAAACATGTAAATCGTTGTTCAGTTTCTAACTCCCAAGTAAGATATATATCAGGAACATATCTACCTTTAAATGGTGGAATATTCAATTTCAGTTTAGGAGATGGTCATGATCTAAATACTGAAGGGGAGCGAACATTGCCATTATTTGCATGTGGGCGACACGGTGGTTGTGGTCTTTGGTGGTTGCACGTAGTTCGATGTTGATCAACCTCATCCTCGTAATCTCTCACATAATCATCCTCCCCACCGCAGCAGCAGGAGCCACGAAGTATCAACAGCCAGCACCAGCAGCTTGGCGAGCAGAAATGGGACACGGGAAGCTCGGCGGAGGGCTGTTTCGCGATGTGGAGGTAGTCCTTGTTGTTGTAGTAGAGGTGCGTTAGGTGCAGCCGGTGGTGGTGGTGGTAGACGCGAGCAATTCATTAAACTTGTTATCGAGCTTTGTTTGACGCCTTCTCAATGCCATCTATCTTCTCCATGGCCTCTTCAAATCTATTTAGCACATCTTCCACCTGCCCACTCATCATTTGTTGAAACTTATCATGTAGCGCTTTGTTTGTCATGTTCTCCCGATCGAGTCCGTCGGCTTGTGATCCTGCCATGGTTAGCAGCAATAGAAACACACAAGAATATGATTGACGGACTACTAGGAAGTGGTGGTGGTGGTGTGGTGGAGCGATCACAAATCCGTCAAGCAAATCTCAAATTCTTACCAGTTCTTACCCAAAGAAGCGGTGATCGGCAACCGATGTAGTCAAAACTCTCAAAGCTTGGATAGGCGATTACGGGGAGAGTCAAATGCACGATGTAGATGTATGAGGAGCTGGGAAGGCTTATAATATGGTAGCAAAAGGGTCAGCAATAATCAATTCGAGATGCAAAGTTGAATAAGCGCTCAACGACGATCTTGTCTTTGGTCCTAGGCTGAACCGTGCTAGAGACGCGAGCCTAGAACACTAACAAAATCACGGCGCTGCGGAAACAACGGAAAAGCACACTCTGGAATTTTTTTTCGCTCTTTTTTTTTTTGCTTTTTTTTTTGCTGCTTTTTTTTTTTTGCGAAAAATCACTATAATGGCGAGTGTCTCAAAACTCTTCCCGGTCAAGCCGACGGGATGGGCACGAAATTTTTCGACCAAAAAAAAATTTTTTTTTTGCCGGACCCAAAAGCTGAAGCAGGTCAAAAAACTTTCTATAACGGCGATTGTCTCAATCCACTTAGAAACACCTAAAAATAGGATAGCCGAAAAATTTTTTGACAAGTATCGTTTTGGAAAATTTTGGGCCTAAGCGGAGGTGGTTTCGGACTCTTTTTTTCGAAACCTACTCCGGCAAGGAAACACGAATCGAAACTAGATGGATCTCGAAAACAAACCTAATATGAGAAGAACTCGGATTGGTGGTGGATATATGGTGGTGGTATATGACAGCGGTGGTGGTATATGGTAGCGGTGGTGGTATATGGATACGGATTGGTGGTGGTATATGGATACGGATTCAGAGCGGTGGCGGATAAGCAATGGTGGTAGATGGCAAGGCGATGATGATGGTGCGGCAACGGCGTGACAACTTATGACCAGAACTCGAAACTCTAAAAGACTAGACTCTAAGACCAGCAACTTGACACGACGATGCAACCGCAAATTCAACAAAGCAAAAACCCTAAAAAGATTATGCAAAGGCTCGATTGGTTCGGATATGATGAACTAACCCTAATTTTTTGTGGCTTTTTAAGTGGACAATGGGTATGAAGAACAGACTCGATCTAAACTCGAAAAACTGGAAAATCTCACGAGCAACACGGAAATCTGATACCACTTGATAGAGGCAAAGGTGTCCCGTCTTTCGATGAGATGTTGGTTTTCGCTTTGGAGGAAGTCGACTTTGGCGATCCGACTACTGAGCGTCGAGGGCGTCGCGCCTTATGTCGCTAAACCAACTCCGAGAGGTTATTGACCACGCGAGCACGATCAACGACCACGAGGGTCATTTCCTGCGAGCAAGCGAAGAACAAGCAAGAAACTGAGATTGCAATCTGGATATTGCGAATATAAGATGAAAGCTTTATTGATCAAGGTGGGGTTACGTGGCGCCTTTATGCAGTCGTTGAACACAAGCGAAATGCAGCGAAGTTGCAGCTATGGCGAACTTTTAATCTAAACAAAACCCAAGGTATAAGCGGTGCCCTAAGGGCTGTATATATGGAGAAAGAGGGGGGAATTTCGTGGCCCTTGGTGGAGGGTCGAAATCAACCCTAACTCTTGTTTCCCACACATACGGACTCTAAAAACAGCCTATACTTAAGTATTTCGAAATTACATGGGCTGGCCCAATAATAAGGTGTGCAGCACCTAGAATAGCCTATGGACGAATATTATGAAGTGGCATCTTGTATATTTCGTCCAAGGCCTTATGCACTCATTAGGGTGGCTTCAAAGTCCTGGAATCATCACTTGTAACTCCGTTCTTGTTCTCCTTGCGCATGCCAACATCTCCATGCTTGAACTTGCTCCAAGGTTCATCTTCCTTGTCCATGGTAGGCCCTTCATTTGTAAGCAAAACAAATGTATCCAATTTAGGCAGCATCATATTCTCATGAACATTGGAATCGTTACCAAGAAACGAAAGTACCTGATAATTCAATTGGCGTGCGCGAGCTCTAGTAATTGGTCCAGTATGTATAGCAGCAGGGGCTGTGGGTGTAACAATGGTATTGATGTCCTCATCACGGGCCCTAGGTTAGCGAGTTGTAAATGGGTTATATGCGAACAGGCCGTTAATAGGCTTGCAGTGGGCGGGCCGCCACCTTTGACCAAGTCAAGCGGGCGGCCTTTTCACGAGAATGGGCCTCGGTTGGGTGCGTGCCGCGTGTCGGCGTATCATAGGCGCTTTGGGTCCAATGAGTGGATGACATACGTGCCAGCAGCGGTGGCGACCGTGTTTCCATCGGTGAATCAGAAATTTTACGTGGAAAATCCCCATTGGTCGGGATGTTAATGGCTTATCGGATCAAAACCGGACCCGATAAGCTTAACGTCGTTCGTTATGGTGGATGCCACGTGTCGGTCACCCTTGATGAAAGCACTTCTATAGCGCGATTTATCATCATGGAAGTGGACACTTCCGTGATGATAATTTTAATAATGTCATGGAACACTTCTCTGACAAAGACGGTATGACTATCTTGATTACATCATAAATTTGTCATGGATGTACATGCATGACAGAAAATGTTACCTACTGTGACAAACATGTATCATCACGAAAGTGTATTTTTTTGTAGTGCATATTTGGGCCTAAGGGAATGCATTGTGGAGTAGCAATTAGATGATGGGTTGCGAGAGTGACAGGAGCTTAAACCCCAGTTTATACGCTATTCTGTAAGGAACCGTTTGGATCCAAAAGTTTAATGCTATGGTTAGAATTTATTCTTAATACTTTTCTCGTAGTTGCGGGAGGGTTAATCATAAGTAGGAGGTTTGTTCAAGTAAGAACAACACCTAAGCACCGGTCCACCCACATATCAAATTATCAAAGTAGCAAACACAAATCAAACTAACATGATGAAAGTGACTAGACGAAAATCCCGTGTACCCTCAAGAATGATTTGCTTATCATAAGAGACCATTTTGGCCTATCCTTTGCCTCAAAAGGATTGGGCTACCTTGCTGCACTTTTGTTACTACTATTGTTACTTGCTCGTTACAAATTATCTTGCTATCAAATTACTCTACTACTTACAATTTTAGCACTTGCAGACATTACCTTACTGAAAACTACTTGCCATTTCCTTCTGCTCCTTGTTGGGTTCGACACTCTTACTTATCCAAAAGAGCTACAATTGATCCCCTATACTTGTGGTCAAAACTCACTCATCACTCCATGTGGCACATACTACTTCGTGCGCATGCCTTTCGGGTTGAAGAGTGCCGGGTCCACTTTTGCAAGAGCAGTCCAGATTGGTTTTGAATCACAGTTGCACATGAACATTGAAGCTTATATGGATGATATTGTGGTCAAGACCAAGGACAGATCAACCCTCATCCAGGATTTAGAAAAGACGTTTGCTAATCTTCGCAAGATCAACTTGAAGCTAAACCTGGAGAAGTGCGTGTTTGGAGTTCCATCCGGCAAGCTACTTGGTTTCTTTGTGTCCCATCGCGTGATAGAGGCAAACCCCGATAAAATCAAGGCTATCGAGAGAATTCAGGCACCTAAAATAGTTAAGGATTTGAGGCGTTTGACAGGGTGCGTTGCCGTGCTTAGCAGATTCATCTCCAAGTCTGCCAAGCGCGCCTTGCCGTTCTTCAAGATCTTGAAGAAGGCAGGACCCATGAAATGGACCCCGGAAGTAGATACAACACTGCAAGATTTGAAGAACTACTTGTCCTCTGTGCCCACTTTGGTTGCTCCCAAACCACAAGAGTTGTTGCTGCTATACCTAGCGGCAACTAATCAAGTGGTTAGTGCGACACTAGTGGCATAGCGGGAAGTGGAAGAAGCAGTAGCCTTAGCTAGTGTACCTTCTTGGGGGGAGAGTGAGAACAGCCTGGCAAGGCCAAATATGGATCAGGACAAAGAAGAGCTTGACAACGGAGAGAAGCCCAAGTACACGGCAAGGAAGAAAGTGGTGCAACACCCAGTGTACTTCGTCAGCTCCCTATTGCAGGGGACTAGGTCCATGTACTCTGGTGTGCAAAAGTTGATTTTTGGCCTTGTCATGGTCTCAAGGAAACTGCACCACTACTTCCAAGCCCATGAGATCACGGTTGTCACCCGCTTTCCTTTGCAAAGGATACTCCGAAACCCTGAGGCTACCGAAAGAATAGTGGAGCGGGCATTGGAGTTATCCAGCTTTGGCCTGAAATTTGAAAGCACATCAACGATTCATAGTAGGGCATTGCAGAGTTTATTGCAGAATGGACGCCAACCCATGATGAAGAAGTTCTGGAAAGAGTTATTCCCGGCAAGGAAGCACCCCATGAATGGATCATGTATTTCGATGGTGCCTTCTCCCTACAAGGTGCAGGGGCTGGCGTGCTTCTCGTTGTTCCCACTGGAGAGCACCTGAAGTACGTCGTCCAGATGCATTTTCCCCAGGAGGAGGCGACTAAGAATACAACAGAGTATGAAGGACTCCTTGTCGGGCTCAGGATTGCCACTGAATTGGGAATCAACAAGCTGATCATTCAAGGAGATTCACAACTTGTGGTGAGACAATTCAACAAGGATTACCAAAGGCCATTGATGGAGGCATACGTTGAGGAAGTTAGAAGACTGGACGAGCGCTTTGACGGATTGCAAATAGAGCATGTACCCCATGCAGAAAATAGTATTGTTGATCATCTGTCAAAGTGTGCTGCACAAAAACTTCCTGTGGGACAAGGAACTTTTGTTCTCCATCTTACTCAGCCCTTTGTATCCCCCAGCAACAATGGCCCGAAACAGGTGGAAACTGGACTCCGGTAAGCCTCTCCCGGTAGAGCCTCTCGTGGCTCTTGGCAGGGACCCTGCCGGAAACAACTCCCCTTCAATTGCCGGGCTGCACCATCCTGCCGGGCCACTAGTCCTCATAGTCGAGGAACGCGCCCCCGCGAATGAGGAGGTGCCTCTAGTCCTCGTTGCCGAGCCCCAGGCCCCAACTTGGGCAAGGCACATAGTCGACTTCCTCCAAACTGGAGAATTCCACGAAGAGCAAGAAGAAGCTGAAAGAGTAGCCCGGAGGGCCAGTATGTATCAGTTTGTCGATGACACACTGTATAGAAGAAGGCCCAACGGTGTGAAATTGAAGTGCATTTGCCGGGAAGAACACTGGTACGCGTCGGTGCTATACAAACGGTTTTAACCCCTTTCCGCGATGGCGTTTGGGACCGTCACCAAGTGACTGTGTGTGATAGGGTGTCCTTCCCACATGACCCAGAAACCTTCGGGTATAAGGAGCAGTGATCCAGAGGCCTTCCAAAATGTAATCATGTGCGATGCAGCACACACTAAATTCTTTCCCACATGTGGTATCGATGATTAAGCGTTTCTAATGACGCAGCGAAACCATACGGTTTGTCATAACGAACCATTTGGAAAATAGTATGTAAGGCACAGGGGCCAACATATGAACTGTGTGCGATTTGTGCCCCATCACACACGATTTTTCTGCGTAACCCATCTGCCATGCTAGAATCCATCGCACACGTTTGCCAACAATTACCGTCTGTGATAATGTTTTATCACAAATGGTTCAGGAGCCCCTTCGCACACATACAAGTGCTCCAGACCATTTGTGATTTGTTGGGTATCACCGACGGTTGCCGCAAGAGTGATGTGTGCTTTTCATTTGGGATCCCACACGTTTCCTGAAAAAATTACGACTGGGATTGTATTTTGCATTGGGCACGGTTTACTCCCAGTTCTCGTGTGTGATAACGCGATATCACAAACGGTTCCAGAGACCCTACGCACACATAGTAGTGTTGCAAATCGTTTGCAATCTGCTGTGTATCACCGACGGTTCCGCTATGATTGACGTATGCTTTCCGATGTGGATCGCACACACTCATTTAGTTGAACCGTGTACGGAGCAATTGCCAGGTTAAAACAAAAATATCCCGTTTTGAATCGGCACACAAAAAGCAAATTCGCCACAATATTCAATTCAACAAATACAAAATATCCCATTTTGAATCGGCACGCAGAAAGCAAATTCGCCACAATATTCAGTTGAACAAATAGTGTCCACAGGAAGAACATTCATCAGATTTCGCAACAATTGCAGTTGAACATATGGTAGCTAAATTCCAATGATTTGTCCACACATATATGCATTACATAATTAATGATAGTGTACGAAATACGAAGACCTCATCAGATGGAAAACAATGGATCCATGCGTTATATGTTTAGCGGCTAACTCTTACTCAATGTTTCAGGAGAATGCATGCTGAAATCTTCATTATCACCAATGGGATTGATGTAGTAATCCAGGAAGAAGTCACTGATAAATCTCCGAACCATCAGCAATTCACCAGCCTGGAGCGGTTCAGGGGTCCTCGGTTTTAAGATGAGCTACATTATTTTTAAGATCAGAATGTGCCATATGAGTGGAGTAGAAGATAGTAATTAAGATAACTTACTAGTACTAATTCGCGAGGATCGTCACAACTATCAACAGATTTGCAGATGGAGATCATGTGTCTGCAAACATAGTGTCCACAAAGGTTGGTCCCTACTTCTTGCTAAGGACACTGAATTTTTTTGTACAAAAGTAGTCATGTATTTGTCCTGTTAGGAACAACCTAACTGGTGTTAGATTTTATTATTTTTTCTTTGGACCAAATAGAAAGAGGTTTATTTAGAAGTTTGAACATTTGAGTAGCGTAAGGAAAGGTACTTGCAGACTGTTGGATAAATTTTTCCGAAAATAACGGATTTCGGTGTGTTACCGGAGAAACAATCTCGTGCTGCAGAGGTTGTTCCGTCTTGAACAGGTTCCCTGGTTTAGTTTTCCACAATGCGAGCACACTGCAAATGATGATGAATTTTGACAACATCAATTATTGAACCAGATATGAATGCAAATTAATTTCAACACCATAGAATTCAATACCTATCCAAGAATTGCTAAACATGCGTCAAATCCCGAGCGTTTGTTGACTCTCTGAGAGAATCAATGTAGTAAACTGTGTTCTTGTTTGGAACAATGAATACCAATATCCAGTGATTGCTACATATTAAGAAAGCCATGAACTTAAGAATGATGTCGAACTCTGAAAGACAATCAGTGTATGCGTGGTTGTTTACTTGACTTACCGTTCATGATATGGCCAGAGAAATGATTCTGCATGGGACATGTTTTCAAAGATACGGACGACCGTGTTAACGGCCCTGTCCCGTCGGTCCTTACCATATAATGTTGTGCCATTTGCTAATGTAGGATATCTGAAATACACACTCTCCCTTTTTCTTCTCTGCGCGTTCAATCCCCTGAGAGGAATAAAATGCAGTTAGCTGTTTATCATTTACAACCTTGTATGGAGAAGTTGATCAGAGTTTGTTAAGTACTTACAAAATCAGGCATCTAACAAGAGTGGCATCGAGCACGTTGAAGTTGAAGAAGAGATGTAAGTCCTCGAAACTCACATTGATGGAACCAACATTGTATCGGAAATGATCTCTATTGTAGTGGACTAGCAAAGCATGATGACCTGCTGACATTTAATCCATGCAATATTCATGTAACTAGCGGCAACTGGAGCTGCACTCATCAAAGTATTTGCCAACAAGAAATGGCTGGCCATGGACGTAAACGCGTGCTTTAAGTATGTCTCCTTTACTTTTAGCAAGCAACAATTCTACTTCTTCATCCATGGCGTCAGAAATAATATTACTCGCCGATTCGAACAAGCTGCTGTTAATTTGGTTCTGGGCGATGAGTGCTTTAAGTAAGAGGCAATCGTTCTCTTTCCTCTTCACTCTCCTGCTACGCTTCCTCGTGGTCATGGGTGTAGCCTTTTTGGCCACTTCCTTCTTGGTACTTGAAGCATTTCTGGCAGAACGTCTGGTTGGGTGCAAGGTAGACTGCCGAGTAGGCGGTGAAGCTTGGAAGGACTGCTTATGTCAGGACCCCGATTCCAAGTCACATTGACCTAGCCGGTAACACCTCATATCACTTTGCGGCCTCACGCACGGTATTCCCACGGGTGTCGCCTTACCATGGCCCGGGACCGTTTGTGACTTTTGGCTCACGTATATGATAGTATCGCTAGTGTCCACATGACAGAGAACCCGGGCCGACATGGCTAGTCGTGAACCCAAAGCGGCGCTAACCCATGGGGACAGGCATACATGAATCACATCGAGCATGTCGGTCATCAACGTATGAATTCGGGCTGTAGCACTGGGCTAACAGGACTCCGGTATCCCGGGCTGTAGCAGGCTGGGCAGGACTCGAATATCACCGCGTGACATTTCCCGAAGGAACAGACATAGGAGCAGTGAAACACATGCTGGCGATCAAGTGTCCAAGCGGTAGTCTTTGGGCTAGCAGGACTCGGTGAACAGGGCTGTAGCGGACTACTATCGCTCGAAGCTGCGAGACTACATTTCCCGCACGAGAGGCTGCCAGGATAAACAACTAGTTTGTCGGATCCCTCATACCAAAATTTCAATCATACACGCATAATATGCCCGATATGAGTACATACAACATGGCATCACAACAAAACTCTACAACTCAAAGTACTTTATTTAAGAGGCTCTCAGGAGCCATACATACTATATCCATACAGGTGGGGTCACATGACCCAACACTCAAGTCATACAAACATACAAGCACATGCGGAAGCAAACTAGTCAGAGTACAGACTCTAAAAAGAAAGAAAGCTTGTTGAAGCCCTTCTATCTCAAAGTGGCCCTTCACAAGCTTTGGATCACCACAGGTGGCTAGTTCACTCGTCGGCGTCAAGGTCTACATAAAACCCATCGGGCGGTGTTGTAAATGCGAAAACAGTAATTAAGCAAACATGAGTGCGGAGGTACACAGCAAGTCTTACAACAGAATCCTATTATACATGCACATTCTCAAGAAGGTAGTGGAGTTATTGCAGCAAGCCAGCTTTGACTCTTGGCTAAGCTATCCTCGTGACACCACTTGAAAAGCATTTGTCGCACAAGAGTCCACTAATCACCATCACAATACTCCACAGTGGATCCTCTCTCGTCAACCCACGAGAGGGCCATCCATGATACTCACACTATCTTGAGGCTTTTAGTAGTATCCATTTACTTGTCTATGAACTGTATAGGTGACCAAGTAGTCCTTTATCATGGGCGGCTATTCAAATAGTTTTATACCCTGCAGGGTGTACTTCTTCACACGCTCTCACCACTTATCGCGCTACACGACATGTACTCGGCAACCTTCAAGCGGAAGCCCAGCGAGGGTGTCGGCCACGACCTGACCAAACACACGAGTCCCGTGTCCGGGTTTATCGCCTATTCGGGTTCCATCCGAGGAGTCAGCCGAGGTTTCCACTAACGGCCCCGAGCGATGTGTGCAGGGTTTCCGAGACACCAAGCAGGCGAATCGGTACCTTTGGGCCGCGTGCCTACCGCAACACAGCCCACCCCTAAGGTCAGCGCTGCGTGCGGCCCCAAACATGCTACAAACACGAAACTACTTGCAACTCCGGATGAGGAAAAGAGTGGTTAATAAGTCGAGAGGGTCCATTGCTTTGGGCCCAATGCGTGGTAGTAGCTAAGTCTTAAATCACACACATAGATCTCAGTTCTTAGGGGCGGCTTCAATGAAACAACCACCATGTACTCCTACATGGCCTCTCATCGATACCTTTACCAAAAGCGTGTTCAACACTTTCACTCTCGAACCCGACACAACCTTTCCTCCGGTTCATCATCCCGATGAGCCGGACATGACACAACTCTAAGCATAGCAAGCATAGCATGGTAGGAATCACAAACATGGCTCAATCAACTCCTACACATACTAGTGGGTTTCATCTAATTCTTGTGGCAATGACAGGTCATGCAAAGGAAGTGGGTTCAACTACCGCAGCACACAACAGTTTGAATCGCGTTGTCTTAATGCACGATAAACAAGAGCGAAGCGAGAACATGGGTTTGTATCGGAATGATCAATGGGTTGCTTGCACGATGTAGTGGTGGTAGGATCGCCCTTGAGACGGATATTGGGTTTATCCTCGGAGGCAGAACCTATCACGAAAGACCCACCGAACATAAACAACACATGACAATATGCAACAATATGATGCATGCTATGACATGACAATATGAATGTGTGTTGGCCTAATGCAAGCTGGAACAAAAAGGGATGAACTCATTTGAATCAAAGATTCAAATGTTAGCTCATTTAACATAGCCATAAAGGTGCATTATCTTAATCTGCTTAAACATCAAGGTTAACTTGTTCTAACATGCATGAAACCTTTACCAATGGATAGAATGGATTTTTCTGATCATTTTTCACATATAAATCTTTGCATTTGGAGTTACATATTAATTTCTATGAATTTTTGAAGTTTGAACTATTTTCTGGAATTTCCTATAACAGAATAATTCCAGTAATTCAATTACTGCGTCAGCAATGTGTCAGGGTGATGTCAGAGGTCAACGGGGACGTCCAGGTCAAACTGACCAGTGGGTTCCGCATGTCAGCACTTAATTTAACTAATTAGAATTAGTTTAAACTAACTAAGTTAATTAGCGGGGGCCACTGTCATAGACTCGGGAGAGTCAACCAGGCTCGCCTGGTCAAAATCAGAGTCAACTATGCGGCATTTAGCAGCCGGGCGAGCAGCGCGGCGAGAGTGGTTTTGGCGTTCCGGCAACCAAATGAGCAGCAGGGCGTCTCGTGTGGCTGGGAGCAAGCTGCAGCTCTTGGTGGCGTTGGCTGGGCTCGGGGTGGCGGAGCGGCGCCAGCGACGACCTTGGCGGTCGCGGAGTTCGAGTGATGGCGAACTTCGTGGCTACAGGCACGGCGAGTGCGTGAAGTAGTGGGTTAGACTCTACGCGACACGGTGAGCATGTTAGACACCGTGGGGTGACCGGTGGATGGCCGAA
This sequence comes from Aegilops longissima, assembly GCA_021605205.1. Taxonomy (NCBI): domain Eukaryota; kingdom Viridiplantae; phylum Streptophyta; class Magnoliopsida; order Poales; family Poaceae; genus Aegilops; species Aegilops longissima. Next base: position 415,689,028 of record CM038682.1, on the reverse strand, counting down.
AGCACGTCGGCGACGATCTCCGCGGCGGCGCGTGCGGGTGAGCTTCGTGCAGTCGCTCTGAGGCTCGAGGCGAAAAGGAAGGAGGGGGCGTAGCTGGGCTCACGGCGATCTCGAGAAGCGAGCGGTGCGGTGGGGGCGAGCTGGTGCGGCGGTGGCGTCAAAGGGATCTCCGCGGCGGCGGAGTCGAGGCGAGGTCGGTGCGAGGCCTCGGGCCTGTGGCCTTCGGGGCTCGGCTAGCTCGAAGAAGAGGAGGCGGCGGAGCTCCTAGACATAACGGAATGGCGCAAGGACGACGGAGGCGCGACTCTGGCGCAGCGCGGCTGCTGGTGGCGTCGGCCATGGCGTGGGAGAAGCGAGGGAGGCGTCGGGGAGAATGGGCGTGTCCACGGGGTTGAGGGCACGACGTGGAGCTCACCAGGCCAGCGAGAGGCGAGGGAGGAAGCGAGGCGGCGGGCAGCTGCGTGGCCTTGTTGGCGCGGCCGACGAGCACACTGCTGCCTGCTGGCGAGGCAAGCAGCTCATTGGAGCAGCCGGCTGGGCTGGGCGGCTAGGTGGGCTGGCTGGTGGGCTGCGGCGGGTAAGTTTTCTTCTTTCTATTATTTCTCTTTTCTATTTATACGTAACTTTGTGGACTTCCTAAAAATACCTAAACAACTACAAAAATCACCAAACTGCACTGGACCTTAGTTGGAATATTTCCAAAGATGGAACATTTTAGTTTGGGATTATTTGGGCATTTGAAATATTTTATATAATTTAAATGCCCAAACTCAAATACTTATGATTTAATTCAAAAACCTTAGGATGACCTAGAAAATTGTGCACCACTTTTGGCAGAGGCTCTGAACCAAAGCAAAAATGATGGACATTTTAGAAGGGCATTTCAGGTTCATTGAAAATATTTTTAGTAAACCCTAGTTGGATTCAGAGGGGTTCTGGGGGTTCTTTCTTCCCCACTTCAAATTTCTGATGAAAGATAAACATGATGCAACACACTAATGCATGGACTAGCTAGGATGTGACACCTCACCCCCACTCAAAAGAATCTCATCCCAAGATTTAGGATCCGTCGCGAAAAAGGTGGGATACTCAAGTCGAAGACGATCCTCCCTTTCCCAAGTTGCTTCTTGCTCGGAATGGTTTGACCATTGAACCTTTAGAAACTTGATATTCTAACGTCGAGTGGTACGCTCGGCTTGATCAAGAATCTGAGCGGGATATTCTCGATGGGTGAGGTTATCTTGGAGATCAAGCGTTCGTGGTCCACTCCACGGATAGGATTCGAGAAGCAACGCTGAGTGAGAAAGCGTGGAAGACATCATGGACTCGGAAAGATGCGAGGTAGTTCAATTGGTAGGCAACTTCTCCTCGTTTGGCAAGAATGCGAAAGGGTCCAATGTAACGAGGAGCCAGCTTGCCTTTGATACCGAATCAATGGGTTCCCTTCAAAGGAGTAACCCGAAGGTAAGCCTTCTCGCCAATTTCATAAGCCATAGGCTTATGCTTGCGGTCATATTGGCTCTTTTGACGAGATTGGGCTGTTTTCAATTTCTCACGAATAACGCGAACCTGCTCTTCTGCTTCCTGGATCATATCCGGGCCAAAGAGTTGTCTCTCCCCGGTTTCTGACCAGTTAAGAGGCGTTCGACATTTTCGTCCATAGAGAACTTCGAAAGGAGCTTTGCCCAAGCTAGCTTGATAACTATTGTTATAAGCGAACTCGGCGAATGGAAGGCATTTCTCCCAATTCATGCGAAGGAGATGTGAAGCTCGAAGCATATCCTCGAGAATTTGATTGACTCGTTCTACTTGACCACTTGATTGGGGATGGAAGGCGGTGCTAAAGAAGAGCGAGTCCCCATAGCATTTTGGAAACTTTCCCAAAATCGAGAGGTGAAGAGACTTCCACGGTGCGAGTTAATCTCAATGGAACACCATGAAGGACACTATTAGAGATGTACAAATCAGCTAGCTGACTAGCGGTTATATTCTCACGAGCGGGTAGGAAGTGGGCTACTTTGGAAAGGCGATCGGCGACAACGAAGATAGCATTATTCCTCTCTTGGTCTGGGAAACCCGGTAATGAAATCCTTACCGATTTTATCCCATTTCCATTCGGGAATAGCCAAAGGTTGAAGGGTGCCGGCAGGCCGTTGATGCTCTGCTTTAACTTTCGACGACGAGGCGTCGCGATTAGCAATGTATTGGCGATTTCTCTCTTCATCCTAGTCCACCAAAACCTCTGGCGTAGGTCTTGATACATTTTAGTACTACCGGGATGAATGGTGAGAGGAGATTCATGAGCTTCCTTAAGGATCAATCGCCTCAGGTTGCGCACCTTGGGAACCACTAGACGGTCTCCAAAGAACACAACAGCTTGTTCATCAATAGAGAAACAATCTGTGACTCCTTTCTTGATGTTTCTCTTGATGCGGGAAATTCCCGGATCTACCTTCTGTGCCTTGATGATCTTATCCGTAAGGGTAGGTTTCGCCACCAGGGTGGAAAGGAATCCTCGAGGAACAATGTGAAGGTTAAGCTTACGAAATTCCTCGTGGAGAAATGGTTGACTTTGTTGTAACATCAGATTGTTACAATAAGATTTGCGACTTAGTGCGTCAACCATGACATTGGCTTTGCACAGGGTGTAAGATATTCCTAAGTCGTAATCTGTAATCAACTCGACCCAGCGTCTTTGCTGAGATTCAAATCCGGTTGGGTGAAGATATATTTCAGACTTTGGTGATCGGTGTAAATTTATAGCGATTACCAAGAAGGTAATGTCGCCAGGTTTTGAGTGCATGGACCCTTGCTGCAAGCTCTAGATCGTGTGTGGGATAGTTATCCTCATGTGGGCCAAGCGTCGAGAAGCATAGGCAATCACATGGCGATCTTGCATGAGTATGCAACCTAGTCCTTGTCATGACGTCATAATAGAGAATAAAGTCCTTAGAAAATCTGGTGGAACAAATGCGGGAGCAGATGTCGAGCGTCTTTTCAGTTCCTAAAAGATGAACTTCGCCTTTGTGGCATCCATTCAAACTTTTATCTTTCTTGAGGAGTTCGGTCGGAGGCTTAGCAACTTTGGAGAAATTCTCGGCGAAGCGGCGGCAATAGCTCGCTAGACCGAGAAACTCGAACTTGCTTAACCGATTCAGGTGGAGTCCGATCAGGGCGGCTTGAACTTCGCTTCGGGATTGACAGCAATGCCCTTACCGGAGATTACATGGCCTAGATAGGTCACTTCTGGTAACCATAACTCACACTTAGAGAATTTGGCATAAAGGCGATGCTCTCGAAGTTTCATCAATACTAGCCTTAGATGTTCGACATGTTCTTCATCATTCTTGGAGTAGATGAGTATATCATTGAGGTATACCACGACGAATTTATCCAAATACTCCATGAAGATTGAGTTCATTAACCGAGAGAAGGTGGCTGGAGCATTGGTTAACCCGAAGGACATGATGGTGTACTTGTATTGGCCATAACGAGTAACAAAGGCCGTTTTAGGAATGTCCCCGTTCTTGATTTTGATTTGATGGTAGCCCAACCTCAAATCCATCTTGAAAAAGGCGAGGATCCAGCGAGCTGATCATACGGTCGTTGATCCTTGGGGCGGATACTTGTTCTTGATAGTGACCAAATTGATGGTCGGTAATCTACAACCATCCGATCCGTTCCATCCTTCTTCTTGACGAAGAGGGCGGGCAAGCCCATGGGGATGAACTAGGGACGGATGAAACCCTTTTGCAAGGACTCATCGAGTTGTTTATTAAGCTCGGCTAGTTCTAGGGTGCCATCTTATAAGGTCTTCTAGAGATTGGAGCGGTTAGGGAACAAGATCTATCACGAACTCGACATCCTGTCGGTGGAACACTGTCGGTTCTTCTGAAAGACATCCGGAAAATCACGGACTACGGAATATCTTGAGGTGCGGAAGGGGTTGGCATTTAAGGAGTAGAGCGGCGCTTAGCCACTCGGGTTAAAACATTAAGCTGTCTTGCCGAAGGATGGGTGAGTTGAACAGTTCTAGTAGAGCAATCAATCTTAGCGTAATGGGCTGACATCCGGTCCATACCCAAGATGATGTTTATGTCAGAGGACTTGAGAGCTATTAGAGATGCAAGGAAGACTAATCGTCGACAAAGATTTCATTCCATGACTTATTCTAGAGGTTTGCCATCTAGAACTAGGAGTTTAATTTCCATGGAGGTGTGCATGTCACGAGAAGGTGGTGTTGTGCAATCGAGCATAGGTCTCGAAATAAATGAATGAGATGCTCCGGTATCAAAAAAAACGATTGCGGATGACAATTAACAAGGAGGCGTGCGAGAGCGGCGTTGGGATCCTCATGGGTTTCCTCGGCTGAAACATAGTTGGCGTGGCCACGAGCGATGGCGGCTGGTTTAGCGTAGAGCACCTTTCCTGGCGGCTTACCACGGTAGCAGACTTTCCGATCGGCGGGGTTGTTGCAGGGACACTCACGGATGTAGTGACCCGTCTCTCCACACTTGAAACAGGTTATCATATTGGGCGTGGAGCAGCATTAGTAGCGGGGCCACCATAAGTCTTAGGCGGTACATCTTTGCTGGTTGGGCGGCGCCTCAAAGGATGGCCTCGGAGTGAACACAGGTGGCGAGCGGTGTTTGGAATCCGGACCGGTGCCGAGATCGAGCGGATGAAGAACCAAAGTCACGGAGTGCTTGCGTGAAGCTTCAAAGTCGGTGTCCGGTTTCATGCTGATAGCCTTGTTGACTAACCACGGAAGGAGGTGCACTCGTGCGAGCGAAGATCACGGGAAGCTTCGGGGCTAAGTCCCTTGCGGAACCTTGCACCTTCTTGGCGTCGGTAGAAACCTCTCCCAGGAGCATAACGTGCTAGATTTCCAAACTCACGGCTGTATGCATCCACGGTCGGTGTACCACAGGTGAAGTTGCAAAACTCTTCCCTCTTCGATCCATGAGACCTTCGGGATGTGATGCTCACGGAAGCGGCGCTGAATTCAGCCCAAGTAGTGATTTGGCCAACCGGGCGCATAGCCTCATAATTCTCCCACCAAAGGCTAGCAGGGCCTTGAGGTGATAAGCGGCAAAGGTAACCTTATCAACTTCAGCCACGTTGGCGAGCGTAGCTTGTGGGTGATCTTTGTGAAGCCGATCATCCGCATCGAGAGGCTCAGCGGAATGTTTGAACTTCGGTGGATACAGCTTGACAAAGTCATTGAGTGACACCAGATCATTCCTTGGCTGGCGTGCGGTATTCTGCTCAATCCGCTCCGACAGCGATTGGTCTCACGCTTGTTGCGTTACGCCTCGAACATAACCCGACCAAAGAAAGCGGTTGAGGCAGATTTACATTCCTAGCTGCGCTGGCTTCTCCCTGCTCCGGGCAGCAGGATTATTATGGTGTTGACCATCCTAAGAAACAAAACAACGGTTTAAACAAGGATGGCAAAATTTGGCAAGGAAGTGCGGAATGTAGCGGAAGCACGGAATGCGAGGATGTTCATCCGTATGACATGGTAATATAGAAACTGCCATATATATACCAACGGTCATACACACCATTCATAGTTTAGTACAAGCCCGACGGAGTACAACTATAGTGAAAGGCGTTACATCTCATCGGAAGCATTCCAAACTCCTATACATTATTTTTCTACACTTCTGGAATGATACACACTAAGTCATATTCCACAGGTCGCGCGGGACGGTGGAAATACAACTATTACAATACTAGGGATGCTACTACTAACTCGAGACAGCTCTGTAGTAGTCCTCATAGAAGTCACCACCTAAGCACAGGCGAACATGATCATCCAGGAGCAGACGGTCTGTGGAGCTTGCGGACCAAAGGACTTCGGATGTGGTCGTGGTCCAACAAGCGGCGGCGGGCGAGGTCCACGAGGAGGTGATGCCTCCTACCTCACGCCACTCCATAAAATCTGGCAGACCAGCCCGCACGGTACAAGTCCCTCATGTCCATGTATCCGGCTTGCACGGCGGTGCAAACCAGTCGAGTGGCCCGATGATTAGGCGGGCATTAAAGAGCTCCATCGCAAGGCCCGATTTTCACGGTCCTTGTCTTCCAGCATCTCGATAGTGGTGCGGAGGAGAGAGTCCTCATGGGATGCGTCGCTGTACATACCCTGAAGGTAACCATGCGCCCCAGGGAGGGATGCTGGCATGTAGCGGAAATCGGTGTTGCACAACAAGGCAGTTCAGCTCGAATAATAGTCATCATCGAGTAGGATGCATCCTGCGGACATCCCAATAGTGATCCCAAGTCCATAAGAACAGTGGAGCGGTTCAGTAGCTCCGGGATAAGATGGATATATCCTAACCGTGCACAGATATTGGCTTTGATTAAAGTCTCTAAACTGCTCCTCGACGGTATATTCGGGATACCATCGGTAACCGGTCTCGACCATCACCCGAACCAACATGGCCGTGTGACCACACACATCAATGCAACGGGTCAGACGAACCACTTGGTTCTGGGGACGGGTGGCCATCTGAAAGCACAGCCACAATACAAAGGCATTAGAATTTCTAGGGAAAATCGGGTAGCATAACATCTGTAAATGCTCAAGAACAGATTTGAGACATTCAAAATCAGATTGCAAAACCACTCAACAACATCATATCAAGGTTACGGTTCAAGCGATAGCATACTAAAAGTAGTAGAAACTGAAGCGAGGCTGTAACCAACAATCCTATAAGTTACTACGGATTAGTAACACGTGAACTGATAGAGAGAGAGAGCCTAGTCCTATACCCACGTAGAATGAGAAGAGGATGACTCGGATCGGAGGGCACAAGGTAAAGGAGTAAAAAGAGCCTTACGTTCCCTCCACAATCAATTCCCCTACATATAACTAAAGCATTTCTAGACTCGACATCGACCGGTTTGGCTTAGCGAACCTACAGGCAGTCCGGCTCGATGCCAACGCTGTCGGGACCCGATTCAAGTCACATTGACCTGGCGGTAACACCTCATATCACTTTGCGGCCTCACGCATGGTATTCCCACGGGTGTCGCCTTACCATGGCCCGGGACCGTTTGCGACTTTTGGCTCACGTATATGATAGTGTCGCTAGCGTCCACATGACAGAGAACCTGGGCCGACATGGCTAGTCGTGAACCCAAAGCGGCGCTAACCCATGGGGACAGGCATACATGAATCACATCGAGCATGTCGGCCATCAACGTATGAATTCGGGCTATAACACTGGGCTAACAGGACTCCGGTATCCCGGGCTGTAGCAGGCTAGGCAGGACTCTGAATATCACCGCATGACATTTCCCCGAAGGGACAGACATAGGAACAAAGTGAAACACATGCCGGCCAGTCAAGTGTCAAAGCAGTAGTGATGGGCTAGCAGGACTCCGGTGAACCGGGCTGTAGCGGACTACTATCGCTCAGAAGCACGAGACTACATTTCCCCATATGAGAGGCTGCCAAGGATAAACAACTAGTTTGTCGGATCCCACTCATACCAAGCATTTCAATCATACACGCAATATGCCCGATATGAGTACATACAACATGGCATCACAACAAAACTCTACAACTCAAAGTACTTTATTTAAGAGGCTCGAGGAGCCATACATAACTATATCCATACGGTGGGGTCACATGACCCAACACTCAAGTCATACAAACATACAAGCACATGCGGAAGCAAACTAGTGAGTACAGACTCTAAAAGAAAGAAAGCTTGTTGAAGCCCTTCTATCTCGGTGGCCCTTCACAAGCTTTGGATCACCACACAGGTGGCTAGTTCACTCGTCGACGTCAAGGTCTACATAAAACCCATCGGGGCGGTGTTGTCGTCGAAAACTGTAATTAAGCAAACATGAGTGCGGAGGTACTCACCAAGTCTTCTAGCAGAATCCTATTATACATGCACATTCTCAAGAAGGTAGTGGAGTTATTGCAGCAAGCCAGCTTTGACTCTTGGCTAAGCTATCCTCGTGACACCACTTGAAAAGCATTTATCGCTACAGTCCACTAATCACCATCACAATACTCCACCGTGGATCCTCTCGTCAACCCACGAGAGGGCCATCCATGATACTCACACTTATCTTGAGGCTTTTAGTAGTATCCATTTACTTGTCTATGAACTGTATAGGTGACCAAGTAGTCCTTTACCCCAGACGAGGCTATTCGAATAGTTTTATACCCTGCAGGGGTGTACTTCTTCAAACACGCTCTCACCACTTATCGCCGCTACACGACATGTACTCGGCAACCTTCAAGCGGAAGCCCAGCGAGGGTGTCGGCCACGACCTGACCAAACACACGAGTCCCGTGTCCAGGTTTATCGCCTATTCGAGTTCCATCCGCAGGGAGTCCGGCCGAGGTTTCCACTAACGGCCCCGAACGATGTGTGCAGGGTTCCCGAGACACAAAAGGGGCGAATCGGTACACAGACACGTGCCTACCGCAACACAGCCCACCCCTAAGGTCAGCGCTGCGTCAGCCCCAAGATGCTACAAACACGAAACTACTTGCAACTCCCGGGCCGAGGACAAGAGTGGTTAATAAGTCGAGAGGGTCCATTGGTTTGGGCCCAATGCGTGGTAGTAGCTAAGTCTTAAATCACACACACAGATCTCAGTTCTTAGGGGCGACTTCAATGAAACAACCCACCATGTACTCCTACATGGCCTCTCATCGATACCTTTACCAAAAGCGTGTTCAACACTTTCACTCTCGAACCCGATACAACCTTTCACTCCAGTTCATCATCCCGATGAGCCAGACGACACAACTCTAAGCATAGCAAGCATAGCACGGTAGGAATCACAAACATGGCTCAATCAACTCCTACACATACTAGTGGGTTTCATCTGAATTCTTGTGGCAATGACAGTCATGCAAAGGAAGTGGGTTCAACTACCGCAGCACACAACAGTTTGAATCGCATTGTCTTAATGCGATAAACAAAAGCGAAGCGAGAACATGGGTTTGTATCGGAATGATCAATGGGTTGCTTGCACGATGTAGTGGTGGTAGGATCGCCCTTGAGACGGATATTCGGGTTTATCCTCGGAGGCAGAACCTATCACGAAAGACACACCGAACATAAACAACACATGACAATATACAACAATATGATGCATGCTATGACATGGCAATATGAATGTGTGTTGGCCTAATGCAAGCTGGAACAAAAAGGGATGAACTCATTTGAATCAAAGATTCAAATGTTAGCTCATTTAACATAGCCATAAAGGTGCATTATCTTAATCTGCTTAAACATCAAGGTTAACTTGTTCTAACATGCATGAAACCTTTACCAATGGATAGAATGGATTTTTCTGATCATTTTCATATATAAATCTTTGCATTTGGAGTTCTGATTAATTTCTATGAATTTTGAAGTTTGAACTATTTTACGGAATTTCCTATATGAGAATAATTCCGATAATTCAATTCTGCGTCGACAATCAATGCGTCCGCAGTGACGTCGAGAGGTCAACGGGACGTCCAGGTCAAACTGACCAGTGGGTCCCGCATGTCAAGACTTAATTTAACTAATTAGAATTAGTTTAAACTAACTAAGTTAATTAGCGAGGGCCACACGTCATAGACTCGGGAGAGTCAACGAGGGCTCATACTGGTCAAAATCGAGATCAACTTCGTGACGTTTAGCCACGGCGAGCAGCACGCGGCGGCGAGTGGTTTTGGCGTTCGGCAACCAAATGAGCCCGGAGGCGTCTTCGTGTGGTGGGAGCAAGCCGCAGCTCTTGGTGGCGTTATTTGGGCTCACGGTGATCTCGAGGAAGCGAGCAGTGCGGTCGGGGACGAGCTGGTGCGGCGGTGGCGTCGAAGGGATCTCCGGCTCGCAGAGTCGGCGAGGTCGGTCTGCGAGGCCTCGGGCCCTTGGCCTTCGGGGCTCGGCTAGCTCGAAGGAGAGGAGGCGGCGGAGCTCCTAGACACGCGGAATGGCGCAAGGACGACGGAGAGCGCGACTCTGGCGGCAGTGCGGCTGCGATGGCGTCGGCCATGGTGTGGGAGAGAGCGAGGAGGCGTCGGGGAGAATGGGCGTGTCCACGGGGTTGGCGCGACGTGGAGCTCACCAGAGCCAGCAGAGAGGCGAGGAGGAAGAGGCGGCGGGCAGCTGCGTGGCGCCTGTTGGGCGCCCGCCGACGAGCACTGCACTGCACTGCCTAGCGAGGCAAGCAGCTGTTGGAAGCGGCTATTTGGGCTGGGCCGGCTAGGTGGGCTGGCTGGTGGGCTCTTGACCAGGTAAGTCTTTCTTCTTTCTATTATTTCTCTTTTCTATTTATTCTGTAACTTTGTGGACTTCCTAAAAATACCTAAACAACTACAAAAATCACCAAACTGCACCTAGACCTTAGTTGGAATATTTCCAGCATGGAACATTTTAGTTTGGGATTATTTGGGCATTTGAAATATTTTATATAATTTAAATGCCCAAACTCAAATACTTATGATTTAATTCAAAAACCTTAGGATGACCTAGAAAATTGTGCACCACTTTTGGCAGAGGCTCTGAACCAAAGCAAAAATGATGGACATTTTAGAAGGGCATTTCAGGTTCATTGAAAATATTTTTAGTAAACCGTAGTTGGATTCAGAGGGGTTCTGGGGGTTCTGTCTTCCCCACTTCAAATTTCTGATGAAAGATAAACATGATGCAACACACCAATGCATGGACTAGCTAGGATGTGATAGCTTAGCAGACGATTTATCTATGCCGGCCCGCTGAGCTGGCGGTGCTACTATGATGGACTGCTGGGCTGTAGGAGCAGAGGCATCGGACTGTTGACCATGCATTGAAGCTATGTCCGGTTTCTGCGCAGGTGGTGCCAACTTGTCGGTGTGCGGAGGAGGCCGTGCCAATGCGTTGGTTTGCTGAGCAGGAAGTGCTGACGCATTGGTATGCTAATCACGTGCATGCGGACCGACGGACTGATGAGTAGTCGGTTTTTGGACCTACAGACTGCTTAGCAGGCGGTTCTGAAGCATCAGACTGCTTAGTAGTCTGTTCCACCAAGTTGGTCTACTAAGCATGTGTTGCAGCAAGGTCTCCCCCCGCTGCTTCAGCGGCCGGCATCTGAACCGATGGTGCGCCATCAGCAGTTGTAGGCCTTGCCACTGGCTGCTTTGGGGCAGAGGATGACATGGCCTGTACGCCACAAAGTCAGGCCGGCTGATCACAGGTTGATGCATCAGCCCGCGAGAGCTGCTGTGGCGAGGAGAGCGTCACTGGTTGAGGGGCGACAGTGGTGGCTCTTGGCGGGGCTTCAAGAATCTCATTGATGAACTCTATTTCCTTTCGTGGCCACTGGATGTGATGTAACAATGTTTCTCCCAAGGTCCTTTGCTCATCGAAATCTCCTAGGACATTCTTCAGGGCAAATTCATTGAATCCAGGCTTTACTTCAGTCACGTAGCACTTCACACAGCCCGGCTTCAATGGCACATTGTCCAAAAGAGGATATCTTCCAAGAAGGGTGGGCAAACCCAGGCTGTTGCACATTTTAATGTACCTTCATAATGTGTAAGCATGCCCTTCAGTCTATCTTTCATTCCAGATAGATCAGATATAGCATCATCACAAGCAGCTGCAGTCTCAGTGTCGCTGGGGTCAGCTGATGCACAACTACTCTTGTGAAGTGTTGTCGCGCAATAAGATGCATCCTCCATGCCCACCTCCCCTCCCATCTGTTGGCTATCTATCAGTGTTAGAGTCTTCTGCATCATCATTGACCCCTCAACATCCTTTCGAACAGCCGGATAAATCTCCTTCTTCAACCTTTCATACAATGCATTCTGCTTCATTTCACTCCTCACTTTTTTCATGTTGAGCCTCTCTTCTTTGCTGAGTGTGAAAGCCCTCATGTGCGGGACATTAACACCTATACCCCTTGCACGGTCAGGGGGCTCATTTGTGTCTAGAGCAATGGACAGAATGTCACATTGACTTGAGTTCCTGTCGAACCTTCCAGGGATCTTGGAAGCCTCTAACATCACTTCATACAGTTTGGCGCCATGTGCTTTTTCAAAGTAATAAGTTCCGTCACCACGCCTCTTTGCACGTGCCTGCAAGTAGTCTCTGGCGCGTTCACCCCTGATTTCACTAAAGGCCATATTCCCACCCACCGCTACTGCTTCTTTGTCCTCTTGTTCCCATATCAGTTTCATGCCGTAGTATCCTGCTTCATATACACCTTCAACGTTCCATACGGTGGGGTGTACATTCTTCTTCTGAAGTTCCGATTGCTTGTAACTCTTCTCAGCAAACTCTTAGTTGCCCTGGCCCTTTTGAATTCTGCCCAGTCTGCCTTTGTAATTTGGGGGTATGCGGGGATTGGGTCCTTGCCTTCACTCAAGTACTTCTTGTACAACACGTGCTTCCAGTTTCTCCAAGAATCCCTAGCCTTCTTCAGTGCAGCGTGTTCCACCTGCATTCTCCACTGCTCTAGAACGTTGAAGTGATCCATGATCTCCCGGACTATCCTTCGCCGTGTTTCTATGTCAGCCTTCCGAAACCCCGGCAGATTAATGTTGAGCCATGCCCTGCCAACAAATTCACACACACTCCTGAACCTCATGCGTGCTTTATCTGGTTTAGTTGGAGCCCAGGAATTTAAATCAATCTCGGTTACTTCATATACACCTTTAGGATGGTGTGTGGGCTTCCTTGGAGCGTTCCTCCGTGTCCTGACCAGAAGGGTAATTGCTGTAGCTCTATCCCGTTCAAGACTACTTGATCCCTCACAATCTGCTGAAGACCTAGGGTTGTCCGAATCAGATGAAGATACATGGCCTTAATGAGTGTTGTCGCTGCTACTTGGCATCTACAGAGAACACATGCGAAACTCAGGAAAGGAGGATAAGCATAAAACTAACAACTTGGTATCAAGCTTCCTAAACATGCCATGCAATAATTTAGAAAATGTACATCTAATTTGTTAAGTTTGTGTGACTCGGGCGCCCGCGATCTATAAATAGGCAGTAACTTATTGGAACAAATATAGCTTATATGTAGTAAGGAAGGTAGATAATGAACATATATACGCTCTCCGTTATTTTATAGCCAATTTGGGAACATACGAAACAAAATTGGAAGAGGGATTGCGAGGAAATATGCCTCGCCCGCGATGGAAGCATAACTATGAGGCTTCTTAATGCAGACCCGGCCGTACCACAGGAGAGGCGAGGGTTACTGCATCGATATGCTCGAGGGTGGCTGGCGAGCAAACGAAGATGACGAGGCATGGGCTCACCGCGTGTTGGGAATGACAGTGGAGGTAGGCTTGACGCTGAAGAGCGGCACACGGCCAGGGTGAGCACGGCGGCACCGGAGAGGGTTCTGCTGTGGATCTGGGGGAGGGGGAGCTGGCGAAGGAGATTGGGTGGACTAGTTGAGTGAAACGCGGGTGGACGATGGGGGGGTATTGGGGACTCCGGGTGTTGGCGGCCTAGGTGAAAAGGGTGAAAAATATCCCCGGTCGTAGCGCGCGCGGAAAGGCCTATGCAATGCCTCTAAGCGCTCGTGTGCACAAAAATAATAATTTCGTTTGAAATGAAGACGTACCAATTTTGAAATGAAGATGTGAGTTCATCGTTTCGCCTCTAAATTTTTCCCACGTAAACCAATCACAATTTTACCACGGGTTTGATTTGCTGGCGCATTTCAGGTCTCGTGTGCTATATGTAAGACATTTTTTGGCATTTACCATGCGTGTTGGCATATAAATCAATTCCTAGCCGGACTGCATTTCCTGTCGAAAGGGATGAGGATTGCCGTTCGATCTGGGAGCATCCAACAGTGCAGACGTACAATCCGTGGGGTTTGGGTTCTGGCCAATCAGAACGCACGACTTAGATCGCGCCCGCAGCAAGGGGGGGCATCGACCGCGGTTTGGTAGGCACACGGCTTTCGTGTGTGAACCGTGTGCTATTTGAAAACATTTTTTGGGAGGGGCTATTTGAAAACATGTACATGTGTTGTCGAAAGGGATGAGGATCGCCGTTCGATCAAGGAGAATCCAACGGTGCAGACGTATGATCCGTGGGGTTTGGGTTCTGTCCAATCAGAACACACGATTCAGATCGCGCGCGTGGCAGAGCGGTGGGGGTGCATCAGCCACGGTTTCATGGACACACGGCTTTCATGAGTGAACTGTGTGCTCTTTGAAAACATTTACATTACCTAACATCATATTTGTGTTCGAATGAAAACATGAGTTCATCGTTTCGCCTCCAATTTTTTTCCACGGTAAGAAATCACGAGTATAGTGGAGAGTGTCATATACTAGTATCATGAATATACGGTATATATGATACTACCTTTAATTAATTATAGCACATAGTATAATACATAGAGTATAGTATCATATATAGATCATATTTATTGCCATGCATGACAAAAAATAGCATCGCATTTAACATGATATGGTATCTACCTATATTTTACTCTAACCCTCTTTATATATATTTAATTCTTTGCCACATCAGCATACTTGCTATTTCCGAGTGCATAACATCGTCGGCTATGATACCACCACTATGGCCAGCCTTATATTGTGGGGAGTATCATATATATATATATATATATATAGTATCATGCATATGATACTAGTGTATGATACTACGTATGTACCTTCATAGTGCATATATAGTATCATAGAGTAGTATATATAAATAGATGACCGTATTTATGGCCATGCATGACACAAAGTAGTATAGCATTTTTATTATTATTATTATTATATATATATATATATATATATATATATATATATATATATATATATATATATATATATTACAGATATCTACCTATATTACTGCTTCTTTGCCACATCATCATATTTTCTATTCCCGAGTGCACGATACCGGCTATGATACCCCCACTATGGCCACCCTAATACGACTGGTCATAATATGGGAGTATCAAGCGGTGTGATGCATGCCAACTAGACTTTTTGGATGATGTGGCACACAGTTAAATGAGGAAAGAGAGGGTGTGGTACCATATCATGATACTGTATCATATTAAATGTTGTACTACTTTGTGTCATGCATGGTAATTAATAAGGAACCTAAGATACTAACTTATGATACTATGCATGCACGCATTACAGAGGTATTGCCGATCATATACTAGTATCATGCATATACACTCCCTCCTTTCTGGTTTATAGGCTTATCTCAAAATTTTAGTTTTTCCATTTTATAAGGCTCAATTTGGTTGTTCCCCATCACATGTCCAGATTCCAAGGTGCATTAAATCATTGCATGTACTTTATATATGGATTAAATCATTAAATTTGGTTGCAAGTATTAAGAGAAAGTTGACAAATGCATGTACTTTATATATGCATGCATGTACTGCAACTAATACATTGGAAAACATATTTTTTTTAGGAAAACAAAAGCATTAATTGGGTGTTTTTGCAAACTACAAAAAGTATTCCACCACTCACCATCTACCTTGGTTAGTGAGATTTTTGAATTGATCCCTATATGGCTGGTTGTAATGGGGAGTATCATATACTAGTATCATGCATATGATTGTGTATGATACTATTCCGTAATGCATAGTATCATAAGTTAGTATCTTAGGTTGCCTTATTAATTGTCATGCATCACACAAAGTAGTAGTGCAACATTTAATATGACACGATATCATGATATGATACCACATCCTGTCTTTCCTCATTTAATTGTGTGCCACATCATCCAGAAAGTCTAGTTGGCATGCATGATACCGCTTATGATACTACCATTACAACTAGCCTAAACCGGAAAGGAGGGAATATGAGACTAGCCACAATGGAGAGTAACATACACTAGTAACATATACATATCCCTAGACTATGTTACTACCTTCATAGTGGGTAGTAACATAAGTGTAGTGTCATGCATAGCTTCATTTATTAGCTTATAGACTCATATTGCATTGGGACATGTGATGTTACAGTAACTAGCTAAGTTACTGAAACTATCTCTCTCCTCATTAACTTATTGCCACATAAGCAAGTTTGTTGAGTTGGAGTCGATGTTACTGTTGAAGTTACTCCCACTGTGGCTAGTCTGATACTAGCTAGTCGTCTTTGATATACTAGCTACCTCACTAAGAGCATGGTTAATAATACAGCCAAGGGTCGGCTATAAGAAGTTGCCATGTCATATACAGCCAACCTCTTAGCGGGCATGTACAATAATAAGTTTTAAATACGTACTAGTTTATCAATAGTTGGCCCACCTTACATCCTCACAAAGTGTCTTGGGTCACGTGTTGCAGCTGGCTCTACTAACCAAGAGCCCTCTTCTCTTCTCTTTCCTCCAACTAATAAGCACATATATATTATTCTATTCCTTATAGCCTGCTTAGACTACCCACAGTGGGAGTAACATAGGTAGGCAAGCAATAAATGAAGAACGAGAGGAAAGTGGTAACATAGCTATTTACTAATAGTATGAGTAACATCACACATCTCAAGGCAAGATGAGTCTATAGCATAATAAATGAAGTGTTGCATGTTACAACACATATGTTACTCCCCACTATAGAGGTAGTAACATAGACTAGTAACATTCTATGTTACTACCCATTGTGGCTAGTCTTATGTCACTCTATTGTGTACTTGCTCTAATGCATAGTATCATAGAGTTGCTAGTATCATATGTAGTACTTTATTTATATTGTCATGCATGACACATAGTAGAATATCATTTATTATGATATGATTTCATGATATGATACTTAACCCTCTCTTTCTTCATTTAATTAATTCTATGATAGCTCATCAAAATTGCCTAGTTGGCATGCATGATACTAGCTATGATACCCCCTTACTATTAGCCTAGCAAAGGTGTACATATCATTTGTGAGTCACTTTGTGAGTTTTTATCCGTTTGTTCGAGAAGCGGGGAGAAGTTTCAAACATTTCGGCCGCGAGGTGCGGCCACTGGTGTAGGCCTAGTTGGTATTTTAATTACAGGAAATTCAGATGGAGTTCAGACATCATCAAAATTGATGTGTGCCTGTGGCGTGCTCTCACGACCCCGTGGAAAAAATTGGTAAAGTTTGGCACAAGTTTTGATGACCGCTCCTTCCAAACCTGATCATATCACATGAAGGATCATGGTTTTCCAAAAGGAGACGTGTCAATTCAAACTCCTGTGGCCGGTGACTTCATCGTTTGGCCTCATAAAAATTTCCACAGTACGCATCACCATTATACCATGTGTTTGATTTTCTGGCGCATTTCAGGTATCGTTAACTATATTTAAGATAGTTTTGGAGATTAACGTGCATTTTGTGCATAAAAATAAAATTACAACCGGAACTGCATGTGCTGTCGAAAGGGATGAGGATCGCCGTTCGATCTGGGAGCATCCAACGGTGCAGACGTACGATCCATGGGGTTTGGGTTCTGGCCAATCAGAAAGCACGACTCAGATCGTGGGTTGGGTGGCGGGGTTTGGTCGGCACACGGCTTTCATCAACGAACCGTGTGCTATTCGCAAACCAGATTGCATATTTTTGTTCACACATACTGTAGTGAGATCAATTGAGTGTGCTACCTCTATGATATAATAATGATAATAATAATAACAAAAAACAGTTCATATTCATTGCCTGAGCTGACAGCATAACAAGGTCAACATATTAACGGTTCTTACATCAACAAAAATCCGGGAATAACTCACAAGTTCAGTACACGCGACAGTTCTAAATTGAACGAATTAAGTTGGAGGGTAGGCATAAAGACTAGTCTTACGTCTTAATTCCCATGTACATGGGGGAACTGGGATCATTAAGTTGACCCCGAATGAACTTGGGGTATTTGATGATTTTACGCTGCTCTGTTACATGGGTGTGTGATCCCTTGGCTGGCAACTCATCAAATTCATCGTACTCGTCCTCATCGGCAACATCGTCGACACCCAGTACCCTTCTCTTCCCATGCATCGCTAAATGGCCGTTCTTATGGAAGGGGTCTTCCACAAAGAAAATCTGGGTAGCATCACTGGCAAGAATGAATGGGTCCCCGTGATATGCCATCATTGTCCTATTAATATAGGTCTTCCTGTACTCATCAATCCTTACCTGACCAAGAGGGATCCATGCGCACTTGAATAATGCCACCTTAACTTTCACATAGTCAAGCTCCCAAATCTGTTTGATGGTTCCATAGTATACCCTTTTATCAGCTTCATTTACAGTCATGCATTCTATTCGAACATAGCTGTTCTGATACGAGGTCTTATGATCACGTTCCTCAGTGTAGAATGTGTATCCATTTATGTCATATGCTTGGTAAATCAACATCGTAGGTGATGGCTTTTGTGCCAACCACGTAGCAATGTCATCGATGGATCCTTGTGCCAAATGATTCTTCAGCCATTCGGCATAGTTCCTAGTGTGCTCCTTCATCTCCACATCTGATGAAGGCACCATTGGTAAGAAGCTTTGGCGTATCTCCGCCAAGTGTTCTTCGGCATAAGAGATGAGAACTGGGCTGTTAAGCAGTACCGTCAAATGGGCTTTCTCTGTCAATTCTCTGGGTGTAGCCATTTGCATGCCAGCAAGGACCGGCTTACCTTTCAGCCTTCCCTCGTGGTGAGAGAAGGGCAAACCTATAGGTCTTTGTTTCATGTATTCGGTGCAAAACTCAATCACCTCCTCTGCGGTATGACCTTGTAGGATGCTTGCCTCTGGATGGTTTCGGTTCCGACAAAAGCGCTTCAGTATTCCCATGAACCGCTCGAAGGGATACATGTTGCAAAGAAACACAGGACCACAATACTTTATCTCGTCGACACGGTGCACAGTGAGATGGACCATGAAATCAAAGAATGACGGTGGGAAAAACATCTCTAGGTTGGACAATATTCTTGCAATATCATCTTGCATATGATCCAACTCTTCAGGATTTACAACTTTCTGCCATAGTTGGTTAAACAAATCACAGAGGTTAATGAGTGTGTTTCTTATATCTTTGTCCATTAGATTCCTGATGGCCACCGGGAGGATTTGTTTGAACATTACGTGGCAATCATGTGACTTCATGTGTCCCAACTTCATTTTACCTGAGCTCACATCCACGAGACTTGATGTTTGCTTGATAGGAAGAGGTGTCTTAGCGACAACAAATAGGTGAAGAATTGTGTTGCTTCTTTTGTACTGAATCTGTAACTCTGGCGGGCTTTGATGAATTTGTCATCATCTTGTGCTTCACTCTTGCGTTTTGATTGATCAACAAGCATATCGAGCCGTGAACCATCACCATCCTTTCTTTTACCTTTAATCTTGAGTAGAGTACCAAGGATGCTTTCACATACGTTCTTCTCTACGTGCATGGCATCGATGCAGTGATGTACACATAGAATCTCCCAGTAAGGTAATTTCCAGAACACCGATTTCTTCTTAAACACTTGACCCTTGAGTGTTTGTTTCACCGTCAAAGGGTGATTCTTGCCAAGCACAACATTAATTTTTTTAGCCATGTTGTGGACCACCTCCCCGTCATAGGGTCTTGGGCCCACACCTGCCTCTACCGTACCATCAAATTCATCTTTCATCTTTCAGTATGGGTGATTTTTCCGCAAGAACCTACAATGACGCAAATGCACTATTTTGCGCGAGTTGGGAAGTCTTCTGCTAGCTGTCCTATCCATGCATGTGACGCACCCTACATCTCCCTTTGTTTTCTGCCCCGATGTGTTGCCTAATGCCGACATATCTTGAATGATGTGCACCAGCATCGCATGTAGATGGAAAATCTCTTTTCTGTAAGCATCATAACATTTTATAGCAGGCGCATCTATCCACACTATCAGCAGTTCTTCTACCAGTAGCTGAAAGTAAATGTCGATGTCATTTCCAGGTTGCTTCGGGCCTTGGATAATCATTGACATCATAATGTATTTTTTCTTCATACACAACCAAGGAGCTAGGTTATATATGCACAGAAGCATCGGCCATGTGTTGTGATTCATGCTCATATCGCCAAAAGGATTCATCCCATCAGTACACTCCCCGAGCCTTATACTTCTAGGATCCTTCGCAAATTTTTCAAACTTGTTGTCGATTAATTCCCACTGAGCCCCATCTTTCGGGTGCCTCATAAACCTATCCGCAATTCGCTCATCATGATGCCACCGCAACCTCTTTGCCTCTCTAGGGTTTGCAAACAAACGCCTCAACCTTGGAATTAAAGGCAAGTACCAAACAACCTTGAACGGGATTCATGTCTTGATCTCGTCGTCCAATTTTTACTGGTCCTTTGCTCTCCTGCGCTTGTATCATGCATGTTTGCATGTGGGACATGCACGCAAATCTTTGTACTCACCACGGTACAATATACAATCATTCACACAAGTGTGTATCTTCTGTACTTCAAGTTCCAATGGGCAAACAATTTTCTTTGCTTCATTCGTGCTTCCGGGGAGCACATTATCTTCTAGAAGAATTTCTTTGAAAATACCTAACATCTCTGTGAAGTCCTTGTTTGATAGACCGTTTGCTACTTTAAATCTGAGAAGCACCAGGGTGGCACTCAACCTGGAATATTTCTTTTGGCAACCTGGATACAATTCTTTCTTGGAGTCCGCATCAATGGTTGGCAGATCCTTGTACCCAATCATATCATTTTTTGGGCCCTCGAAATCTGCAATCGTAGCAGCAAAATCTGGCATATCAAGGCCGTCGTCATCTGACGTGTTGGTTTTCCAGTGGGTGTTTCGGCTTTCCGGTGTTCCATTGGTAGCTTGACGCCTCTGCCCCGATGTTAGATTCAACATCCATGTGACACTAATCGGGGTTTGGCATCTCGCTGCCCTGGGTATCTTCATCCATGACCTCCTCTTCACCGTGTCTGGTCCAACGCGTATATCCATCCATGAATCCCCTAGAGACTAAGTGCATCTGGACACAGGATGTAATCCGCATCACCAATTCTCCTCTTTGCACTTTCAGCCAAATTCATGAACTATGTCATGCCACTGATAAAATATGTGGTTTTCCGATTCTTCATCCATCGAGATCGTCCCATCTGCAGCACACGAATGGTAATTTAAAACAAAACAACAACATTAATACACGGATTAACTGCTGCCCAAAGATGTGTGCATAGATCACAGGGCTTGATTTTAATAATTACTGAGGGCACTCCATGTTGTTATCTAGACGTGCAATGACAAAAATTAATGGCCAGTTAATTTACACGCAGAGTACTAGTACAACACTATCCTTAGGAATTGAATACCTTAGTTAAGCAACTCATGAAAAGAATACCTTAATTAATTAGCCGCACGGCGACCTCCACCTAGCAGACAGACAAGCATGATGCGGCGGCACGCCGAGACAGCAGGGTCGAGGAGCAAAGCTTAGTGCGGCTACCGCCTGAAGTCCGACCTCCACTATCCCGCCATCGACCGCGATGGATGTGCTCGAATCACACCGCCACTGACCTCAATGGTTGAGCTCCTCCTATCTCCCACCGTAGACCGAGGATTGACCTCCTATGATGCCGCCACCGCCCACCGACCAAGGATTGACCTCATATCTGGTAGCCGCTGCCTAGGCCGCCGCCGCCATCTCTATACGCAGAGCGCTATTTTTTTACGGATATCCGCAGAGCGGCTGCTTACACGGTATCTCAATGTAACTCAATTATATGGACAGGGTAGTTCATCACATACGGTTATGTAACGGCAACCGTGTCTAACCTACATTGTCTTATCACATGGTTTGGTGCAAAAATCGTGTGTGACGTTGTAATACCTAACACACAAATGACACGTATAAACAGTGTGCCATATACAACATATAGTGCCATAAGCAGTTCCCGACCGTTAGCTTATCTCCGCAGTTTCCCCATTTCCCCCAATTCCCTACATAGCCTCCAAATTCCCTCGCGTGGCGCTGACATTGGGGGAATGCGGACGAGTGGTCTGATGGTTTGGTGCGGCTGCTCCTGCTAAATGTCGCCGCCACGGCGGTATCATCGTGAGCACTTGCCTAAGGTCATCAGAAGGCAGGTGTACTATGGATCCGAATCGTCCTGTCAGGTTCCAATCTATCCCGATCTGTTTTAGCATGTCCAAAATATAGCTCCTTGCTGAATCCGTCCTGAATGACCCCCACCCCCCAGGAAAGCAATCTACCGCCGGATCCGAAGCATGACTCCAGACTCCCGCAACAAGAGTTCACTCCGAGTTTTGCGCCACCGAGAAGTACCAAAAGCTGAGTTGTGTGCACGGGCACACTCCCGCTCGACATGTATGCACAGAGGGATTTGACATTGGCAGGCGGTTTCTCGGTTGCCCCTTAGAGGTTAGTGCTAATTAAGTTCATCATTTTACTTCACTTAATGCCACCGCTCATCCAGAATACTATTTAACATTGACAGGGATATCTGGCTTGTGCCTTTGTTAACTGGCTGGATGAAGAATGGCATGGCATGGCTCGGAGTGTTATCACCAAGCTCACAGAAGATAACGTAAAGCTGAAGAAGAAACTGGTTGATCTAGAATGTACAATCAGTACGATGAAGCAAGAAAGAATCAATCACAGGCAACAGATGAAAGAAAGAGACAAGAAGGAACTAGCATGTGTAGTTGTGGTTGTCGCATTAGACATGTTCTATGCGCTGCGCAACCCCGGAAATTTGGAGCGACTGGGTACAAATAATTGCGGTTGATTATATCATCGGTTAGATAATACGTCAACCCCGGCTTCAATCCCCGCTTCAATTGGCAGTTCCTCTTCTCTGCATACCCTGCTTAAGTGTCCACCATCTTCATCGTCCCTGGCAGGCCGCGCTACACACTGGCACACACTCTGCAGCCATGTCGAGCAACAACGAGGACACAGTTCGACCAGCAGTCTGGCGCCCGATGATAGGTCAACATCGGAATCATACCGCCTGTCTTCCATGAGTCCGTGTCGAGCCCAGACCTCGATTATATCCAGTTCATGGAAGGGACGCCGCCTCCGGAGTCATCAGACGATAACCAAACGGACGAGGAGCCGTCAGAGGACGAAGAAGAGGACGACGATGATGATGAGGAGGAATGGTCGAACGAGGAGGAGGAGGACAACGACAACAACGACGATGACAATGGCGGCGACGATGAAAAGCCAACGGTCAGCGGCAAGAAGCGTCCTCGCCAAGATGATGCCGCGGGGCCATCTGTCGGTGTACAAAAAGAGGGGTGCACTTTTTGTACCCCTTTACCTGTGCACGGGCAGTCAGAGCCGCGCCCACGGTAACACCAATCAGAGCAACGGAGGTGAGCCAAGGTAAGACCAGAGCGCAAGACTATCAAGGCAACGCCAAGGCCAAGACCGCAAAGAACAAAGGATGAAGTAGTTTCCCCAGGCAAGACCCTTGCCGGGCGACCTCAGCGGCCCCGGCAAGACCCTTGCCGGGGCAGCTCGCCCCACACCAACAGAGTGAGCCACCCTTGAGCCCACGGTCCCCCACACCATCATCAACGTGGGCCAGGGCTCGGGAAGGCACCTTTGTTGTGGCATGCAGATCTTTGTGAAGACATGATCAAGATCAGATGAGGATCAGAAAACGACGATCCTCGGCAAGACTCTTGCCGAGGAAGGCCACCAGCCCCCCCCCCCCAAGGCAAGATCCTTGCTGGGGACGACAGCACGCCACGGCAAGACCCTTGCCGGGCCACCCGGCAAGGCCCTCGCCATGGACGCCAGCAGGGCCACCGCCAGGCCCGCCGACGACCACGCTTCCACCGCCGTTTCCATACAGCTGCCAGCCCAACCAGCTGGGCAGGCACCTGCGTGGCAACATGCAGCTCCCAGGCCAACTCATTAAGCGCCTGCGTGGCAGCATGCAGATCTTCGTGAAGACTCCACCACCGCGCCACCTAAGCTGCCTGCCTGCCTACATGGCACCACACGCATCACTGGAGAGGGCGCGTGTCGAAGCGAGGAGGAGCGGTGATGGACGGGACGGGCCTCGCCCCCTCCCCCGATAAAGCAAGGGGACACCTAAGCGGTGCATTAAATGCATCTTGTCACATGTCTGAGGAAAACCTCGCAACCTGTACACCTTTCCACCTCTGTGTGCCCTTGTGGCAACCTTTTTCCTATAAAAGGAGGCTCGGCGACCGGAGAAGGATTCGACTCTTTCAAACCACACCTGACTCTGACTAGTTCGAGAGCTCAAGAACTCTCGAAATACACCCACCAAAGCAGGACTAGGGTTTCACGCATCCTCGCGGCCCGAACACAGGTAAATGATCCTTGTGCTGTCTACTAGCCTGCTCTTACATCAACCTGCGTCCGGCAACCGTAGTAGGGATTCTTGTGATCCCATAGGTGTCGTTCCACCGACATCTTTGGCGCGCGGTAGGGCGCAATTGTGAAATCTAGCACTGGTAGTTAGCCTAGCAGTTCTTCGTCGCCATGGCCCCTAGGAAGAAGACGGCCACGGCGATCAGCTCGTTGGGAGCTGAATGGCCCGTGTCGGTGCAGACGAGCAGCGGACCGGCCGCGGACAGGACCCGGACCGCGGCCCGCGAGCACCAGCATCGCCCAGGCAGTCGGAGCCTGGCGAGCGGTGTCGTTCGTGCGCCCGACGACCGGCTACATGCCGCCGGATCCAAAGACGGAGCTGGGCCCCCGCAGCGGCACGGGGGCCCTCGGGGGTGTCGTTGTGCCGACTCCGGGCGCGTGGCGACCTCGAGACGCAAACACCAGCGACCACCGCGCTCTTCCCATGGTGTGCGCGCGAGCAGCGTCACCACGTTGGTGACCACAGGCACCGCCATGGGAAAAACCACTGTCGCCGTCGACATGATGTGAGTTCAACCGCTTCGCCCGAAGCTTTGGTGGGAATGGCGCGCGCCCGCTGGAGTCGTGTGGAGGTCCTTCTAACATAGTTAGAAGTCGAAGCGCCCTTGAACCACGCGGTATCGCCGCCTCCCACGCCAGGAGAAGCTTTGGCGCACACACAGCTACTCCTCGACTTCCCTCCTGCTGCGGAGAAGCTCGATGAGTGGAGGGCCACCATCCGGAGCCTCGTCGCTGTCGCAAACATAGACGAACCGCGACCGGCGGCCCCTCGGGTCAGTGCTCCACCGAGCCACCACATGCTGGCACTGGGAGGACCAGGGGAGCTGCGGCCACGGTGCACTCTCGTCCTCCTCGCCAGCCACCGCGGGCGTCGTCCCGTCGTGACGACGCTCGTGATAACATCTCCATAGCGTCGTCCGACCCGCGGACCCTCCGTGACCAGAGCCAGGTCCTTCGGGAGCGAGCTCATGAAGATGCTCGAACCACCGTCGAGCGGCGGCACGAAACACGCTGCCGGTCGGACAAGCGGGTGGGACCCGCTATGGACCACCCGGCACCGGGGACCCCCGGCGGACTACCTTACGAGGTGGGCTGCCCGGCTTTTACCCGTGAGCTGAGGCAGTTCCAGTGGCCGTCCAACCGCACGTTCAAGCCCGACGTCGGCGAGAAGTACACCGGCAAGACCCATCCGTCCGAGTTCCTTAGCATCTACACCATCGTGATGCACGCCGCCGGGGCTCGCGACGACAAGGTGCTTGCCAACTACTTCCCGCTGGCGCTCAAGCCCAATGTGATGTCTTGGTTGATGCACTTGCCGGTGGACTCCATTTCTTCTTGGTCAGATCTGTGCCATGAGTTCGTTGGCGCCTTCACAGAGGCCACCAAGCTCATGGCCAGGCCGATGATCTGCATATCATTCCCGGAAGGAAGGGAGACCTGCGTAAGTACATCCGGAGATTCAGCCGGTGCGATACAACATCCTCGGCGTTCATCCCGCGCTGTGATTAACGCATTCCACCAGAATGTGCGCCAATCGCAAGATCTTGGCGAGAGCTGGCGATGACCAAGGTTAAGGATGTGGCGAGCTCTACGTTACGGCGATAGAGTGCGCCCGGGCTGAAGAGGAAGGAAGTACCTGGCGAAGGCGCCGCACGGAAACCGACTCTACCGATGAAGGCGCCGCCACTCCGACGAGGAAGAGCGGCGTCGCAGCAGAAATGCAAGAGGCAAGGCCGTGCTTGCGTTGAGGATCGGCGATACGGTGCGGCAAGAAGTCAAAGCGAGCGCCCGGCAAGAAGATTGCGGGTGCGCCGCTGCCGGGCCTTGGCGACTCTTGACAAGCCAGGAAGCTCGGCAAGCAATCTGCAAGATCCACCGCACCAAGGGCCACGACCTCGAACTGCCGACAAGTCGAGCTGCTTGCGAGAAGCAAAAAGCTGAGTCTGAAAGGCGGGACAAGGAGAAGGACCGAGGATGGTCTTGAGGATCGGCAAGAAGCGTGGTGGCCAAGGAGGCCGCCCGGCAAGGACAACCAACAAGAGAGGCCCGCCCGGGCCGTGAGAAGAAACAAGAAGGCGGCGATCACAGCGAGGGCGGCGAGTCACGGTGAGCAAGGGTTCCAGAAGCTACGGAGGCCATGTGCGTCGATGACGGCGCCTCGCTGCATACCTCTCACCGCTAGATTACAGCAGCAGAGTCGTTGTTCGACGCTCAGAAGCCGCTAAAATGGTCCAGCACGCCCCTCATGTTTGGCGCCGAGGACCACCACGGCCGCACCATCTGCGGTCGGTGTTTGCCCGTGTTGGTCTCACCAGCGATCGCAACCTCGGGGTGAACAAGATGTTAGTTGACGGTGGGGCGGCCTGAACCTGATCTCGCCCGCCGTGGTCAAAGGTTGCAAATCCTGATGGAGACCTCGAGAAATGGAGCGCGTTTCAAGGGGTCAATCCGGGAGGAGCCAGCCGAAGGGAAAGGTCACCTGTCGTGACATTTAGAGGAGAGTTGAACTACGGAGACGGAGAGGATCGTCTTCGGCGTGGCGAGATCCCCTTGCCCTAGCAGGATCCTCCGCCGCCAAGGCAGCCAAATTCATGGCGGCATCACACTACGCCTACAACATGCTAAAGATGCCCGGGCCGTTTACCATCATCTTCGTCCCCTCCGATAAGAAGGACGCGCTGATCTGCGCTGACCAGCTCTACTAGGAAGCAGTTGCAGCAGCTGCCGTCAAGGCACCTGCTCCTGCCGCCGAAGGCCCGGGAGGGAAGAAGGAGCTCGGCAAGACCTCTCGCACCCACTCCGGCAAGAGCACCTCCTCGGAGTGTTGTGCTACCATTGAGGATGTGCCAGAGAGCTCTACCAACAAGAGCAAGAGATCTAGAGCCGAGCCGCCGCAGACCAAGAAGGTGCCCATCGCAGAGGATGGCACGGGAGGGGCCTTCGTCATAGGCTCCACCGTAGACAGCAAATAGGAAGGCGCTCTCGTCACCTTCCTGCGGGTGAATTTCGACGTGTTTGCATGGCAAGCGTCCGACATCCCCGGTATTCCCAGGGAGGTGATTGAGCACCACCTAGCTGTCTGCCCCCACACGCGGCCCGTCAGCGAGAAGGTCGAAGCGAGGCTCTAGAAAGGCAGGAGTTCATCACAGAGGAGATCAGGAAGTTGGAAGCGGCAGGTTTGGTGAGAGGGGTGCTCCACCCGACGTGGTTGGCCAATCCGGTAGTGGTGCGCAAGGCGAATGGGAAGTGGAGGCTGTGTATTGATTACACAGATATCAATAAGGCTTGTCCTAAGGACCCCTTCCCGTTGCCGCGCATCTACCAGATTGTTGACTCCACGGCCGGGTGTGATCTGTTATCATTCCTCGACGCCTACTCAGGCTACCACCAAATCTTCATGACAAGAGAGGATGAAGAGAAGACACCATTCATCACCCCATGTGGTACGTATTGCTTTTTATGGATGCCTTTCAGGTTGAAGAGTGATGGCTCAACGTTTGCAAGGGCAGTCCAAATTGGTTTTGAACCTCAGCTCCATAGAAATATGGAGGCCTACATGGATGACATAGTGGTCAAAACCAAGGACGGACCAACTCTTGTGCAAGATCTGGAAGAGACTTTTGCTAACCTGTGCAAGATCAACCTCAAGCTGAACCCTGAGAAGTGCGTCTTCGGCGTTCCGTCCGGCAAGCTTCTCGGGTTCTTTGTGTCACAGCGCGGGATTGAGGCAACCCAGACAAGATCAAGGCTATTGAGCAGATCGGCGCCCCAGCGGATCAAGGATGTGCGTCGGCTCACCGGCTGTGTTGCCGCCATGAGTCGATTCATCTCCAAGTCCGCCGAGCGCGCCCTTCCCTTCTTCAAAATCTTGAAGAAGGCAGGCCCAATAGAGTGGACCCCAGAATCCGAGGCAGCACTGCAGGATCTGAAGAAATACCTTTCCTCCACGCCAATACTGGTTGCGCCTAAACCACAAGAGCCGTTGCTGCTGTATCTAGCGGCGACGAATCAAGTGGTCAGCGCCGCACTGGTGGCATAGAGGGAGGTCGACGAGGAGGCGACAATGGCGGCAGAACCAGCGGATGGCAAGCCAAAGACTCCCCCAGCAGGGCCCGGTGCCGACAAGGCGCGGCCCCCGACAGGGCCTGGAGCCACCAAGGCAATGCCCGCGCGGTCGAGTGAAGTGGTGCCGAAGAAGAAGATGATGCAGCACCCGGTTTACTTTGTCAGCTCCCTTTTGCAGGGGGCTAGGTCGTGGTATTCCGGTGTGCAAAAATTGCTCTTCGGCCTCCTTATGGCCTCGAGGAAGCTACGTCACTACTTCCAGGCCCACGAGATCACTGTCATCACCCGCCTCCCGTTGCAACGGATACTGCACAACCCGGACGCAACCGGAAGGATTGTGGAATGGGCCTTGGAGCTGTCAAGCTTTGGTTTAAAGTTTGAAAGCACCTCGACAATTCAGAGCAGAGTCTTGGCGGAGTTCATCGTGGAGTGCACCTAGACGCCTGACGAAGAAATCCAGGAGACCACTCTCCCCGGCAAGGAAGCAGACCGTGACTGGATCATGTACTTTGATGGAGCTTTCTCGCTGCAAGGCGCTGGTACCCGGTGTGCTGCTCGTCGCGCCCACCGGAGAACACCTCAAGTACGTGATCCAGATGCACTTCCCCAGGGAGATGTCCACCAACAACACCGCTGAGTACGAGGGATTGCTTGCCGGTCTCAGGATCGCGGCAGACCTAGGGGTCAAGAAGCTCATCGTCAGGGGTGACTCGCAGCTTGTTGTCAGGCAGGTTAACAAGGATTATCAGAGGTCGTTGATGGAAGCTTACGTAGATGAGGTGAGAAAGCTGGAGGACCGCTTCGATGGTATCCAGGCGAAGCACGTCCCCCGAGCGGAAAACAACATCGCCGATTACCTGTCAAAGCGTGCTGCATTCAAGCTACCTGTGGAACCAGGTACCTTTTTGCTCTAGTGAACTCAACCATCCGTCGAACCATCAGCGGGGCAGAACAAGAGGAGGAAATCAGGTTCCGGCAAGTACTTTCCTACCGAGCCCCCTGGGGCCCCCGGCAAGGGTGCTGCCGTTGACGCTGAACCCGCCCAAGAGCAGCTGGCTCCGACAGGGCGTCAAGCCCTGGCCGTAGAGACAACCGCTCCCATGGCGGAAGAGATGCCTTTAGTCCTTGCCGTCGAGCCCCAGGATCCGGCATGGGCGCCGCATACCGTCCACTTCCTCCAAACAGGGGAGCTTCCTGAGGAGCAGGAAGAAGCAGAGAAAGTAGCCCGTCGGCCCGCCCTGTACCAGTTCGTCGATGACGTCCTTTACCGGAGGAGGCCAAATGGTGTGAAACTCAAATGCATCCCCCGGGAGGAAGGACTGGAGCTGTTGGCAGAGATACATGGAGGTATATGTGGCTCCCGCATAGGGTCAAGGGCCCTTGCCGGGAAGGCATCCGACAAGGTTTCTTCTGGCCCACTGCCCTCCAGGATGCGACGACACTAGTAACCAAGTGTGAAGCGTGCCAGTTCCATTCAAAGAAGCTTCATCAACCAGCCCAAGCCCTTCAAATAATCCCTCTCTCTTGGCCATTCTCGGTCTGGGGGTTCGATATACTGGGCCCTTTCCCCCGCGCTGTCGGGGGCTTTGAGTACTTGTATGTTGCAATCGATAAGTTCACAAAGTGGCCGGAGGTGGAAGCAGTGAGGAAGGTGACTGCTCAGTCAGCCGTCAAGTTCTTCAAAGGATTGGTCTGCCGTTTTGGTGTGCCAAACAGAGTCATCACCGACAACGGCACGCAGTTCACAAGCCACACCTTCATGCAGTATATCCAAGACCTCGGCAGCAAGGTCTGTTTCGCTTCCGTGGCACATCCATGGAGCAACGGCCAAGCGGAGAGGGCAAATGCTGAAGTGTTGCGAGGCTTGAGACGAAGACCTTTGACAAGCTGCGCAAGAGTGGAAGGCGCTGGATTGATGAGTTGCCGGCGGTTCTTTGGTCGATCAGGACGACGCCAAATCGAGCCACCGGCCAGACACCTTTTGCCCTGGTCTACGGGGCGGAAGCAGTTCTCCCCACGGAACTCATATACAGGTCACCTCGAGTGCTCGCTTATGATGACCTTGAGCAAGAGCAGTTGCGCCAAGATGACGACGCTCCTTGAGGAAGATCGTCTTGAGCGTTTGTGAGCAGCGGCGCTACCATCAAGCCTTGCGCCGCTACCATAAGCCGCAAGGTTCATGCCCGAGCTTTGAGGAAGGCAACCTTGTTCTTGGTAGCGTTCGATCGGCCAAGAATACCAACAAGTTGACACCGAAGTGGGAAGGCCCTTATCGGGTATCTGAGTCACCGGGCCCGCCGATCCGCTGGAGACCGAAGATGCCATCCCAGTGAGCAACTCCTGGAACATCGAGCATCTTCGCAAGTTTTACCCATAAGGCGCGGCTTGCCGGGCCTCCCGGCAAGCCACCTTTTGTACAAGCTTTGCCGGCAAGGCATGTGTCCCTTTGTACAAAGCCAGGCGCAGACCCTGAGCATAAATAAATGAAGCGCTGGCGCCCTAAGTTATAGCATGCATGCTAGGTTGAGTCTCTTCCTTGGTTAGGGTTGATAGTGCTTAGTGGCGACTAACCCCTAGCCTAGAGGTCGAGTGCGCGTCTATCTGTTCCTTTTCTCTTCTCCTTTGGTTCGCAGGGCACATGAGCATTTCTGCTGAGCTACTCGGAAAGAAGGAAACGGACCAGCGCCCCGACCCCAGCAAACCAGAGTTGCCGGGGGCTGCAAGCACAAGGATCCAACCGCGGCAAGATGAGATTGCCGGGGGCTGCAGATCCAGATAAGTCTTTTATCCTCTATCATGCATTTCGGAACCGGACTGGGGTATGTGAAACCTCGTTTTTATCTCTAGGCTGCCATGCTCCCCTTTTTCCTATACCTAAGGAGTATTTCACAGGTCGGATTTGGTAAGCCTTGGCGGCAAGGAGGTGGGACGAGGAGCATGAAGCCCACTTCATCCCTGCCTCCGCCAAGAGCGCGAGAACGGTCGAGTGGAGTGGGGGGACGGCAAGGCCTGTTGCCGGGCGAAAAAATGTTTATCTTAAACAATAACAAGGATTCTCTCCTTGTCGCGGGATTCACCCACGAACGAAAAACCCGGCAAGCATCCCTTTTTCATTAAAAACATACCATACAGTGCAGTTAGATGCGAGATGAAAAAAATAAGCAAGGGGATTACAAGTTTTAAATTTAACAAAGGCCCATGAGCTTACAAACTAAAAAAGATAAGATGCCAGTAATCCCTTTCTTGTCCCTCTCCTCAGGAGGCAGGTCAAGGAGGCGAAAGGGCAAAAGGGGCGCCTAGGCGAGCTACGAGCAGCAGAAAGCACCAAGAGTACACCTCGGTGGCCATGCAGGCGGAGTCGGTGATGACGGTCTTGGGAAAAGAGCTGGAAGGCGAGGCGGCATGACTGGCAATCTGCGATGAAGGCGTCGGTGCCCGCGTACTCGAGTTGGACGGCCTTGCCGCCCGCCCTCTTCCTCTTCCGCAGCCTCCCGATGCCAGCCGCCCAAGGAGACGGCCCCAGAAGTTCAAGGCTGGCCCCGCCCCGACAAACCTCTGCGGAGGAGCGGCCAGTGCAGATGCTTCTGCCGCACCCCACCCAGGCAGGCGTCCGACGCCTAGTCGGACTCGTCCCCGCTATCTGCCTCGCTGTCCTCCTCATCACTCTCGCTCGAGGAAGAGCTTCCATCGTCAGAATCTCCATCAAAGGAGCTCTCCACGCAGCACTTCAGGCGAGTCCCGAACTCTCCGAAGACCTTGACGGAGAGTAGGCCGTCCTCCATTAATTTGAAGTAGAGTACGAGCCCCGCCGTCAGGTTGTGGATGCGAGTGAACATCTTTCACCCACGACGGAGGTACATGACTCGAGGAGCCGGGAAGTCGATGACAACCCGCGTGCCCCCGTTCCCACAACCCCTCATGTGCAACCTGAGGGATTGGGGCCAGTCACGCTCCATCTCTCGAGCAAACGAGGTAGGAAGACGAAGACGACGACGCGGAGGCCGGCGCAGCCTGATGAAGAACTCACGGGGCTGGTCGTCGACATGGCCTTCCATCGGAAAAGGCACCATTGGTGGTGGCGAGGCCGGCGCGCCGCCCCGTCCTCCTCTTCCCCGAGCACTGCGGCCTCTACCCCGGCCTCGCCCCCGGCCTCACCCCCTCCCCTTCCCCTCGCGGCCGGCTCCACCACCATGGGCTCACGAGGAGGAGGGACGCGTTGTCGAGCAGCGACCCTCGCCACCACCGTCAAAGGACCATGATTCCCTTTCTCCATGGCGAGTGAAAGGAAGAAACGGAAGCGAGAGAAGATGGATGACAGAAGAGTGCCGGACACCATCCCCCCTTCCCCCTCCTTATAAAGGAGCGGGGTCGGGGCTCAGCCGCCCCGTTCGACCAATCCAGCCACCAGAGGCACGCGGAATCGGGACCGACCCGCTGCCCCAACCAGCGACGGCCCGGTTTCCCGCCCCCGCCGCTTGCAGCCCCAAGTGCATGGGGGACACGTGGCGGACATGCAGAACTGAGGGGACATGCGAAGCGACCTCTCCCCACCCCGTGATCGTGGGGAGTGGACACCTTGAAGACCGCGCCCCGGCCCCGTTCAGTAAATGAGCCGCGCCTCCACGCCTCCCTCTTTTACGGGAAGGCGCGAGCCGCCTCTTCTGCTGACGTGGCGCATGCGTCTGAAAACTGCCCCACGCATGCCGCCCACGTCACGCACGCCCCTCCATGCCGCACCGCGCTCGCGGATCATGGGAAGCGGAGCGCGCGAAAAGTCTTACTGCGGTAAAAACCGCCCTGCCTGCCCGCGCACCGTTTTGGGCCTGACCCAACAGACGCGTCGCGCTCATGTGTGGCCCAGGCCCGGGGGATCCTGTCGGTGTACAAAAAGAGGGGTGCACTTTTTGTACCCCTTTACCTGTGCACGGGCAGTCAGAGCCGCACCCACGGTCACACCAAGCAGAGTAAGGGAGGTGAGCCACGGTAAGACCAGAGCGCAAGACAATCAAGGCAACGCCAAGGCCAAGACCACAAAGAACAAAGGGACGAAGTAGGTTCCCCCAGCAAGACCTTGCCGGGCGACCTCAGCGGCCCCGGCAAGACCCTTTCTGGGGCAGCTCGCCCCACACCAAAAGGGCGAGCCACCCTTGAGCCCACGGTCCCCAACACCGTCATCAACGTGGGGCCAGGGCTCAGGAAGTCACCTTTGTGGTGGCATGCAGATCTTTGTGAAGACATGATCAAGATCAGATGAGGATCAGAAGACGATGACCCTCAGCAAGACTCTTGCCAAGGAAGGCCACCAGCCCCCCCCCCCCCCCGGCAAGATCCTTGCAGGGGACGACAAAGACGCCACAGCAAGACCCTTGCCGGGCCACCAGCAAGGCCCTCGACAAGGGCCTTGATGAGGGCAACCGCCAGCCCGCAAGCGACCATGCTTCCACCACCGTTTCCATCGGCTGCCAGCCCAACCAGTGGCGGGCACTGCGTGGCAACATGCAGCTCCCAGGCCAACTCATCAAGCGCCTGCGTGGCGGCATGCAGATCTTCGTGAAGACTCCACCACCGCGCCACCTCAGCTGCTGCCTGCCTACATGGCACCACGCATCATCACTGGTAGGCGCGTGTCAAAGCGAGGAGGAGCGGCGGCAGGCAGGGGCGGGCCTCGCCCCGCCCCTGATAAAGCAAGGGGACACCTAAGCGATGCATTAAATGCATCTTGTCCTGTAATACGAGGGATAACCTCGCAACAATGTACACCTTAACACCTCCTCTGTGCCACTGTGGCAACCCCTTTTTCCTATAAAAGGAGGCCCGAGGCGACCAGGAGAAGGATTGACTCTTTGAACCACACTGACTACAGCTAGTTCGAGAGCTCAAGAACTCTCAGAAATACACCCACCAAAGCAGGACTAGGGTTTTACGCATCCTCGCGGCCCGAACCTGGGTAAACGATCCTTGTGATGTCTACTAGCCCTGCTCTTCTCGCAACCCTGCGCCCCGGCAACCGTAGTAGGGATTCTTGTGATCCCATAGGTGTCGTTCCACACCGACACCATCCAACAACAACAACAAGATGAAGAAGGACTAAATTAAGCAGACTGTATATATCTCTGTTTATCCTATCAATCTCATCGCAAACGGTTAGTAATATGTATTCTACAGAGATCTTCTACATTATTGCCCACAGGTTGGTGTGTTGAACTGTGTGCCCTGACAAGCACACATTTCACAAAAAAGACCGTATGGGCTATCTATAATGATCGCACACAATTCTGATTACCGACCTATTTGCCGGGTATCACACACATATTGTTACGCTGAATCGTTTGTGTTTACCTCAATAATCACAAACGGTGGATCAGAGTGAACTGTATGCCGTATATCGCACACACCTTGATTTGGCTGCCCGTTTCCTTGTTCTATCTCATCGCAAACAATTCGTACAGATCAACCATTTGCCCCTCATCGCACACGCAACTAAAATCTGAACCGTGTTTGATGTATCATCCATCGCAAATGTTTTGCACCTTTTTTGACAGTTTTTTTTACATCACTGTTTGCGATTAATGCATCACACGCAGTTTCTTCAAAGGGTCTTTGATCGTAGTGACGCGTTAGCAGCACCCTGCAGTAGTGGAAGGTAAGGAACTACTGGCAGAAATACACAAAGGCATGTGCGGCTCCCACATTGGATCAAGGGCTTTGGTTGGGAAAGCATTCCAGCAAGGATTCTATTGGCCCACAGCCCTCCAAGATGCGGTCAAGCTAGTCACCAAATTTGAAGCCTGCCAGTTTCATTCCAAGAACACCCATCTGCCTGCCCAAGCTCTTCAGACAATCCCTTATGGCCGTTTTTGGTCTGGGGGCTCGATATCCTCGGCCCTTTCCCCCGAGCTATCGAGGGTTTTGAATTGTTGTTCGTTGCCATCGGTAAGTTTACAAAGTGGCCGGAAGTAGAAGCCGTGAGAAAGGTGACTGCTCAGTCAGTTATCGAGTTCTTGAAAGGATTGGTGTGCCGCTTCGGAGTCCCTGCCCGAATCATCACCGACAACGACACCCAATTCACGAGCCGCGCCTTCACGCAATATGTTCATGCCCTCGGAAGCAAGATCTCGTTTGCCTCTGTTGCACATCCCAGAAGCAATGGACAAGCTGAGAGGACGAACGCTGAAGTGTTGCGAGGACTCAAGACGAGAACATTTGATAAGCTGCAGAAGTGCGGCAGGCGATGGATCGATGAGCTGTCAGTGGTTCTTTGTTCCCTCGGAACAACACCAAATCGAGCTACCGGGCAGACTCCCTTCTCCCTAGTCTATGGGGCAGAAGCAGTTATCCCCATGGAACTCATTTACGGGTCACCTCGAGTGCTTGCCTACGATGAAGTAGCGTAGGATCAGCACCGACGTGATGATGTTGTGCTTCTCGAGGAGAACCGTCTCCAGGCTGCTACGTATGCTGCACGTTACCAGCAAGCCCTGCGTCGCTATCACAGCCGCAGGGTTCATGCCCAGTGTTTTCAGGAAGGGGGCCTTGTCTTTAGGCGCGTTCAGTCCGCCAAGGGTGCAAACAAGTTGAGATCAAAGTGGGAAGGCCCTTACCGGGTAGTACAAGTCACCAGACCTGCCGTAGTTTGTCTGGATACCAGAAATGGCATTCAATTGCGAAACTCATGGAATATTGAGCATCTCCGCAAGTTCTACCCGTAAGGCGCGGCTATCAGGCCCTGCCCGGCAGCCACCCTTTTGTACAGGCCTTGCCTCAGTTGCATGTAACCCCTTGTACAAAGCCAGGCGTAGACCCTGAGCAACAGAGAAATAAATGAAGCGCTGGGGGCCCTCGACAAGTTGCAATCATGCATAAGCATATCATGATCATCGCATGTTGATGTAGATAAGATTGTATCTGGCATCATTTTCATCTGCATAAATTGCAGGCTCCTGCCGAGGACTTGGTCCCCAAGAGGAGATGGAAAGATGAGCCTACACTGCGATCTCCGGCAAGCCAAACAGATAAGTTCTTTCTCTTACCCGTATGTGTTATGTAAGTAAAGACTTATGCATAAGAAAACCTTGCTGCTTTTTGAAACTTAGGTGCTCCCAGCCCTTGACTTGAACGTTGCTTCAGTCAGGATGGTCGCAGTGGCCTTTGATGAAAAAAGATTGGCGGGGGGCTGGTCCCTCTTTATGATTTGTGCCCGGTAGGCTTGACTCCACGAGAACGAAACTGAGGGTACAAGCAGGGTAGCCTGCTAGGGAAAACTTGTTTACTTGAAAGTATAGAGGCATCCCACCTCTGCATGGACATATTACATGCACGAGTCCCCGGCAAGGTTTATCTTTTTCATTAATATGCTGATCAAACAAGTACCGACCTTACAAGACACAAACATGGATTAAAGAGATTACATAATTTGAACTAAAATTTGGCAAGTGCCTACATATTTAAGATTGAAAAAAGATAAAATACCCGTGATGCCTTCATTTTTTCCTCTCCTTCTTCAAAACTACAGGAAGAGACAAAGAAGGCGGAGGGAAGGCCTGGCTGGTATTCGGGGCCTCCCTAGGATCAGGGTGGCGCCGTTCCCTAGCTAGGAGGAAGAAATCGGAGGGCAGGTGTGGATGGTGACGCTGCCGGAAACCCAGACGGGGGCGGCGGAGTCACCGGCAAACACGACTCCTCGAAACGGTCGTCCCCGTTCTTGACACGGCGTGGGTTGCCGCCACCTTCTGTACCGTTGCCGTCTGAAGCCCCCATCACGACAGCCAAATCGGGCGCCATGCTCTCTGCGTAATCCCACATAGAGCATGGTCATCCCCGACAACCCGGAGATCAGGAGCCACTGCACATTAAGGAAGCATGTGTGGGAACAAGGAGCCCTCCCACACGCCAGCGGACAGTGCCCGACGAGGTCAGGTCCTCCCTTACTGATGGCAAACCAATTCTGCAACCTCCCTCCGGCGCCGCAAAAGAAGGGGGAATAGGCCACGGTACCACACCTTGCGTCTGTTACGGGCCTCGGCGTGGTGTCGCTTGCGTTGCCCCTCACTTAAATTGAAGCCATGGATGGCCCGGCGACGAGCACACGGGAGTCGCCACCTCCGGTGCTACCGCCGCGCCGCCCGCGCGCACTCCTAAGGCTTGTGGAAAGATGAGGAAGGAATCTCGCCCCGACGAAGGCGTAACCACACCTCCTACGGGCCTGGGCAAGACCCACTCCCCAAGCATCATCACGAGC
This sequence comes from Aegilops longissima, assembly GCA_021605205.1. Classification (NCBI taxonomy): domain Eukaryota; kingdom Viridiplantae; phylum Streptophyta; class Magnoliopsida; order Poales; family Poaceae; genus Aegilops; species Aegilops longissima. The sequence continues at coordinate 415,651,393 of CM038682.1, read as the reverse complement.
ATTCGACATACCCAACCTCAAGCTATAGCCTAGGGCCTGGCCCCAGGCTCTCCCCTTCGGCATGACCAGCAGAAAGCAGGGAAGTGAGGAAGAGAGGAATGTGGATGAATGCCTCCGCTCCTCCCCCTCTCCTCCTTTTATAGGCAAGCCGGGGCTGGGGCTGATTCCCCGATGGGTAACCACCACCCTCCTCCACCAATCCAAGAAGACCGGGGCCCTGCCTTGTTGCTCTCCCGCACCACGTGCCTCTGTTACCTACCCCACTTGGTGCATGTAGCATACGTGGCTAACGATAAGGGCGTGGTGGGAAGAGTGAATTGGCAGTTACTCGCCCACGCACTAAATTCATTCACGGGCCAATACAAGAGTGGCCCCACCACGATTGGCGTCACACAACACGTGGAAGAACCGGAGACCGGCCCGAGCTCAAGTAATGAAGGAGCAGGGAAGATCTCAAGGGGCCAGCCACTTCTATGCCCCTACCTGTGCACTGGTTAGGGCCTACCCCGACGACGCCCAACAGCGCATTTGGGCCAGGCCCGAAGGCTGTCTGTGCAACGAAACCTGGGTCAGTTGCCCAGACTGTGCATAGGCCCAAGAACAAGATCAGATCAAAGCACGAGGGATCAGTTCTTTGAAAGACCAACGTGCAGATCAAGAAGACCAAGACTAGCGAGAGAGACAAGATACCACTATGAGTAGGACCTCCCTTGCAGGGTAGGCGAGCCTGGCAAGGATGGGGTTACCCCAGAAGCAAGCTTCCAAGATCACCTCGGCAGGGTTGCCGGGGCTCACGGAGGCAAACCACACCACCACACCACCTCACAGCGACGCACATCGTCGATCAGTGCGGTGTCAAGCTCCTAAGTGACTAAGTGGCTGCTCCCTGCCACATGGCAGCTACTTCCTATAGAAAATACATCCAAGCGACACCCGTCCTGAGATGTGGCAAGCAAGCAGGCACGAAGCTAGCAAAACAGCCCGGCAGGGCCTGTCGGGCAAGCTATGATGTGACACTGAGCGGCGCATTTAATGCGCTTTGTCAACCTACAGAGTTAGGTATGATAGCACCGTTTTCTATCTAATTAGTATGTAAAGGCTGATTTTCCACTATGGTGACCCCTTGACATATAAAAGGAGGCCCATGGCAACCATAGAAAGGATTCAGACCCCCGCACATTCATATGCACGTAGCCACTCTCTCCCCAAGGCAACCTTGCCGGGCAAGAGCGCTGCATTTCTCCACCATTTTCCAACATCAATCCACCAAAGCAGGAGTAGGGTTTTACGCCTCGCGGCGGCCCGAACCTGGGTAAAACTGTCCGTGTGATCTCTTCCACGCTGTGTTACTCTTCTCCGCTCTTTGTACAACGTGCCCATCCCCCCGCCGAACCAAAAGGGGCTCATGGCCCCATAGGTGGCCGTGGTTTCCCACGACAATTATAATGGTCTAGAGTAATATTGACCATCCAGGAAGCAAATATCTGCACATATTCTATTGTAATAGCTGTCACCATGAAGTCCCCTGCATTTTATAGTTGACAGTAGCGAATGCAAATAACTACAAATATATTTATAGCTTCCATTATACTTTTGCATATGAAGACATCTGGTGTTTGACACTTCCATAAGACATGAAGTACTATGACTACAAAACACTTCTGTAACACAAGACTGATAGCTAACAAGTCACTAATGCTCCTCGTTGATTGGTAGGATGATGTGCTTCATGCTGGCTATGGACCCTCCAGCATGTCCAAGCCCTCATCTTGCTCTACATCATAGTTAAATTAAAAATAATGGAAATTGTTTAGTTAAGCATATGCACTAGTCCAAAACATAATTTGGTGTGGCTCGACAATTTGAAGATCCTCCATGTTCACAGTCCTGTTTATGTCCACCACCATTCACTTGTCCTCACCCTGTCCAAGCAGGTCATTCCGGGAGATTCATAAGGAGTGAACTCAACAGGTCGCTGAAGTGTTTGTCCACATGTTCAGAGTTCAGGATCTGCTTTCAAAAATAAGTTCAGAGAGGTCGTTCAAAACTGGCATGCGGAAACTACAATGACAAGCAGTACAAATTGATCAATTCAACTGTTCGAGGATTGCTTTTCCTTCGTAGCGAACTTCATAGACACCTCCTCTCTTCCTAGATGTGGAGGGCCCGCATCCGATGATCCTCCTCGCACTCTCCTCCGTCCGGGTACAGCACGACCGCTTTGTGAGCAGGAGAACGGAGCACTGGACCGCTGTGTCAAGAGCACCACGACATTATATATCTTTCAGAAGTAGAAACACACCAAATATGAATAACATTTGCACATTCTGCAACATGGGGTCCTCTGAGTTGAATATCCTTGCCATGACTTGTGTTGATGCCTGCATCTACTTTTTGTATGATTCTCATACCATGCTCTGTTAGCTCTACCTCTTTTTACGGAGAGCATATGAGTGTATAATGCAACTGCAAGTTCAGGTGCAACATCACAGACCCAAAAGAGCTTCTTATTCCCCTTTCTCCGAAATTACCGTCCCTAGTAATTTAGTTATGTATTGTAAGCAAGCAAAAAGATAAGAAAAATATTGGAGTTACAAATCAAGCAAAATGTTCTTATGTCCATTAGTGTCACAGAAAGAACTAATTTGCAACATATCGTTCGCCGAGAAAAAATGAAGGTGGGTTAACAAGTTTAGCTTACATTATCAAAACCGATCTCTCCAATGGAAAACCTCCTTTTCCAATCCATGCATTCTGAGAAGTCACCTCAATGGGATATGTATGAATGATTGTTTCTACCAAAACATCTACAACACAACCAGAAATGATGGTGGCCAGTTAGTAAAAACAAGTAGACGAAAACCACAAGCAATGTGACTGCACAATGCGTGTATGCACGCCGATGTTAATAATAGATTTTCAAACAAAAGATGATTCCCGCTAAGAAAATGGCAAATACAAAATTATCAGGGTGCATGGATGACATTGAATATATACCCCCAAACTACTTTTGTTAGGAAATTACAAAGAATATCTTATGAACAAGCTGGGACAACAGACTTTGAAGGACTCATGGTTAATTGTTCCTTCTTTCAAAGACAATCAAAGAAAGAAAGCATGTTTAATTTTCCATTGCGGAAATTAAGAAATCCAAATGTTAAATACTGGGTGGTGCTACATATTAGGTCAGAAGACATGTACATACTATTCGACTTGTTTTGTTCTGGTATAGTCGAAAGGAATTTACCAGCTCGGAGTCGCACAAACTAGCATCAAGATGGCAATTACGCTTGTAAATTCCTGAAGGTATGCATGCTACGGAGTACAAACACCACTCACAAAAAGTTAGTATAAAGGCAATTCTATCCCATGATTTCCTGAAATGATTTGAAACTTTAGTATGATTAGAAATATTTCGTTTGGGAAATAAAGGAAATAAGAAGAGGGTGCAACGAGAGCAATGTCAAGGACGTAACGGGGAAGTGTCGTGTGCTTCTACTAGCAAAGGGAATCCATCTCACATGGCGGCATTGTCATGATTGAGCTAGACGTCCTTGGGGGCTGATGACGTGCTGCCCGGCAGAAGGGCAATGGGAGCATGTGGTGGGATTCTACTGAGAGCATTGATCTCCTGTACCAAATACCTACAGATATAAAATGTTTAGACAAGTTTTCTTGAATAGAAATGTAACTCATTTAGAGCAGCTAGAGCAAGATTCAGAATAAAGGGCCCTCTTCTATACATGAGCCTCAGAACAATTCCTATTCTCGTCTGACTTCTGCCTCTCTTCCAATCTCTTCTTCTCTGCTTCTTGGTTCCAACTTTAGCAAAAACTCCATCATCTTTGGAGGCACGACGGTAGTAATCCGCACATATATGATATCCTGAAACATGAGAAAGAAAAGTTTAAACAAACAACTACCACAGAGAAAAATTGCTACCTTATGGAAGAACTGTTGGTTGATTTACAAGGTTCATTAGGAATCATAACAACAAATATGGGAAAAACATTACTTACTTCATTCAACGACCAATGGGATGATGTGGTGTGATTCTACTGATAGCATTCATCTCCTGTACCAAATACCTACAGAGATATAAAATGATCAGGAGTCAGTTTCTTCAATGGAAATGTAACTCATTTAGAGCAGCTGGAACAAGATTCAGGATAAAGGACCCTCTTCTGTACATGAGCCTCAGAATAATTCCTATTCTTGTCTGACTTCCGCTTCTCTTGCAAACTTATCATTTGACAGTCTACCTAATTGTAATTGTATACTAATAGTTCATTTTCTTATCCATGCAAAAAAAGTTTGTTTACTTGTCAATTTTCGAAACCAAGCCAAACCGCCAATCAAGAGAATATAAAAAGATCTGTACTATTGGGCATGCATATTAAAGACTAAAACCACTTAGGGCTCATTCGGTTTGGAGGATTTATATAGGAAAAACATAGGAACAAGGATTCCATAGGAAAAATTCCTATAAATGCATTCAGTTTGCAGGAAACAAAATTCCTATACTACTTTTAATTCCTACGTTTTGATTTCCACCAAACCGAATGAGGCCTTACCTGAATTTCTCATGGCATGTGTATTTCTCATGAAAATTGGAGGAAGGAAAGAGAAGAGGAATACACCTCGAACAAAGCCTCGATGCCGGAACTCTAGGGCTTTCAAGGGAGAAGAGAGGGGGTGTGGTACTGCAGTGTGTGGACTTTTTCTTCGGTCAACCGAAGGTTGATTGTAGGTTATGTGGCAGCTGTGGCATTGAGATCAGAGGAGCGGTGATGCAGCAGCGTCCTACTCATTGGTGGTGGAGTGATGGACATAAACGACTCCAGCATGCAAGCAGAGCAAGTGGTGGCACGCTTACTGATCCTCGCGATCGAATTGATTCAAAAGGATTTGTCGTCCATGTTCCTGCAGAGCAGGCATGGCTCACCGCGGGGGCTGCTCGCCATGGCGGAAGAATGGCCAGCCACGGGTAGTCGAGGAGGGAGGGGGAGGAGGTAAGGACAATTGGCGGCGGCGAGGAGAATCAATGGTGTTGGAAACCCTAGCAGGCCAAAAGAGAGACCAAGTGGCAAGATATGTAATGGAGCTGGGCTTTTTGAACGGATAGGATTGGATTGAAAAAAGGGGTCATAAACGAGAGTTGGGGCTTACATGAAATAAAAATCAGTGGTGGCTTCGATCGATCAGGGTGGGAGGGCTAACGAAGGAACCAACGATGTTTAAAAAAAAGATGAACCAACCAACGGCGACCTACAGATTGCGACTTTAGGAGTAGAGATTTGGTAAGTGTGATTAATTATTTTGTTAAGTGTGGGAAGGCCACTAAGTATCATTATGGAGGAGCTGAATGATGAACTATCATTCACCAATTTTCCTTTAATAGTAGAAGATTTGGTTGTTAGGAAAGGTAAGGATCGATGCATTAGGAAAGTTAAGATTTTAGCATCGATTGTCATTAAACTGGATTTCATTGTTTGGTAACGTGCTATCGGTTCCTACCCATTTGAAAAGTGGCTAGTTTGGAAAGTTTTTATTAGATGGTGAAAAAAACAATGTGAAGGGGCAGTGGCGGGAGGTGGGACGAAAAAAACAGGACAAAAAAAGCTAGACGATAAAAAGCCTAGACGCAATCCTATCAACTGCTCCATTAGGAGTAAAGATATAGGCATGGAGGGGGCTGGTGGCTTGCCCTCCAAGGCCCTAAGGTCATTGGCCAAAGGGGAGGAAGGAAATCCCACCTTTCCGTCCCCACCGATCGTTATCCCCCTATTTAGGGATCCTGGTCTTATCCCCTTGGGATATGATAATGTTGTTTTTAAGGGAGGATCTTGGTGCACCTAGACCAGGGTTGCGGGGACTTTCCCCACTACACGTGTTCATGTGGGTCCCCCATGCAGGTGGGCCCCATTCCGGAACCTTCCCGGTACAATACCGAAAAACTTGAACTTTTTCTGGAACCCCGATAACAACTTTCCATATATGAATCTTTACCTCCGGACTATTCTGGAGCTCCTCGTGATGTCCCAGATCACATTCTGGACTCCAAACAACCTTCATACTTTCCACTATTAATATCTCAATACTACCCTAGCACTACCGAATGTTAAGAGTACGACCCTACGGGGTCGAGAATCATGTAGACATGACCGACACTCCTCTTCGGTCACTAAACAATAGCCGGACCTGGATGCCCATATTCAATCCTACATATTCCACAAAGATCTTTATCGGTTGAACCACGATGTTAAGGATTCAGCTAATCCCGCATTCAGTTCCCTTCGTCTATCGGTATGTTACTTGCCCGAGATTCGATAGTCGGTATCTCCATACCTAGTTCAGTCTCACTACCGTCAAGTCTCTTTACTCATTCTGTAATATAAGATCCCGTGGCTAACTCTTTAGTCACATTGCTTGCAAGCTCATTGTGATGTTGTGATGTATACTACACAACCTTCTTCTTGTAGACTCGTGTTGGGCCTCCAAGCGCAGAGTTTTGTAGAACAGTAGCAAATTTCCCTCAAGTGGATGACCTAAGGTTTATCAATCTGTGGGAGGCATAGGATGACGATGGTCTCTCTCGAACAACCCTGCAACCAAATAACTAAGAGTCTCTTGTGTCCCCAACACACCCAATACAATGGTAAATTGTATAGGTGCACTAGTTCGGCGAAGAGATGGTGATACAAGTGTAATATGGATAGTAGATATAGGTTTTTGTAATCTGAAAATATAAAAATAGCAATGTAACTAGTAACAAAAGTGAGCGAAAATGGTATTTCAATGCTTGAAATCAAGGCCTAGGGTTCATACTTTCACTAGTTCAAGTTCTCTCAACAACGATAACATAATTAAATCATATGGCAGTCCCTCAACGTGCGGCAAAAGTCACTCCAAATCTCCTATCGTGGAGAACATAAGATGCAATTTCTTGTAGGGTACGAAACCACCTCAAAGTTAATCTTTCGATCAATCCATTGAGCTACTCCTATAAGTGTCACAAACATCCCTAGAGTTTGTAGTAAAATAACACCATATGACACACATCAATCAATCCTAATGTCACCTAGATACACCAATGTCACCACAAGTATCAGTGGGTCAATTATATGATATGCATCAAACAACTTCAGATTCATAATATTCAATAAAACATAAAGAACCTCAAAGAGTGCCCCAAGATTCCTACGGGAGAAACAAGGACGAAAACATGCATCAACCCCTATGCATAGATTCCCCCAATGTCACCTCGGGAATCCGCGAGTTGAGTGCGAAAACATACATCAATTGAATCATTAGAACACCCCATTGTCACCATGGGTATCCCACGCAATACATACATCAAGTGTTCTCAAATCCATAATAGTATTCAATCATATAATAGTGAAACCTCAAAGGTAAAACTCAATTCATCACAAGAAGGTAGAGGGGGAGAAACACCATATGATTCAACTATAGTAACAAAGCTCGCGGTACATCAAGATCGTGCCATATCAAGAACACGAGAGAGAGAGAGAGAGAGAGAGAGAGAGAGAGAGAGAGAGATCAAACACATAGCTACTGGTACATACCCTCAGCCCCGAGGGTGAACTACTCCCTCCTCGTCATGGAGAGCGCCGGGATGATGAAGATGGGCACCAGTGATGGTTTCCCCCTTTGGCAGGGTACCGGAACGGGCCCCCAATTGGTTTTTCATGGCTACGGAGACTTGTGGCAGCGGAACTCCCGATCTAGGTTTCTTTCTAGGGGTTTCTGGATTTATAGGAATTTTTGGTGCCTCTTTCAAGTCAGGGGGGTCCATGAGGTAGCGACAAGGTAGGGGTGCGCGCTCTAGGGGGGTGGGCACGCCCTCCACCCTTGTCGTTGCCTCGGGACTCTTCTGGCCCAACTCTTGTGCTTCGGGGGCTTCTTCTGGTCCATTAAAAATCATTGTAAATTTCCAGCTCGTTTGGACTCCGTTTGGTATTCCTTTTCTGTAAAACTCAATAAAAAGGAAAAACAAAAACTGGCACTGGGCTCTATTTAATAGGTTAGTCCCAAAAATCATATAAAATAGCATATAAAACATCCAAGATAGATAATATAATAGCATGGAACAATCAAAAATTATAGATATGTTGGAGACGTATCATGTTGTATTTCCGAGTGGGCCCCGAGATACCTCTCCACTATACGGAGTGGCGAATCCTAGTCTTGATCCATGCCAACTCAACAGACACCCTCGGAGATACCTGTAGAGCATCTTTATAGTCACCCACTTATGTTGCGACGTTTGATACACACAAGGTACTCCTCCGGTGTCAGTAAGTTGCATGATCTCATGGTCATATGAACAGATACTTGACATGTAGAAAATGATAGCAATAAACTTGATATGATCATATGCTATGTTTATAGTTTGGGTCTTGTCCATCACATCATTCTCCCAATGATGTGATCTCGTTATCAAATGACAACTCATGTCTATGACTAGGAAACCGTAGCCAGCTTTGATCAACGAGCTACTCCGGTAGAGGCTCACTAGGGACATATCATTGTCTATGTATCCACACATGTATTTGAGTTTCCAATCAATGCAATCATAGCATGGTGATGCGGAGCATCCCAAGGTCATCCCCATGGACCTACCTTCATCCCACCAAGTGCCTAGTGGACCCATGACTCGATCACGTGCAAGAGCTCTAAACCGAGGTGACATCTCACCTCTCAAAATTCCACTTCGATGAACATGAGACATGGCTACTACCTAAAACGGAGACATTGTACATGCTCAGGTACCAAGGAGTTAGCCATGGAGACATCAAGGAGCAAGGAGAATCCGAAGACAAAGATGGACGTGAAGACGGAGAAGGAAAAGGGCTAAGTCAGCAGAAGCCTGGATGATCCGGACTACCGTCCGGACGATCCGGCTACAATGCCCATGGACACCCGAAGCTTCACCACGAAGCCGGACCATCTGGACCCAGGCCCGGATCATCCGGCCACACCCGGACGTCCGGACCAGGACCCGGACATCTGGACCCCCCGCAACTGCTCTGACATAGCCGGATCATCCGGACGCTGACCCGGATCATCCGGACCACCAAAGCCCGGATCATCCGGACCAACTCCCAGATCATCCGGCCACCGCCTGTGTGCATGACTTGGGCTGAGGCCCGTGTACCCGTTTCGTCCCCTCACTTACCCCTTCGCCCCTTGGGCTATAAATAGACCTCCTCCTCCCCATTTTTAGGGTTAGCAAAGGACTAGCTCATGTTTGTGTGAGAGCTTTGCTCATCCACTTGGTTTCCTTCTCCTCGGGACGTGCCTCCATCAGAGAAGATCCTTCCAAGCGGATTCAAGACCCCATCTTGGGTGGCCCCATCAAGACCTCTTCTAGGAGAATAACCGGTTACCTTTGTATCATCCTTTGTTGGACTTGGATCTTGTATCTCACCTTTGTGTTCATCGATCTAGCGCATGTGTGATCTATTCTTGTTGGTTGAGTGATTATCTTGTGTTTCCTCTTGTATTTTCCCTTGTGTTTTCCCATGTGTTCATCGTGTTCTTAGTCGTGACCCGCTCCTTTCGTGAAAGATCAGCCATACGGAGTTCCACTCCACATCATCTTGGTATCATGAGCCACGTTGATCATGATTTCGGAGCCTCCCCTCTTCGTTTTCTAGCTTGATTTTGTTGTTTTTCATCCTAATCCGAAAATCCCCACAAAAATAGCCCCAAAAAAATTTCTTGTGATTTGTGAGTTTTGATGATGTTTTGTTGGTTTTGATCCGTCAGTTTGTTGTGTTGCAAGTGGATCTTACCTTCCCCCACCATCTCCACCTCGCAATCCCTCCAAAATCCGTGAAATCCCCGAATTTGTGACCGTTTTCGTGTTCATCCCGAGCCATCCCAGAGCGAGATTGACCCGCCCGGATCAGCCGGCTGTTCGCCCGGATCATCCGGATCCGCCCTGATCATCCGGCTCCTGGCCCGGATCATCCGACTTCCCCTGACGAAACAGCATTTTCTGCAGTTTTTGGCACCACCGCATACACCTCTGCATACCCACTTCGACCACCACCACCACCTAACTTCCGCAAATCCTTCCGTACACCCAAACCATACCACCACTTGACCGCTACCTACTCCGACACTTTTTGTCGCATTTGGTTTCGAGAATTTGAGTTGTGGCTCACCGTTTCCTATCGTGTTTCGGCTACTTAGGGACGGTTAGACATCAACATCATCACCGCTCATCTTCGCCAAGGACTACTACGACCGACTACACCATTGTGGTATCAACTTCACCTTAGTATCATCTTGGTATCGTGATATCATCATACTTTCTTGCATTTGCATTGATAACCTCATAGCCTTACTTTTGCGTCACTTACCCATCGAGACTAGCTGTTGAGTATTGCCGGCAATGTGACTTGTGCACATTAGTGATCATACTTCCCATAGCATACATCCAATACCATTGTGTTGCATATCTTAGAATCATCTCTTGTGTCACAAAGTTGTCATCGCATACACAATTGCTATCTTGGTTCGTGAAGCATTGCATGAGAAAAGAGCTCAAACAACAAAGAGCCAACCAAGCTTTTAAGCAAAAGGGGAAAATAAGCAAAGAGCTTATAAGCAAGAACCATAGCATCATACAACATTAAGATTGTCATACTCGATCATCTTGGATCATATCTCCGGAACATCATACATAGAGCATACTTGGGATAGAAGTCGTTGCATTTTTTGCTTAGTAGGTTGTGCACAAGTTCGTACCCGCCTATTGTGCAATCGTGCTAGCATCTCTCTAGTGTTGTGCAACAAGAGCATTTTCGTGGATTCCACATTTGGCTCATCCTTGGTTGCACGACCCCATTTTATCTTTCCGTGTGTTGTGTTTCCGTGTACCATATCTTGTTTTGGTCTACTTGTTGCATTTACTACTTGCGAATCTTTTCCAACATTATTGAATCTTTCTTACTATCACATCAAAAAATTTGCCACCATCCTAACCAAGCTACGCCATAAGCTTTTACTTGTGTAGGTGTGAGAAACCGACAAGAATTGATACCAGCTATGCTATTTCCTTGTTACACATTGGAGTGATCATTGATCCATCTTCAACATCGGTCAAGGTACATTTGGTATTGGTTCTCCTCTTTCTCCCACTCACATATCTTTGTTTGGAATGATGGATAGGCCAAGTACTTATACCAACCCACTCTTATTGGAGCAAGACGACGACATATCTTCCTACGTCACCAAAACGCAACTATTTGGTGCACACCGAGCTTTGCATCAAGAACAACTTGCTTTGGGCGACCGCATCGACAATCTCGCCACCGACCTATGACAATCCCAGCAACGTACAAGAGACTACTTCGACACATCCATGAGTTCCCTCAAAGAAAAGATATTCGAACCATGATGGTCAACCGCTCTTCTACAACTTCGTCCTCCTCAAGACGGAGCCGCTCAAGTCGACATTCCGACGACACTATCCCTGGTTCAAGTACACTCATATCGAACACTCTTCGTCGTGCCACGCGTCAAGACTGTCAAGCAAACCGCAATCCCCTACACGACACCGACTCTCAAGAGCATCGGCAACGGCAAGCCCAAGATGCATTCGCTCAAGCACAAGAATGGCAACGCCAACGACAACAAGAACAAGAGGAGCGTGCGCAACAACATCAAGATGCACAAGATGCCGAGGCACAACGTCACGAACAACAACTTCGTGAAGCTCAAGCACTTGAGGTGCAACGTTCCCTTCGAGATTCAAGTCGAGTCGTAGCCAACCGAGGCCGACAAGCTCATCTACATCAAGAAGCACTTCGCGACAAAGCTCAAGAAAGGATTTACCAAGCACATGTGCATCGACAAGCTCCTCCTCAAGATCGTCAAGCTCGGCAAGTTCCTCCTCTAGCGAGACAAGAACATCAAGTCCATCGAGAGCATGAAGACAATGGATCTCCTCCAAGACAAGCGCAACATGAGGTCAAAAACCCTCCTCGCCAAGAGCAACATGAGGTCGACAACCCTCCTCGTCAAGAGCAACATGAGATTGCCAATCCTCACTAACATGGGCATCATCATCCCCGACCCCAACACAATGAAGAGCAACGATACGGCAAGCTAAAGTTCACCATGCCCAAGTTCACCGGAAGCAATGACCCCGAAGAGTACATATCATGGGCATTAAAGGTCGATAAAATCTTCTGCTTGCACAACTACGAAGAAGAGAAGAAGATAGCAACGGCATCCCTTGAATTCGAAGACTATGTCCTCATTTGGTGGGAACAAGTCATTGAGCGCCGAGAGGCCAAGGGTGAACCGCCAATCACCACTTGGGCGCAAATGAAGGATGTCATGAGAGCACGATTCGTGCCAAACTACTACAACCACGACCTCTTCAAGAAACTCCAACTACTCAAGCAAGGAACCAAGAGCGTTGAAGACTACTACAAGGAAATGGAGATTGCCATGATACGAGCCAACTTGAAAGAAGATGATGAGCAAACTATGGCACGATTCTTGAATGGACTCAATCATCCTATCAAGAAGATCACCGACTTCCAACAATACTCGAACCTCATCGAGCTAGTGCACCAAGCTACCAAAGCGGAACGCCAAGTGCAAGACGACTTCAAGTATGCCAAGTTCTCATCCAAGTCCTACGGCTTCTCCAACACCCAAGCTTCAACGAGTCCAACACCTTCTACCTCAACCAAGCCATCTACAAGCACCGGCGACAAGTCAAGTTACAAGAAAACTCCGACAAGCTCAAGTCGTCCTCCTACTACAAGCAACTTCAAGAAAGCTTCATCATCATCTAACCCAACCGATGAGACCATAAAGACAAGTTCCTTCAAATGCTTCACATGCGGCGGCCGAGGCCACAAGTCTTTCGAGTGCACCAACAAGCGCACCATGATCCTCAACGACGACGGAACCTATGACTCAATGAGTGAAGGAGAAATGGAAGCCCTTGAGAAACTGGCCATGCACCGCCAAGTGAACAACGAAGACGAAGAAGATCAAGTCTTTTGTGATGAAGATTCAAGTCCCGCTCTTGTTGTCTCCAAGGTCTTGACTCTTCAACATCAACAAGAAGAAGACCAAAGATGCCATATCTTCCACACAAAGGCCGGCATCAATGGACGGCCCGTCAAGGTCATCATCGATGGAGGGAGTTGCCATAACTTAGCAAGTGAAGAACTATGCTCGAAGCTCCAATTGGTCAAGATGAAGCACCCGCACCCCTACAAGGTTCATTGGCTAAGCGACACCGGCACCATCCAAGTCGAGCATAGGGTACAAGTCTCCTTCAAGATCGGAGCTTACGAAGACACTTTGGAGTGTGATGTCCTTCCGATGACCGTGTGCCACCTCCTTCTTGGACGGCCATGGCAATTTGACCGAGGTGTCATCCACAACGGGCGTACAAACCACTATAGCTTCAGGATGAAAGGGAAGGAGTTTGTGCTACGACCTATATCTCCAAGCCAAGTGCTCGCCGACAAGCAAAACACCCATCATGGAGAGACTAGTGAGAGAGCGAACCACCAAAAAGAGAGTGAGCGCCACAAGCCAAAATTGAGTGCCTCCACTATGAGCGACAAGAAGAACTTAGTCCTATTTGCCACCAAACGTGAGATGAGAGAAGTGTGTGAGAACCCATCGGGTGTCCTACACTATGTCCTATTGTGCAAGGACGAGGCACCAAAAACTAACACCTCTCACAATCTACCTTTGGTGTTATCTTCTCTATTGCAGGAATTCCAAGATGTTTTCCCCGATGAGCTACCTTCGGGTCTAACTCCACTACGAGGCATCGAGCACCGCATCGACCTCATCCCCGGAGCACCACTTCCAAACAAGGCTCCCTACCGAGTAAACCCCGAAGAAACAAAAGAAATACAAAGGCAAGTAAATGATCTCATAGACCATGGACATGTGCGCGAAAGTTTGAGTAATTGTGCCGTACCGGTCATACTTGTGCCAAAACGTGACGGTAGCTTTCGCATGTGTTCCGATTGTAGACCCATCAATGCTATCACCGTTCGATATAGGTACCCCATTCCACGCCTTGATGATATGCTTGATGAACTTAGCGGTGACTATCTTTTCAAAAATTGATCTTAAAAGTGATTATTATCAAATCCGCATACAAGAGGGTGATGAATGGAAAACCGCTTTCAAAACAAAATTTGGTTTGTATGAGTGGTTAGTCATGCCTATGGGTTTATCGGAAGCACCCGGCACTTTCATGCGTCTCATGCATTATGTGTTTCGCCCTTACATTGGTGAATTTGTTGTTGTCTACATTGATGATATCCTTGTGTTTAGAAAATCTCTCAAAGAGCATGTCACCCACCTTCGAACTGTGCTACAAACTCTTCGAAAAGAGCAACTTTATGCTAATATGGAAAAATGCCTCTTTGGTGTTGATAAGCTTGTTTTCTTGGGTTTCGTAGTATCTTCTAAGGGTGTTTGTCGGTGTCAAAACCGGCGGATCTCGGGTAGGGGGTCCCGAACTGTGCGTCTAGGCGGATGGTAACAGGAGACAAGGGACACGATGTTTACCCAGGTTCGGGCCCTCTTGATGGAGGTAAAACCCTACGTCCTGCTTGATTGATATTGATATTATGGATGTTTACAAGAGTGGATCTACCACGACATCAAGGGGGCTAAACCCTAGAAGCTAGCCTATGGTATGATTGTAAGGGTTGTTGTGATTCTAGTCCTACGGACTAAAGCCATCCGGTTTATATAGACACCAGAGAGGGCTAGGGTTACATAGAGTCGGTTACAATGGTAGGAGATCTACATATCCGTATCGCCAAGCTTGCCTTCCACGCCAAGGAAAGTCCCATCCGGACACGGGAGAAGTCTTCAATCTTGTATCTTCATAGTCTTGGAGTCCGATCGATGATGATAGTCCGACGGATGATAGTTCGGTGATGATGGTAGTCCGCTATCCGGACACCCCTAATCCAGACTCCTCAAGAGACCCTGAACCAGGCTTCAATGACGATAAGTCCGCACGTATATTGCTTGGCATTGCAAGGCGGGTTCCTCCTCCAAATGATAGAAGATTGTGAACACCAGGATAGTGTCCGCTCGCAAAATAAATTCCACATTCCCCGTAGAGAGAATAATAATATATACACAAGTTCAATCTGCTGACGTTTTCTATGGCATGACGTCACACTACTACCAAGCCATTACTCGAATTGTTTTTTTACTTTACCACCTTAGCGGATTTAGCGAGGCGGTTTCCTTGGCACGTCTTTGTCGAAGCAGAGATCATGTATCCCCTTAATCCGGGATTCTCATCAATACGGACGTGGGTAACCCAACCGCGCCCGTTCGCCACGCCCCCTCTATCGAAGGCGAGTCCCAAACGGTCACGGAGACGGCTCTTGGTATTCTCCCTCTTTATAACGGGACCAAGGCTCGTTTCTTTTTCTTCAATCCTCCATCGAATCCTCTCCACGCTCCAAGTTCCAGCACCTAGAGCTCCAGATTCGAGCGCTTTGGACCTTCAACGATGTCGGTTCCGACCTCGGGGCGGTGGATGCCCTCCTCCGTCACGGAGGAGGGCGTGCTAAAGCTGCGGAGGCCAAGTACATCTTACGAGATTTCGACAGGCTGCTGCCAAGGGCAGGCCATCCCCACCCCTGAGCCCGGCGAGTATGTCGTTTTCGTATCCCACCTCCGTCGGGGTTTAGGCTTCCCGATGGATCCTTTCGTGAGAGGGCTCATGTTTTATTATGGGTTGGAATTCCATGATTTGGCTCCGGAGTCCATCCTCCATATTTCCGCATTTATTGTCGTCTGCGAAGCCTTCCTCCGCGTCACCCCTCACTTCGGCCTGTGGCTGAAGACCTTTAATGTGGCGCCGAAGATGATCAGGGGGCGTCAAGCGGAGTGTGGCGGGGCGGCCATAAGTAAGGGGGCCGATGCCCCGTGGCCCGCCGGCTCCTTCCAAGAGGAGCTCGGCCTGTGTCAACAAGAGTGGTTCTATATCACCGTTCCGAGGGGCCGCAGACAAAAGCCGCCGCCCCTATTCCGCCCGGGACCTCCACGATGGTTGATGTCGTGGGTCAACCAAGGGCTCAACTGGGGGCCGTCAAAGGACGTGCCCCTACTGCAGGGCCGGATTCGAGATCTCCTAACGAGGGAGATCGATATGGTGGTGGTGATGCAGGTTATGCTGATTAGGCGTCTCTGCCTGCAAGCGCCGTCCTCTCCGGCTATGGGAGTTCAATCCGAGGGCCCACGGATTCTTCAACACTTCATGGGTATGACACCTCGGAGATGTATAACTTATTCTTCGGATCGCAAGAGCTGCGTCGGAATTGACCGAGATGCGGGACTAAGCTGCAATCGCCGGATACTCAAGTAAGTAGTTCCAAGTCCGGACATACCGTTTGTTTGCCTTTCGATGATTCACCTTATGACCAATTTCCTTCTACAGGAGTGGATAGCGGAAGCAAAATTGATCTGGTGTCCAGCCCCCTCCACGAGACCACGCCGGATCCCGTGCTGGTCCGGATGTGAGGTTGCGCCTTCAGAGGAAGACGAAGGGGAAACAAGGAAGCTACTGCCTCACCTAAGGAGGCTCTTGAAAGAGGGGATCGAGAATCCCTCCCCCAAGGGGAGAAGAGGACTGCCTCCGAGGACCGGGGAAAAAGCCCTAAGCGGGGAAGAAATCTTCGCAGAGGGTCCTGCGTCCGGGGAGGCCCCGGCCGCACAATCTCCCTTAATGAGTCAGCCCTCCAACGAGCCGTAAGTAGAAAGAAAGGAGTTTTATAATAAGGGACATCCCTATTTGTGCTTCTGAGGATAACTAAAGTTTTTACCATGTAGTTCGGATCTCCGCCCTTCGCAGATGAGCTCGTCGTCAGGGGACCTTCGTCCGGAGATGATAGAGAGCGAGACGCCTCCGTCCGGGGCGCCGTCGGATAGGGCGGACGAGCCTGAAGTGTAAATCACGGAGGAGCCCGGGTTTGGCAAGGCGGATAGTTCGGCGCCAAAGCGGTGTACTGGTGAAGGATCTGCTTGAGAAGGCGTCTATCTCAGAAGATCAGCACGCATTGATGAGCATGGTGATTGAAAAGATTTCGTCCGCCGAAGGCAGGTTGCATGATGCCGTCAGGAGTTTACTGGCAGTGTTTGAGGTACGTAAAAAATGACACACCTTGTAACAATTTTGCATATAGAATGTGCCCTGTATAGATAGTAGCCCCTGAGACTCGGTAGGTTGTCGAAATCGACGGCGTGCCGAGGATCAAAATCACAGGTTTAAATGCCCGTCGTGCCGATGCAGGTGGCGGGTCATCCGGGGGCCAGCCGGACTGATGGAGTTGCTGAACTAAAGCGGCAACTCGATGCTGCGGATCACGGACATCACGCTGATCAACAAAGCGACTTGATGAGTCGCAAGGTAAGTGTTATCGCTGCGGTCACTTGGTAAGGCAGCCAAAGCCAACTCCTTACAATATGTGCGTGAAATGCAGATAGTGCCGCTCTTGTGGAGAGCCTTGGGCGAACTAGCTCAAGCCAAGGAGCAGGCCGAAGGAGTAATGCTGGCGGCCTCGAGGCGGCCGAGGAGTTAGCGGCGAAAGGGCGCGCTGCTGCCGGAGCAGGAAGAGATAGCGAAATGGCCGTGAAGTTAAAAGATGCTACCGACCGCAATGAGGCTCTTGGGAAGGAGCGCCTAAGCGGGCAAGAAGACCTGCGGAAGGCCACCGCGGAAGTTAAGAATGCCCGCTCTGCAATGCGGGCTATGAAGGAAGAGCTGCGCCAGCGGGATATTGTAGTGGTAAGCCTTTTTCGCTGCGCCAAGGTTTCTGGATCCAAAATATGCTCATTGGGCCAACTGTGGGGTTCCGAGGACCCTTATATGGACTTAGCAGCGAGTCGGCGGATGCCGCCATGCATTTCGAAGTCGGAAGGATCACAAGACGGAAGAGCTGTTTTGGTCTCAATTCCATAGTCCGGGCGTTCACTTCGCTGACCGACCGTTTGGCTGAGTGGGCTGAGCTAAATAGGTTGTCGGGCTTGCTATAGCGGATATAGTGACTCATATCCGCCGGATAGGCCCTGACCAAGAGTTATTTTGGCTTATTGCAGCAATTTCTTGGGGCGGTGCCGCATATCAAAGGCGATGAAGCGGTCGGCCTGCATAGAGGGTGCGCGGATGGCGCCGCCCGTGTGAAGACAGATTGACAGAGATGGATGCCATCGCTGTTGCGACCCGGTTGGATGATAACGGTTACCCGTCGAGCACTATTTTGGCGAAATCATGCGTGGTGCTCGTGTAATAGAGTCACGATGCTCGAAAAATGTTGCGTTGAATGAGCGTTTATATGATGTAAAGCGATATTTATGATGTAAGTGCCTTTTATACTTGTGCGTTCAAGTAATAGAATATCTCCTATGCGGCCGTTCATGTATACGTGTGTATAACCCGAAAGTTGGCGATCGTCGGCTTTAGCCCCCACGCACAAAGTGCGGGGTGTTCGCAAAAATAGCGTTTTCACACTTAATCCGATGTCTCGGTCCTGTAAAGGAGGTGGTAGCGTAGCAAGCGAGGCAACCGGACTATAATGCTTTATCACTTTCACTTAGCCATGGAGTTCGAGGGTGGGGCTACGACATAGCCCTCGGGGCACCGCGCTCTCCGAATTCGGTAGCGTATGTACTGGCGGAAGCGGCCCTTCGTCAAAGCGGAGGAATCCTAAACATTCCCAAGGTCGATCGAGTGGTTGACCAGTCTCTCGCTATATCATGACAGTCAGTTTTGGCTTTCTCTCTCGAGGTGCTCGCCCGCCGAGCGGGGCACTGTCGCAGAGTTCTCCCGGAGCGCGTTAGCGATGATCTGAGCGTAAG
This sequence comes from Aegilops longissima, assembly GCA_021605205.1. Classification (NCBI taxonomy): domain Eukaryota; kingdom Viridiplantae; phylum Streptophyta; class Magnoliopsida; order Poales; family Poaceae; genus Aegilops; species Aegilops longissima. Next base: position 415,632,487 of record CM038682.1, on the reverse strand, counting down.
GCAGCAAAACACAGGAGCCGGGCAAACCCAACATTTGACCAAAGACATGATTCGAGCTGATGCATATAAGACCTAACTCGAGACGCCGAACACTCCGAAGGTGTTCGGTCTTTATAATAGCGGGCAAAACAAAGCCCTAAGCCCCTTGTGTCTAGGTACGGCAGGTTCTTACGGGCGCGGCCGATGCCAAAACGCGATCTCCACTCTGGTTATAATGATAAACCAGGGATTATAGCAACAAGAGACAGAAGAAAGGTTTACGAGGGTCTTAGTCGAAAAGAGTCCTTGCAACGGGTCCCTCTTGCGTCGCTTGTGTCTCCGTTGTGCCGTATCTGGACGGGTGTGCACGCTGTTCATCTGTAAAAAGATAAGAACTTGGTTGGAAAGGAAATCGTGCGAGAAAGTGCATAAAAAATTGAAATATAGATTAAGGAAGCTGAGCCTATGCTAGCTCATTGTGGCTTATATGTGCAAACCCTTGTGAAGGGATGTGCGGCTAGGTAGCCCCTAGCTTATTTATTCGGACTCGTCCAGCCGTGTCCGGGGTCTCGAGCGACCTTTTAATAAAATGATGCCACGTGGACCGGGCATTCTAAGCGTAAGAGACGCGTAATGTGGTATTGCATTGAAGCGGACGAAAGCTTCCCGTCCCAGTGATGCTTGATAGCTACTCGTAAATGGGGCGACATGAAAGGTTAACTTTTCTCGTCGGAAGTTGTCAGGTGACCCTGACACAACTTCTAGTAATAATGAAACTGTGCACCTAGCGTAAGGGCCTGGCGCCACTCCTTTGAAGGAAGTCGGCCTATGCGAATTGTAGTAGGGTCTATCCCAACTTGCGGATTGTGTCCGGAAATAGCAGGTTCAAGTCACTGCCGCCGTCCATCAAAACCTGCGTTAATTGCAGTCCGTCTATTATGGGATCCAATATCAGGGCAGTCTATCCTGCGTTCCGGATACTTCTGGACTAATCCAGATGGTCGAAAGTGATTGGTTTTGACGTCCAATCTCGGTCCACTGGGGTGGATCGTGCGACACTTGTCTTAGCAAGTGCTGTGTTGGCTTTCCGTACTATCACGTGAAGCGAGTTTACTGTTTTGACTTCTTGTGGGAAAGTCTTTTGACTTCCGGTGCTCTGCTGGTGGGGTTCGTCATCGTCCTCGCTTGGCACATCGAGCCCCTTGTGTCCGGCGTTGAGTCTGCCGGACTGTTTGAAAACCCAACAATTTCGGTTGGTATGGTTTGCAGGCCTTCCGGAGGTACTGTGGATTTGACATATCCGATCTAAAATTTTGTTTAAATTTGATAGCTCGTCTCTGTTTTCCTTAAGAGGCCGTGTTGTATTGTTTGGCCACGAGCTTTTGAATCCGGCATTGACCGCCGTGCCCTTTGGGCTTTTTTTCTTTATTCGGCCTTTGGTCTTTCTGCGCCGTGATCGTCGTTCCATCTCGATCTCGGATTTACTCGGTCGCTGGTGCTGCATCTTGCTAGCCAGCTGTCTTCTCCGCGCAAAAGCGCGTCATGAGGCTTGTTAGCGGCCATTGTTCTTGGCTTCTCTTGGCGAGGTGTCGGCGAGCCATTCGTCTCGGACGTTGTATTTAAAAGCTGCTAGGGCTTCTGCGTCCGGACGATCGACTATTTGGTTCTTTTGGTAAGGAACCTGTTCGAATTCTGCTACCGACTCTCGGGCTGTTGGGTTATATGACTCAGATCGTCTACATCCGGAGGGCAGACATAAGTCCCTTGAAAATTTGCTCTAAACGCGTCCTCAAGCTCTTCCCAACTTCCAACAGTATTTTCTGGGAGGCTTTTGAGCCAATGCCGAGCTGGCCCTTTGAGCTGGAGGGGTAGGTATTTTATGGCGTGGAGATCATCTCCTCTAGCCATGTGTATGTGTAGTATGTAATCTTCTATCCAGACTCCGGGGTCTGTTGTGCCGTCGTATGCCTCTATGTTTATGGGTTTGAACCCTGCTGGAAATTCATGATCCAGCACCTCATCGGTAAAACATAGCGGGTGTGTGGCGCCCCTGTATTTGGGTGTGCCGCTGTCTTCGAACACCTGTCGTGGTGTGCTACTTCCTGGGGTCCTCTTTTTTGGCCCGTAGATGGACCTAGTTGGGCCGTCCGTTTTCCCAGGATTATAATTCGGCTTGTGTGCAGCTCCGCTTGTCGCTTTGGGCACATCATCGGCCGTCTATCCGCCAGCAGCCTCTTTATTTTTTGACTGTGAAGGCTCTATGGCTTCCTCGTCAAATTCTGGCAGCAACTTGCGCTTCGGGTAGCTCTTAGTTTGATGGCCATTGCTGTATTTGTCTGCGATCTTGAATACTTTGCTCCACTTCATTCTGAGTGTGTCTTCTGCTGTTTTGAGCTTTTGTTTCGCCTTCTTCAAACTTCTTGCAGTGGCGACGAGTTTTTTGCGTATGTTCTTATGCTCCGGTGTTGTGTCCGGACTGTTGATTGCTTCGTGAAGGGGTTGATTGTCTGGCTCTTCCTGTTCGTCGTCCGTTGGTTTGCCCTGCTCTATCGCTGGGTCGTTAGGAAGGCTGCTTTGATCGAGGCGGGACTTAGGGCGGCGTCTACGTCGCCGTTTTGGCTCTTTATCGGCGAGATTATCCTCTGCCGCGTCCCGTTGTTCCTCGTTATCGCTTCCCTTCGGGGTGTCCACCATGTATATGTCGTATGACGAGGTGGTCTTCCAGTGTCCTGTAGGCACTGGTTCTTGGTAGTCTCCGGCATCGTCGTCCATACCGTCGATGTCTTCGGAGTCGTAGTCAAGTACATCGGTTAAATCGTCGACGGTGGCTACGAAGTGGGTGGTGGGTGGGGTCTGAATTTCTTCGTCGTCCGCATCCCAACCATCCTGGCCGTAGTTCGGCCAGGGCTCTCCGGATAGCGAGAGATGCTTGAGTGAATTTATGATATCGCCGAGGGCGAAGTCTTGAAAGATGTCCGCGCGGTGAATTCCATGATCGGCGCCATCGGATTATTGGCAGGGCGCAGGAGGTTCGGAGTCCGCAGAGTCCGCACCTCGAGTCATGAGCTTTATGCGGGACAAGGTAAGTGTTCGCTCCATCGCCGTAGGATTTGCGGCTCCCGAGGCGGTGTCCAGCCATCCGTCCTCGATCCGAGCGATCGGCTCCGGACTATGGGTCGGAGCGGACTCGTGTCTGGCGTCAAGGTGCTGTCCGCGGCGAGTTAGGTCATGCCCATCGTGACAGTAGCGACACGCTCGGTCGTGGCTCAGATCCATCAAGATCAAGTCTCCGCGGATATCGGCGGGAAGTTTAAGCTTCAAACCTGACTGACGGCCAGGGCGTAGCTTCGATCTGCTCCAGATGGCAGCGAAGTTGGCCCGCGATGCGAAGCCGCCGAATCGAAGATCTGTCCGGGAGAAAGGTCTCACCTGGATTGCGTCGTTATTGATTGAAGAGGCCATCACGCCTATCGGTGACGGCACGGAGGAACTCTCAATGAAAGCACCAATGTCGGTGTCAAAACCGGCGGATCTCGGTAGGGGTCCCGAGCTGTGCGTCTAGGCGGATGGTAACGGAGACAAGGGACACGATGTTTACCTGTGTTGGGCCCTCTTGATGGAGGTAAAACCCTCACGTCCTGCTTGATTGATATTGATATTGTGGATGTTTACAAGAGTGGATCTACCACGATATCAAGGAGGCTAAACCCTAGAAGCTAGCCTATGGTATGATTGTAAGGGTTGTTGTGATTCTAGTCCTACGGACTAAAGCCATCCGGTTTATATAGACATCGGAGAGGGCTAGGGTTACATAGAGTCGGTTACAATGGTAGGAGATCTACATATCCGTATCGCCAAGCTTGCCTTCCACGCCAAGGAAAGTCCCATCCGGACACGGGGAGAAGTCTTCAATCTTGTATCTTCATAGTCTTGGAGTCCGGTCGATGATGATAGTCCGGCAGATGATAGTTCGACTGATGATGGTAGTCCGGCTATCCGGACACCCCCTAATCCAGGACTCCCTCAGTGTTCATGTTGATGAATCTAAGATCAATGCTATTAAAACTTGGCCCCAACCAACCAATTTGCAACAAGTGCATAGTTTTCTAGGTTTAGCCGGTTTTTACCGTCGATTTATGAAGGATTTTAGCACCATTGCTTCACCTTTGCATGCCTTGAGTAAGAAAAATGCACCGTTTGTTTGGGGAACATCCCAAGACATAGCTTTCAATGAGCTTAAGAATTTGCTTACTCATGCTCCCGTGCTTGCATTACCCAACTTTGACAAACCTTTTGAAATTCATTGCGATGCTAGTGGTAATGGCATAGGAGGTGTGTTAACGCAGGAAAAGCGCCCCATAGCATACTTTAGTGAGAAACTTTCCGGAGCGCAACTAAATTACCCCATCTATGACAAAGAGCTATATGCTTTAGTGCGAGTTTTGCGTGAATGGGAACATTACCTCCGCCCTCATGAATTCATCATCCACACCGATCATGAAACACTCAAATATCTTAAGGGTCAAACTAAATTGAATAAGCGTCATGCTAAGTGGAGTGAGTTTATTGAGTCTTTTCCTTATGTCATCAAGTATATTAAAGGTAAGGAAAATGTTGTGGCGGATGCGCTTTCCCGTATACACATGTTTGTTACTCAACTTGAATTGAATGTCATTGGCTTTGAGCACATAAAAGACTTGTATGAGCATGATCCTACTTTTGCTATTCCTTATGCAAAATGTTTGACGCATACATCTTGGGAACGCTATTACATCAAAGATGGATATCTTATGAGAGCTAACAAACTTTGCATCCCCAAGTCTTATCTTCGTTTGTTACTTTTGCAAGAATCTCATGGAGGAGGACTAATGGGACATTTTGGACGAAACAAGACATTCGCCACGCTCTCCAAGAACTACTTTTGGCCTAAGATGTTTCGTGACGTCAACCGCTTCACCAACCGATGCTCTACATGTCGCAAAGCTAAGTCTAAAGCTCAATCTCATGGATTATATATGCCTCTTCCAATCCCATTCCAACCATGGGAAGATATTAGCATTGATTTCGTGCTTGGTTTGCCTAGAACTAGAAACGGCAAAGATTCTGTTTTTGTTGTTGTGGACCGATTCTCCAAAATGGCTCATTTCATTCCTTGCAATAAGATAGACGATGCTTCGCATGTTGCAAATTTGTTTTGTAGGGAAATCTTACGCCTTCATGGAGTGCCAAAGACGATTGTCTCGGAACGCGACGTCAAGTTCTTGAGTTACTTTTGGAAGACCTTATGCACCAAGATGGAATCAAGCTCCTATTCTCCACGGCATACCATCCACAAACCGACGGACAAAGGAGGTGACGAACCAAACACTCTCCACTCTACTAAGCGTCTTGATCAAGAGGAACATCAAGGAGTGGGAGGAGTGCCTACCTATCACCGAGTACGCCTACAATCGCGCAAGACATTCAACAACCAGCAAGTCCCCTTTCGAGGTCGTCTACGGCTTCAACCCGTTGTCCCCTTTGGACATTCTACCTCTACCACTACAAGAATGCACAAACATGGACGCGAATGCCCGAGCCAATCACCTCAAGAAGATGCATGAAGATACAAGGCACACCATCGAGCGCCAAGTACAACGGCTCGCGACCAAGCTCAACGTCAACAAGCAACCCATGATATTCAACATTGGAGATCTTGTGTGGCTACACCTTCTCAAGGAACGCTTCCCCAACGAACGCAAGTCCAAACTTCTACCACGAGCCGATGGACCATTCAAGGTGCTTGCACGCTACAACAACAATGCATACAAGATCGACATTCCACGTGACAAGTACTCCATGAGTGACATCTTCAACGTCAAAGATCTATCCCCGTACCATGGTGATGAGGATTTCGATCCGAGGTCGGATCTTTCCCACGGGGAGATGATCGGCGCATCCCAAGGTCATCCCCATGGACCTACCTTCGTCCCACCAAGTGCCTAGTGGACCCATGACTCGATCATGTGCAAGAGCTCTGGAAACCGAGGTGACATCTCTCCTCTCACAATTCCGCTTTGATGAACATGAGACATGGCTACTTCCTCAAACGGAGACATTGTGCATGCTCAGGTACCAAGGAGTTAGCCATGGGGACGTCAAGGAGCAAGGAGAATCCAAAGACGAAGATGGACGTGAAGACGGAAAGGAAAAGGGCTAAGTCAGCAGAAGCCCGGACAATCCGGACCGCCGTCCGGACGATCCGGACCCCGGCCCGGACGATCCGGCTACAATGCCCACGGACACCCGAAGCTTCACCACGAAGCCGGATCATCCGGCACACCCGGACGTCCGGATCCCCCGCAACTGCTACGACACAGCAGGATCATCCGGACGCCGACCCGGATCATCCGGACCACCGAAGCTCGGATCATCCGGACCAACTCCTGGATCATCCGGCCACCGCCTGCGTGCATGACTTGGGCCGAGGCCCGTGTACCCATTTCGTCCCCTCACTTACCCCTTCGCCCCGTGGGCTATAAATAGACCTCCTCATCCCCATTTTTAGGGTTAGCAAAGGATTAGCTCATGTTTGTGTGAGAGCTTTGCTCATCCACTTGGTTTCCTTCTCCTCGGGACGTGCCTCCATCGGAGAAGATCCTTCCAAGCGGATTCAAGACCCCCTCTTGGGTGGCCCCATCAAGACCTCCCCTAGGAGAAGAACCGGTTACCTTTGTATCGTCCTTTGTTTGACTTGGATCTTGTATCTCACCTTTGTGTTCATCGATCTAGCACATGTGTGATCTATTCTTGTTGGTTGAGTGATTCTCTTGTGTTTCCTCTTGTGTTTTCCCTTGTGTTTTCCCGTGTGTTCATCGTGTTCTTAGTCGGGACCCGCTCCTTTCATGAAAGATTGGCCGTACGGAGTTCCACTCCACATCACATGGATAATAAATGATTATCATGAACAAGGAAATATAATAATAACCACTTTATTATTGCCTCTAGGGCATATTTCCAACATGAAGAGATGCAAAACTCCACTTAAAAAGATAAGGGAGAATGAATTGCACTACGAAATGCAAGAAAAAGAAGACTTGAGCTCCTCCAAAAAGAATCTTGACGAACACTTTGAGTATGAATTAAATCCTTAACGAACCATCGTGAAGAAACTTTTGAAGGACTCCAGATAGATAACAAGATGATCGAAATGAAAGTTAAGTTGAAAGAACAAGATGAAGCCTTGCAATGATTTATATGGAGCTTTGTGACGAGATATTGAGAACACTTCGAACTCCGGAAAAGAAAGATAAACAACTTGGAATAGAGAATTCATTCCTCATGAACAAATTGCGAAGGAAGGGATTAGTCACTTGGATGAAACAAGAATAAGAATTGTGTTATGCATATCCTCCACCAATTCGAATTGACGACGAGCAACAGATTTAGCATACTACTTATTCTCATTGAAAAAGGATATAGCACAAGCTTGAGAAAGTCTTCAACGAATCACCTGTAGGACTTTGGAAAGAATGAATGAATTAATATGATAACAAAGTGTCGGTGCAACAAACCCTAGGTCTGTTGCCCACACTGTGCACAGGCGCAGGAACAAGATTACAACACCAGAACAGATCAAAGCACAAGGGACCAGTTCTTTGAAGGATCAAAGTGCAGATAAAGAAGACCCAAACTAGCCAGAGGGAGAAGGCACAACTACGAGAAGAACCTCCCTTGCCGGGTGAACCTAGTGAGGATGGGGTTACCCCCGGAAGCAAGTCTCCAGATCGTCCCGACAGGCCTGCCATGGCTCGCGGAGGAAAACCACTCCAGCGCTCCACCTCACGACCGACGTAGGTTATCGACCAGTGCGGTGTCAAGCCGCAAAGTGACTAAGTGGCTGCTATTTGCCACATGTCAGCCACTTCCTACAGAGAATACCTCCAAGCGACACTTGTCCTGAGACGTGTCAAGCAAGCAGGTGCGAAGCTGGCAAAACAACCCGGTAGGGCCTGCCGGGCAAGCTATGATGTGACATTGAGCGGCACATTTAATGCGCTTTGTCAGCCTACAGAGTTAGGTATGATAGCACTGTTTGTTATCTAATCAGTATGTAAAGACAGATTTGCCACTGTGGTGACCCCTTGATCTATAAAAGGAGGCCCATGGCAACCGTAGAAAGGATTCAGACCCTCTCACACTCGTACGCGTGTAGCTCCTGTCGCCCCGAGGCAACTTTGCCGGGCAAGAGCGTTGCGCTTCTCCATCACTTTCCACCACCAATCCACCAAAGCAGGAGTAGGGTTTTACGCCTCACAGCGGCCCGAACCTGGGTAAAACTGCCCGTGTGATCTCTGTCGTGCTGTGTTACGCTTCTCCGCTCTTTGTGCAACGTGCCCATCCCCCTGCCGAACCAAAAGGGGCTCTTGTCCCATAGGTGTCCATGGTTTCCCGCGACACAAAGCAAGAGGAATCTAGAACAAACCACCGTAAGAATTGAACACTAATGAAGAAAAGAGAACGAATCACCGGGGATAATTAGAAAACGAGCGAAGATACTTGAGGGAATTTAGATGCAAGAGAATGAAGAGATAACAAGCTGACTAGAGAATACTTGAACGATGCACCAGTAAGAATATGAGAACTAGAGTGGAAAGTTGAGAATGAAGAATTCTGAAATGATGGCCTCCGGAGTATCAAAATGAAAATAGTCCTGAAATGCTTCAGATGGGTATGAAAATAATTCTTACAATAGAACACAATTATGAGGATGGCATGAAGCGAAATCAATGAATCTTCAAGAGAACGGACCAAGATTTAGGAGAAATTCTTCTTCGGTCTTCGAAGCTAGGAATGACAATGAGAAACACCACAAAATTGTTGGGACACTTCGGAATAATGAAGAATAGAAAGGTTGAACTGAAGATGAAAAGAATCTGAAAGCATCCTTCGAGGAGGCATTTGACTAATGAAAATTCATTCTTACGTCAAACCTTAAAAAGATTTTGAGAATAGCTCCGGAAAAATTGTTAGAGTCGGGTAAGGTCCTGAAAGAAGACATGTGGGTTATGGGCCCACTCAAAATAAAACACCGTTGACCGATTTTTGAAGAGAGATTGCGCTGGTTGAATTATATGGTTTGACTGAGATAACAACCTCGAAATATCTTGAACGGATTAAGAATAGAAACATGAATCTTATGAGATCTCTTCTTCACTCCGTATATGAGTAGAGAGAGGTGAATGAATAAGAGAGCCTTGGATAAGAAACTACAACATGGGAAAATATGTGAAACAAAAGGAATAGATATGATCAACATCGAAGCTTTAATTGAATCCACTGGAAGAATTTGAGAACGAAAGAACGATGAACTTGAAACTTCCTTAGCATCTTCATGAGAATCACCACATAAGAATATTGAAGGAAAAGAATGAAGAGACTCCACACCAATAAAATGGATACTTGATTCGAGGTTTCAGACTCCTTGAAGAAAAAGGGTGGGCGGGTGGGATAACTTAAACAACTTGGGATGGTTGAAACGAAGGCCATTGAGAAAACTGAGATTTGATCTTGCAAATATTGAAGAGGATTGAATTAACTTGGATAAAATCACGACGGTTGGAAAAAAATTAATATGACATTCTTGATGAACTAGAAGAATTAGCACTCCGATAGAAGTATGAAAACACCACTTAGGAAAAAGGTATGGAATCAACACTTAACCTCGAAGCAACTCGAATACCACACCGAAAACAAAATAAAGTATTTGGCTCACAGAATAAGCCGGAACAAACATATGAAAGAGATTTCATCTGAAATTTTCGCGGTGGGGCCCACACGGGCTCGATCATACAACGACCATCCACTATTGCAGGATGCTACTAACGCGACACTACGATCACAGACCCTTTGATGAAACTGCGTGTGATGCATTAATCGGAAAAGGTGATGTAAAAAACCCATCAAAAAAGAAGCAAAACGTTTGCGATGGCGGATACATCGAACACGGTTTAGATTTTAGTTGTGTGTGCGATGCTGGGCATACAGTTGATCCACACGAACTGTGTGCGATTAGATAGAACAACAGAAATGGGCATCCATCAATATGTGTGCTATATATGGCATACAGTTCGCTCCGATGAACTGTTTGCTATTAGGGAAAGCAACAGAAACGGTTAGCCAGATCAAGGTGTGTGTGATATACGGCATACGGTTCACTCAAATGAACTATTTTTTATTAGGGAAGAGAATAGAAACAGATCAACTTAACAAGATATGTGTGATACGGGGTAAACAGGTCTATAATCGAAAATGTGTGGGAAGACCGATAACAACACAAATTATTCCTGTTAACAAGCTATGTGTGTTGTGAGCAAACGATTGCTGGTATACAATTGTCAGTGATTGATGAAATCATCACTGGCGGGTTCCATTGCTTAGTCCGTGTGCGATGTGATTTGCTCTGTCGGCACAACATCTACACTCTGTCTACAGAGCATCAACATATATACTTAAAAAGAGAGCATTGCAAAACCAAATTAAGCATGCAATTACACAAGTGACTACACACATAATATTTCCACACACCAAAGTAAGCAATTACATGCATACTAGACTAGGAGAAATGAGCATCTAATCATCTACTTCTTGTTGTGATGACGCTTGCCATTGCTCTGCTTATGGATGGATCCCTGGCTGTTTTGGGGAAGGAGGCACTTCCTCATGTCAGCGATCTGCCTGTACATCTCGTAGCTCGTGTACGCCTCCTTGGCCACATACACGACGTGAGCTTTGTCGAGTTTCTCCATCCAGGCCAAGTGCCAGGCACGCTTGTCCTTGTTGCTGGAATCCTTCATGTCTCTATAGTAGGAATCGATGATGGCCTCGACGAGGTGAACCAGTGAGTCCTTCTCATGCGCATTGCTGCCCCAGATCTTGTATTGGCCCTGGATGTCGATAAGATTCTGGCAGGCGATGCCCGAATTCTTGAGCACCTTTACATCATTGGTGATATCCACCGTAGCGAACATGTAGTGGGGGTTGTTGACAAACCTGGCGAAACGCTCACAAGACCTTGTGGCCAGGAAGTAGTGATAGACGAGGACGTGATCGCACAAACATATCTGGGCGACGGTGACCTTGGGACGAGACCCGGCATGAGCACGGGTGTACTCGAGGTTGAACTCGGCCACCTTGTACTTCTCCTCAGCAAGCAACAACTCAAGGATGTGGATGGAGTGCTCCACCCAGACCGGGTTGTTGGTGTACACCGCCGAGAGCTCCGTGAACCTTCTGTGGGTGCCCACCACGTCATGCATGGTAAACTGCTGCTCGTCCTCGGCAGCTGCTCGGAGCACATTGGAGCCGCGCAGGATACCCTCTAAGAATTTGTCGTGGTGGGTGTGCTTCTTGCAATGGTGGGGCGCGGTCGAAAGGTCGAAGAGACACAAGGGTTAAATGGTTGCTGTAATAAATGGGGGTCGTCCGGCCTGTAATCATCACGTCTTGTCACCGCGTTCAGAGCGGAGGATTCCAGTGCACGCTTGACAACACCGCACCGCACGCGTTTCGTGTGACCACGCGTTGGCTCGAAGAGGCGCCAAATGTATCATCGGTGAGCCTGTTCCCGCGCTACCGTGCAGTTTACCATGAAAGCTTCACGCCCGGCTTGTTTGGCCATGCGTCGGCTAGAAGGGGGACAAATCGTGGGCGTTTATTGGCAAAAAGCTTTGTAACGAAGTGTGTGGAATTACTTCGGTCATAAGTTAACCCGTGGGTGATGAGGTCAAGGTTACACAGAAGGGTGATGATGGACACTCGAGTGCGATAATTAATTCTGCGCTCTACAGGGCACACGGTTGAAGAAACCAACTGTGTGCAATAATGTCGAAGATCATAGTCGAGTTAGCTATATAGATCGTGTGCTATGAGATCGACAAGGTAAACGGATTCGAGAATGCTTAATAAAATCTAAGTCCATTGCATATTAAGGTCAAAATAGTGCTACCAATATATGAGTCTCATACGATGCCATTTCAACGATTGTACCACGAAAGCTCGATATATTACAAGGTTCAAATTCCTGAGTTATAGGCTCAAATTTGAAGATTACAAGGTTGAAGCTGATATTAGAAATGAAATTTAGCTCATCAGTTACAAATGCTCGCGCTGATCAGCTGAACATGGATATCAGAGAGGTTCAAACTAATATTACCACTTGTAAGTCTAGTTTCGAAACCTCATAATTTTTGTGAAGGGGTCAGCCACTGAGAAGTCATGTATGGGGTTGACACGATGACTTTCGATTACTTTGTCATCTGAAGATCCAAAATCAAATTCAGCATTTTTGGAGCCTATTCCATTCTGCCGCAGCCGCCGGTGCTGATCAACAAACCATTCATTTTTGTGAAAATGTAGGGAAAACCTCATTACCTTAAACACCCTTGCTCTGAGAACAAAGAACCTGGGGAATATAATCTCTGGTAAGGTCCCTCGTAGGAGTTCAAAGTAATTTCTGAGAGATGCAGATCTAGGCATTCGATGTGATTGTTATATTGTATCATATTATCCACCACCGGGCCTAATCTTATCTGCAAAAGAAGAAAATGTGTTAGTGCCTACATGCAGTTTTGAACACTACTACATGCCTATTTAATTTGCAGGATTTGTAAAATGCACTAAGATGCCATCTTTGATCCGACATGATTAACATGAGCATTTGATTACAATCTAGAATAATGTAGCCTTCTTCACAAGAGGTTGGAGTGGATGAAAAGTTCCCTAAGAAAACTAGGACAGATGAATCCAAAGGAGAAATGCTTATGGATCGTAACCATATGGATCATGCAACCAATATGGGGGGAAAACATGTATTTACTGAAATCCTCCAAAAAATCCTTCAGAAATCGTAGTACATTGTCATTGTAAACTTGGAAAAAGGTGTCACAAATTGAACTCCCTTATGGTTAACATTTAACAGGAAAGGAACATCATGATGCGGAGCATCCCATGTTCATCCCCATGTACACTCCGACTACTCTCGAAACCCCAAGAGGACATATGACGAGACCTCGAATATACGCCATTGGACACAAGGTGAACTCGCTCCTCTCCAAACCTTCACTTTCTACATGTGAGACATGGCTACTACCTCCAACGTGTGTGCTATGCATGATCAGGTACTTAGAGGAAAGCCACGGAGCCACCACATCCAACGGACGAGCTAGCAAGGACACCAAGTACAAGGACCAAGAGAAGAAGCTGCCGGAAGTCTTCAGCCACCGGACGACCGGGCAACGCTGGACTTTTGAAGCCTGGAATACTCAGCCAGCCAGAAGGGCCAGCCGACGCAAGCTACAGCGACCGGACGACCGACAAGTACCGGACATCCGACACACCCCAGGCCCCGGAACACCGAGCACCACCGGACGACCGGCGCCACGACAACAGAACCTAATCTACAAAAATCCGGAGATCTACGGACGTCCGGACCTCCGCAAGCCTCCGGATGACTGGCGCCTTACGGACGTCCGATCCCTGGCTGTGTCCAGTTACGGGCTGAGGCCTATGTACCCCTTCACTTCGCCCCCCATTTGCACTAAGACTATAAATAGACCTCTCCCTCCTCCTAGTTAGGGTTAGCAAAGGATTAGCTCATTTAGAGATAGAGCTTTGATCATCCATACGGATCTACTCCACGAGAGAGACTGCGGCCCCTCTACGGAGAAGATCCACCTTGGATTCAAGACCCCCTCTTGGGTGGCCCCCGTCAAGACCTCCTCACGGAGAAGAACCGGTTACCCTTTGTATCGTCCTTTGTTGATCGTGGATCTTGTATCTCCTCTCGTGTTTCGAGGATCTAGCACATGTGTAATCGAATCTTGTTGGTTTGAGTTATTCTCTCGTGTTTCCCCTCGTGTTCTTTGTGTTCTTAGTTGGGATCCACTCCTTTCGTGAAAGATCGGCCGTATAGGGTTCCACCCTACATCATCTTGGTATCAGAGCAAGGTTGATCACGAATTTGGTGTCCTGCCCACCGTTTTCTAGCCTTCTTTTGTGTGATTTCATCCTAAATTTCGAAAATCTCCACCAAAAATAGCCCCAATTTTTTTTGTGATTTGTTGGTATGATGAAGTTTTGTTGATTTTGATCCATGGATTTGCTTGGTTTCGAGTGGATCTAGCATTTCCCAAAGTTTCCCCAACTTTCATCCATGAAATCTCGTCAATTTTGACCCCCAAATCCCAAAATTCCGCCCTAAACCGCGTCCCGAAACTCGCATCTCGCGTTGAACCCGACCCACCGGACGACCGTCACTTTCCGGACGTCCAGACCCCCCTCGAAGCACCGGACGACCGGAACCAGCCAACAGAACAGAATTTACGAATTTCCGACCCGACCGGACGTCTAACGACCGGCCATCCATCCATTTACGGACGTCTGTAACCTGTAGTTTCATACTTCGGCTGATTTTCGTTTTGTCCATAACTAATTCATCCGAACTTTGATTTTGACGTTCTTTAGCTTGTTTTGAAGCTATTGACATCCCCCTTCCCACAAAAATACCACCAACATCATTTGACTCCATCAAAATTTGAGAACTTTGGCATCTTTGCCTAGGGCTTCCACCACATCATCCGCATAGCCACCACCGACTTCCGCAACCTAACCCTTTTTATCCCCATTGCATATGTGGTTGCTTGAGTAGTGATTCGAGTCTCCAAGGTGTTTCGGCTACTTAGGGACGATTGCTTCTTCATCAACCACCACCATCACTTCCGCATAGGCTTACCCACCATATACTTCCACCCCAACATAACGCAATTTTGTTTGAGCTTGTTTGAGTTGTGGCTTGTGTCTCCTAAGGTGTTTCGGCTACTTAGGGACGGAAACTTTAACTTTGACTCGCATAATCCATCATTCCACTTCCGCATTGTCGAGTGCAAAGCCACCACCGCTTTCCCGCTACCACCATTTTGACATTTGTCATTTGAGATTTTGAGTTCGCGGTTTTTCAGTTTCCTAAGGTGTTTCGGCTACTTAGGGACGAGTCTCCATCATCTTGGTGTCTACATCGAGAACACCGCCACTCATCATCGCCACGAGGTCGTCATCATACATAAGGACGGTAACCTTGACGACACCATTGTACATTCCCCTTGCTATTGCATTGATAACCCCTGGCCCATTTTGCGTCACTTGCCTATCGAGACTAGCCATTTGAGTATTGCCGGCAATGTTACTTGTGCACATTAATGATCATCGATACACCTTCCATTGCATATATACCTTATCATATTGGTATCATCTTGGTATCATCATATCATCTCTTGTGTCACAAGTTTGTTCCCGCATATACACTATTGCTATCTTGGTTTGTGCATTGTGCAAAAGTGGCCATACAAAAAAAAGAATAAGCTTTTAAGCAAAAGAGAATGAGCAAAGAAGCTTATAAGCAAGTGCCATAGCATCATACTTCATTGCACATAAGATTGTCATATCCGATCATCTTGGATCATCTTGAGAAACACCGGGAACCATACATACATAGCATACTTGGGATAGAAAGTTTATCCATTTTGCATATTATAGGTTGTGCACAAGTGTCGTATCCGCCTATTGAGCAATCATGCTAGATTCTCTCTTGAGTTGTGCAACACGAGCGTTTTTCGTGGATTCCACATTTTGTGCTCATTCCTTGGTTGCACGACCCCATTTATCTATCTGTGTGTGTTTCCGCGTGCCATTCATTGCTATTGGTCTACTTGTTACACTTGCGAATTTGTGAATCTCTTTCAACATTATTGACTCTTGCTAACATTTTGCATTAAATTTTTGCGCCACTATCCTCACCGAGCTCCACCATAAGCCTTACTTGTGTAGGTGTGAGAAATCGACAAGATCGATACCAATTGTGCTATTTCCTTGTTACATTATTGAGTGATCATTGATCCATCTTCAACATCGGTCAAGGTATATTGGTATAGTTCTTCTCATTCTCGCACTCATATTTGCTCGAGTCTTGTGATGGATAGGCAAGGCATTTCATCTCCGGTCTTCGACAACAACGACGTCGTGAACAACTACATCACCAAAGCGTCCATCTTCGAACTACAACGAGCATCGAAAGCCGCACATTCTACCTTGCAAGAGCGCCTCAAGAACCTCTCCATCGACATTCATCACTCTGAAGCAAGGAAAAGGGACTACATCGACAACAAGCTTTTCACACAAAAGGAGGAGCAAGATGCAAGGATGGAGGAGATTCGGGCCTTGATCAAGTCTACTTCCAATTCGTCATCTTCAAGGCGGGGGCGACCAAGTCGATCATCTTCGGAGCGCCCAAGCGATGCAAGCGCAAGTCGTCCACGTCCACATCTCCATGGCGACCACCATCAGGTTCGTGATCCACATCGTCATGAAGGGCAAGTCACCTCCAAGCATCATGTGCACGACGACGACGAACGACATCTACTACGAGATCAAGTGCGACAATGACATCATCATCATGAAGATGCTCCACAAGCGCAAATACACAAGTCCCAACAAGCCCTACTTCACGCCAAGTCCAAGCTTCATGAGCACAAGAGAATACCGCAAGACGAGCACCACAAAGACGGAGCTAGGCTACACCGACCACTTCGGCATCTTCGCCAAGTGTTCTCAAGGGATCTTCACCTTTGGACGCACAGCATCTTCGCCTACTTCCCGTGAGTTTGCCTACATCGACATCTTCAACAACAAGGCGACCACTTACAAGTGAGGGCGACACTTCCATCTTCGGAAGCTCCTCAAGGAAGATGGCCGAGCATGGGAAATTCCCTTCGGTCATGGAGACGAGCTACGAGGTGCCACATCATATGGGCCTCCAACAACAAGATGGTGACAACAAGTTCGAGCTAGGGACATCCCCTTCGACCATGGCGACGAGCGCGAACCTCTTCAACAACACGAAGACGGCGCCCATATTGGACTCATACTCCGAGTCAAGCTACGCGAGCGCACATGAGACCTTATCTTTGGTCTTGGAGGAGAGTGATGATGTGCCATCTTCGGCCTTCATCCACGGCTACGACTACGACATTATTGAGCATGGATACGTTTGCACCTACACCTCTCCGACACCCACATATGACGAGATGTCCCAATTACCATGTGAGGAGAGCCACTACCACATGAGTGAGATAAGTGACTCCACCATATATGACATTGCGTGAATTTCCTATGAGAGGATGAGTGTGACCACCACTAGCCCCACACTTGAGAGCATGATGCACATCCTATGTGAGGTTGAGAGCCATTTGAGTAACTCCACCAACCATGTGATTGAGAGCATCTTACCGGGAGTGTGTGAGCCACAACACTTAGTGAGTGAGGTATATGAGACGGCATGTGAGGCCACTATGATTTCTAATGACTTGACCTCTACTCCTAGTGTGTTTTATTCTTTGGTGCTAGGTCTCCTACATGACGACATGCCTATACTCGACGAGTCCATACCTCCAATGGAGACGATGATGGCCATGGTGGAAGAAGATGCACCCCCCACATGGTACCATCAAGTTGTAACCTCACCTACAACACATGAGCGACGCTCCAAAGGTAACATAGGTGACAATGCTTCTCTTGCCCCACTAGTGGACTATCTCACCAATGATTTCTTGCATGATGTTGATCCACCTATACCCATGCTTCATGCTAGTGCGACTTCCTCATGTCATGACTTACCAATTTACGATGAATATGATAATGAGCATGTTGATTTGCCTAGTTCTTATGCTATGCTCCATAGGATATCATGTGAAAATTCTATTGGTCACATCATGTTTGACAATCCATTGAACTTGTCATATGCTATGAGTGAGATCTCCCATGTTGCATCATTTCAATCTCAACATAGTAACTACGCATGCCCCATTAAAATAAATCCCATTTGCACTTATGGCATAGATGACGAGATGATGGTCATTGGCTTTTGTTTTTCATGTGATGATATTGCCACGCTTCCTTTACATGATTTGCGCAATTCATCTACTATGCCATGCCATGATCACATTGTTACAAATATGCATTGTTTTGGATGTTGTCAATATTCTCCATGTGATGTTTCCATTATTGCTCATGAGGAGACCCCCATAGTTTCCTCATACATATTAGGAGATTTTGATGCATTCCATACTTTGCATGATTCCCATAACTGCGTCCACCATATGCATTCCATGAATAACAATGCTCTACATATTTCTCATGATGCATTACACAATTTGAGTCTCCATTATGCTATACATAACAACAAACCTCTCATGATGGATGACATGTTTCTATATCACGCATCTCATTTATTTGAGCATCGAATATTTTGTGCTAACCAACACAAGCATGTGCGCATCATGATGGATGATGTGTACATATACCACGCACACACAATTTTTCCTTTGTCTTTGTTTTGTGTAGGTACTCACGTATACTCGTCAACCTCTCAATCCCAAGAGTTGACGAAACAAGCTCTTGAGAGCAACGACGATTTGGGATCCCGTGGACTATCCTTTCCACCATTCGCTTCGCGCAAGGACTACACACATCTATTCTACTTGGCTCTCACATGGCTATGGGCTATTTACCACTTGTCACCTTATGCCCATACTATCGTGTTCACTTTGCATGCTATGCCTCTTTACATGATTTTTTCATGCAATTGTGACCCTTGCTTACATTTACCCATGATTCACCATTATTCTACTCCTATGTGTATTTGCATGCTTGGTGGAGATCCTAGTAGCTATTTCCATGATTTCTTTGTGCCCTATGCTATTGTTCATTGTTGTGTTGGTAGAGTCATGATGTCCCATTGCTATTTACATATGGTCTCTCACCAATACATTGATGATACTTTCCTCATATCTTGCTTTCATGCTTGTGCTATGTCATGTGAATTATTCATGCACACTATTTGCACCCATGACATGTTTGCCATGATTCCTCCTAGTATGTTGCATCTTCGCACTACTAGCTTGCTTTACTTAATCACTATGATTGATTGCTTTGTCCCATCATCCATGTTCCATTCTTACTCGCTTTCTTGGGTTGATGACATATATGTTCATGCCTCTCACTTGATTTTTCATGATCGTTGTCTTTTGTCTCCATTAGTGGTATCTCTCATATCCTCTTGTATCGAGTGCCAACTTGTTATGCTTATTGATCTTGGAGACTTGGACATATTACTTGTGATGCATGCTTGTTTGATTGAGCCTATTGTACTTGGTTGTTATCGCATCATATGCCTACATACTATGAAATGCCCCCTTGTCCTTTCTTATGATGAGCATGATGCATACACTTGTTGGGTATTTCACCACACGAATGATAGGTTTTGCACTTCCGCTAACCTCATTTGTTTTTCCGAGTGTTTGCCATGTTCTTTCGTTTTGAAGGATTCACAAGGCGGTACGATGACGAGACAACTTGGTCATGTGAGCGTACACGATGCGCGACACCAACATTTTCGACATCCTCCTAAAGGTGAACTCCTTCCGTTTGAGCCATCCTCAATTGCGCATATTGGATGGGAAATTCTTTCATTGTCGTTTCCTTCTTGTTGTCTACATGATACATCTCGCGCACGGAGGAGCGACATTGGAGATTGGCTCTATGGACCTTCACATTGAGGAGCGCTCGGACTTATTGGATGTACCTCCGGAACCCCACTCATGCCACGACATCGAGCACTGGTACACGAACACCTCCATATTTTTTGATTGTGCTCACACATGTCATGCTCATTGGACATATCATAGTCACCACAAGTTTGCATCTTATGCATGGATTCACTCACATTATGATTGCCTTGTTGCATCTTGTATCCCCATGTCACCCATGATATTTGAGCTTGTGCATTTCCTTAGCAAATTTGTTGTGATCTTCCTTGATGGCATATTCATACATAATGATCACATTGCCTACCATCAATTGCATGATAACATAATCATATTGAGCATCCATTGCCATATTCATGCTATTGATAAACCGTCTCACTATGACATCATTTTGCACCGTGGTTGCATTGATCATATTCACAACACATTTGTGCGCACAATTATTGCATTTGCTCCCATGAATGCTTTGCATATCATTCTATATCATCTTGTTAAGCTTCATGCGCTTTCTCATGGACAATCTTGCAGAACGGGCCCATACTTACTTGATGGACACTTTGTGTGCGCTAACCATTGTATTTCCGAGTGTTGCTTGTGTTTGCTCTTTTTGCATGTCTATCACTCTGGAGACACCCTAGAGTACTTGGATTGCGTAATGCTTTCAACTCCGTCCAACTACAAGTCCGTCCACGACAACCGTTTCCATGGTGATGAGGATCACGATCCGAGGTCGGATCTTTCCCAAGGGGGGGAGATGATGCGGAGCATCCCATGTTCATCCCCATGTACACTCTGACTACTCTCCAAACCCCAAGAGGACATATGACGAGACCTCGAATATACGCCACTGGACACAAGGTGAACTCGCTCCTCTCCGAACCTTCACTTTCAACATGTGAGACATGGCTACTACCTCCAACGTGTGTGCTATGCATGATCAGGTACTTAGAGGAAAGCCACGGAGCCACCACATCCAACGGGCGAGCTAGCGAGGACACCAAGTACAAGGACCAAGAGAAGAAGCTGCCCGAAGTCTTCAGGGACGACCGGACAACGCCGGACGTCCGAAGCCTGGGACACTCAACCAGCCAGAAGGGCCAGCCGACGGAAGCTACAGCGACCGGACGACCAGCAAGTACCGGACGTCCGACACACCCCAGGCCCCGGACGACCGAGCACCACCGGACAACCGGCGCCATGGCAACAGAACCTAATCTAAGGAAATCCAGAGATCTACGGACGTCCGGACCTCCGCGAGCCTCCGGGCGACCGACGCCTTACGGACGCCCGATCCCTGGCTGTGTCCAGTTACGGGCTGAGGCCCATGTACCCCTTCACTTCTCCCCCCATTTGCACTAAGACTATAAATAGACCTCTCCCTCCTCCTAGTTAGGGTCGGCAAAGGATTAGCTCATTTAGAGATAGAGATTTGCTCATCCATATGGATCTACTCCACGAGAGAGACTGCGGCCCCTCTAAGGAGAAGATCCACCTTGGATTCAAGACCCCCTCTTGGGTGGCCCCCATCAAGACCTCCTCACGGAGAAGTACCGGTTACCCTTTTTATCGTCCTTTGTTGATCGTGGATCTTGTATCTCCTCTCGTGTTTCGAGGATCTAGCACATGTGTAATCGAATCTTGTTGGTTTGAGTGATTCTCTCGTGTTTCCCCTCGTGTTCTTCATGTTCTTAGTTGGGATCTGCTCCTTTCGTGAAAGATCGGCCGTATAGGGTTCCACCCTACATCACATCACCTCGATATATAGCTTCTCCAGGCATGGAAAGCATCTCAAGAAACTAACAACTTTCTCCAGGTTGGGGCCAGTAGATTGTAGTGCCAAGACCTTCATTGTGCATAGTTTCGGGGTCAATCTTGTCGGAATCATTTTCTGGATGATGGACGAACATACATCTTCAAAAATAGAAATAATTTTAATTTCTAGAAGGAGAGGCAGAAAGTGGATGTTGTACCTGAATGTGTGTGGATCCAATAACAAGTTCGCAGTATTTGTCAGACGAGTAGCTCACCACTGTCAATTTCAGCAGAGAAATGACACTGATTCTTGTTGGACCTTCTTGATCAACTACAAGTAATATCTCAAGTGAAGGTGTGTCCTCAATGACCATACCATGGTACACATCTTGTGATGTCTTCTTGCCGCACCAGCAACACACATAATAGTCTGGAGAGTCATGGAGGTGATGTGGAAGCTACTCAACCCATTGATCGCCTGAAGCGAAGGTACTCGAGTGCAGTACAGCCACGGAGAAGGCGCTCCATGTCACCATTTGGGAGGCAGACGGTGACGAGCTTGAGGTGCTTCAGTCGTGGTAGAATAAGAGCGGGCACATCATTAGGGGGGAATGGCAGTTCCTAAACTTTGCGACGCGCAGCGTGGGCGCTAGGCGGAGCGGGGACGTTGGCAGTGAGCGCATATGCCCATCATCAAAAGTGAGCTCCTCAAGATGATCTAGGGCGGGGGATCAGAACCAGTCATCAAGCTTGGCTCAGTCATTGCCGTTGGAATGGAACTTGCCCATGCTAAGGCCTCTGGTTGGGCCAGGGAGAATGTCGAGGATCTTGGAGAATGCATCCAAGCTTTTGCAATAGCCATGGCAGAGCTCGTGGGTCTCGATGAAGTCGAGAGGGGTGGTGTTCCATAGGGGGGCCACCGTCGGGAAAGGACGGTTGTCCGCGCGCCATATTTGATTGGGAGGAGGGAGATGATGACTGTCAACATATCATCGGGGAGGCTGCTGATGAAGTCTAGACATGCTAGAGTCGCTTGTGGTTCATGCTTGTGTAACGCCCCGAGACCGACGATCCAGAAGACTTCCATATTTTTGTGACCTCCGTGTGTTTTTATTTGTGCTCGCTCTATTTATTTTTGCATTGCATCATGTCATCATGCCATCATCTCATAAATCTTTTGCAACTCAATTAAATAAATGGCATGGATCTTTGATCCATTTAAATCGAGGGAATTCACCTGGTGATTCTCTTTAAAACATATCCTCTCGATATTTAGAGAGCTATAGTAAATATTCCAATTATTTGGATTTACCATAACACACTTACAAAATATCCTAATGCCTTTGTTGTCTTAATTCTTGATCTCCAACTTTGCCATTTATTCTTTCATCATTTTCCGGAGCCCCACCGAAATCCTCAACATTTTGGACCTTCCTTTTATCAAGTCCTAGTTCAAACCCATTCAAATGAGTTTGAATTTACATCTTTCAATCATGGGTTTTTTCTATTTTCTCGGAACAAGCATATTTTTGTGAGTCCAGGAAAATAATCCCCATGCCCAAACTCTTCTCCTAGCCTTTCTTTTTTTTCTGCTAAGAGATTAGAGAGAGAGTGAGATGCAGCCAGCCCACCAGTTGGCCCAAGGCCCCGTCGACCCCCTCCTAACCCTAGCCGCCAGAGAGCCCGATCCTCCCGCATCTCTCCCTCGATCCATCTCCTCCTCCTCGTTCCCACGCAGCGCTCGATCCCCTCCTCCCTCGTTGCGCCGTCGCAGAGAGAGAGAGAGAGAGAGAGAGAGAGAGAGAGAGAGAGAGCGCCGCGGCCTCGCCCTTCCTCCTCCTGCATCGAGCGCCCCCGCTCCACCTCGCCCTGCCGTCCCCATGCCAGGTCCTCCTCGCCCTTCTCCTCGCCTCAGGCGCCCGACGTCGCCCGTCTGCCTCCGCCGCGCCTGCTTCTCCTCCCGAGCCCCGCGACCACGCCCCTGCCGGCCCCGCGCCCGGCCTCCGCAACACCACCTTGAGACCAACTCCGGCCGCCCCGTCGCCTCTGCGCGTGAGCACCGCGCGCCCAACCGCCTCGCCTCGCCCCCATGGCCCGTCCTCGTCGCCTCCGCACCACCAGCCAGCCACCGGAGCCGCCGCCGCCGGATCCGGCTGGCCTCCGCTGCCTTGGCCCGTCCCCGTCGGAGTTGACCTCCACCGCAGGCCACGCGCGAGCCCGTGTTGACTTCCCCTGCTCCACCACCATCAGCGCCCGGCAGCACCTCCTCTGTCCATGACTCGTGCTGGTGCTGCTCGCCCTGCCGCTGCCTTGGCCTCTCACCTGTAGCCCCTCGCCAAGCATTCTACGTGATACTGCCCTTTTCTCGTTGCCAAGGCCACTGAATCCAGGGACACAAGACGGCCTCTGTGGATTCCTTTCGACAAGTACCACGACGACCGTTGTTCGCCAAGTACCCCTTCGGATCGCCAAGTTCATCTACCACGTGTACCACTACCGTCGCCGTGTACCACTACGCCCGAGTTCCACTACAAGATGTACGACTACCGTCGCCAAAGACCCGTGTACCACGAGCGGCAAGTTCAACTTCAAAACGTGAACGACTACTTCCACGACGTCCGTGAAATACTACTTCCGCTACCGTCGCGAGAACGACTACTTCCCACTTCGACCCGTGTACCACTACTTCCTTCGACGAACTCGATCCGCCCCGAAAATGCACGCTTCGAAGGTATAACCCCGAGATGACACCCGCGAACGAATGTGGGTTGTATGAGATGCTCGAGTTTGCACCGTGCCCGTTTGCTTCATGCACGTTCCTCCTCGTTTGCCATGCCGTCGACCCGTGGGAACCCGGTAGTCGGGAGCACCCCACCATCTCTTACGTGTTCTACACATCCGCACACTTCTCGTTTGCATCGGTATCTCAATCAAGTTATCGAGATCGATATGTTGCCGTGGCATCATTTTTGAATTCGTTGCCGTGGCACCCCTTTCGTTCCGCCACGGTGAAAAATGCTTCATAACATGCTCATGTCAACATTTTCATAAAATTTCATAAAACTTGTATATGTCATCCGCATCATGATAACAACATTTAAATGTTTAGAATTGTTGTTGCATTAAATTGCTAAATGCATATGGGGATTTACCGGATTTGTTGTTTTTATGTCCGGCCCCATTTAAATTGTTTAGTTGGTATAGTTTTGTTATGCTTCACCTCTTGCCATGTTAACCAATATTTAACATTGTTGGGTACATAACCGAGAGAGAACTAAATAATTGATGTGGTGTTTTGTCAATGTGCAACTCGTTGCATATTGAGCTCCACTTAACTTGTAGTGTTGTTTGTGCATATTGCCATGCCATGCCTCATTAAACCGGACATGCATCATACTTGTTTGTGCATCATACTTGTTTGTGCATCATGACATGTTTATGCTTGTGTGTTTACCATGTTGTTTACTTCTTTCCGGGTTGCTTCTCTCGTTAGCTTCGGTTTCGTTCCGGAGTTGTGAGGATTCGTTCGACTTCGTCCGTTTGTCTTCTTCATGGACTCGTTCTTCTTCCTTGCGGGATTTCAGGCAAGATGACCATACCCTCGAAATCACTTCTATCTTTGCTTGCTAGATGCTCGTTCTTTTGCTATGCCCATGCTGCGATACCTACCACTTGCTATATCATGCAACCCATATTGCCATGTCAAACCTCTAACCGTCCTTTCCTAGCAAACCGTTATTTGGCTATGTTACTGCTTTGCTCAGCCCCTCTTATAGCGTTGTTAGTTGCAGGTGAAGATGAAGTTTGTTCCTTGTCGGAACATGGAGATGTTGTTCCTTGTTGGAACATGTTTACTTGTTGGGATATCACAATATATCTTATTTAATTAATGCATCTATATACTTGGTAAAGGGTGGAAGGCTCGGCCTTATGCCTGGTGTTTTGTTCCACTCTTGCCGCCCTAGTTTCTGTCATACCGGTGTTATGTTCCTTGATTTTGCGTTCCTTACACGGTTGGGTGATTTATGGGACCCCCTTGACAGTTCGCTTTGAATAAAACTCCTCTAGCAAGGCCCAACATTGGTTTTAACATTTGCCACCTAAGCCTTTTTCCTTGGGTTCTGCAGACTCAAGGGTCATCTTTATTTTAACCCCGGGCCAATGCTCCTCGAGTGTTGGCCCAAACTAGAGCGCTTTGCGCCCCTCAAGGAAACTTGGGGTCTGGTTTTAGTTGTACGGACTGCTCATCCGGTGTGCCACGAGAACGAGATATGTGCAGCTCCTATCGGTATTTGTCGGCACATTCGGGCGGCTTTGCTGGTCTTGTTTTACCATTGTCGAGATGTCTTGTAGTCCGGATTCCGAGACTCGATCGGGTCTTCGGTAGAAGGAATATCCTTCGTTGACCGTGAGAGCTTATAATGGGCTAAGTTGGGACACCCTGCAGGTATTATCTTTCAAAGCCGTGCCTGCGGTTATGAGGCAGATGGGAATTTGTTAATGTCCGGTTGTAGAAAACCGAAGTTGATCTTAATTAAAATACACCAACCGCGTGTGTAACCGTGATGGTCTCTTCTCGGCTGAGTCCGGGAAGTGAACACGGTGTTGGAGTTATGTTTGACGTAAGTAGTTTCAGGATCACTTCTTGATCGCTACTAGCTTCACGACCGTGCCTTGCTTCTCTTCTCGCTCTCTTTTGCGAATGTAGCCACCATATATGCTAGTCGCTTGCTGCAGCTCCACCTCACAACTCTGTCCTACCTATAAGCTTAAATAGTCTTGATCTCGCGGGTGTGAGATTTCTGAGTCCCGGTGACTCACAGATACTTCCAAACCAGTTTGCAGGTGCCGATGAAACCGTGCAGGTGACGCACCCGAGCTCAAGTAGTAGCTTGATGAAGATCTTGTTCATTGTGTTGTTTCGTTTCAGTTGATCAGTAGTGGAGCCCAGTTGGGACGATCGGGGATCTGTGTAGCATTTGGGGTAGTCTTCTTTTATTTTGGTTCCATAGTCGGACCTTGAGTGTAATCTGGATGATGGATGTTTATTTACATATTGTGTGAAGTGGCGATTGTAAGCCAACTATGTATCTCTTTCCCTTATGTATTACATGGGTTGTGTGAAGATTACCTCACTTGCAACATTGCTTTCAATGCGGTTATGCCTCTAAGTCGTGCTTCGACACGTGGGAGATATAGCCGCATCGAGGGCGTTACAAGTTGGTAATCAGAGCCATCCCCGACTTAGGAGCCCCCTGCTTGATTGTTTGCTGGCGTTGTTGAGTCTAGAACAAAAATGTTTTGAGTCTTAGGATTATATATCGAGAGTAGGATTCTTTTTACTCCTCGGTCCCTTCGTCGCTCTGGTGAGGTCTCCGACGAGAAGTTTTGACTCTACTCTCCTCAAATTTCACTAAATTTTTTTTAGGATCACGCGGGTATCTTGGAATCGTTCCGATGGTTTTGTGACGAGAACATTGTTCTTGGTGCCTCCTAACATTTAGGGGTTGTGGCAGTGTCCCGGGGAGTTGAGCTCCGAGGTGTTGTCGTCACAATTTTATCGTTGCAGATTCGAATACCGAGCTTTGCCGACATCGAAAATCTCTTTTGTGCAGCTTGTTGGTGAGATAACCTCGATAACCCAAAGATGGGCGAGTTCGGGAGTATTTCCATGACTCGTATAACGGATGCTTTTCAAGGTCGAGGTAAACGATTTCGGAGTTTTCTTGGTTATGTGTTAACGGATGGATACAATGGATCTAGGTATTGTTAGTTTGGGTGAGATATATTGTGTCCCTGTATCCCCAACACCAGATTGCATAACCAGAAAGTTTGGGAGTTTATAAGGGAATTCAAGTATCTCAGGATATCTTTCCAACACACACATGATACGATATGGGATCTATCATATGTTTGTTTCCGCTTATTCGCAAGCCAAATCCTTTGTTTTTGTTCCGTTTTGTGGTATTCAAGTTGCTTCAATGCCAAGTGTTGATTCCATACCTTATTCTAAACGGTGTTCTCATATTTCTATGTGGATGCTAATCCTTCTTGTTCATCAAGGTCGTCTTTTCAATCCTTTCCAACCGTGTGCTTCTCTCCAATTAAATCCGATCATTCCAACATTCGCAAGATCAATTCTAAGCTTTTTCTCAACGGTGTTCGTTTCATCCGACCCAAGTTGTTTTTGTTTTCCCACCCTCCCACCCTTTTCTTCAAGGACTCAGATTTCTTAATCAAATATCCATCGTATGGATGTGAAGTCTCTTCATTCTTTTCCTCAATGCTCTTATCCGGTGATTCTCATGAAGATGCTAAAGGAAGCTCCAAGTTTATCATCCTTTGTTCTCTTATCTTCCTGTGTGGAATCAATTCAAGCTTTGTCGATCATATCCTTTTCCCCGTTTGAAATGTTTTCCCATACCGGTGCACCTCATAATCTTTCAGTTCTTGTTATTCAATTGTTCCGGAGTGTTGAAGATATCTCAGAAGATTCGCATTTCCATTCCCAATCCGTTCAAGCTATCTGGAGATAATTATCTCATTCAAGCCATTTAATTCAACCGGCGCAGTCTCTCTTTAAATCGTTCAACGGTGTTTCTTTTGAGTGGTCCCTAACCCACAGGTCTTTTCCCTGGATCTTACCTGACTCTTCTAATTTTCCGGAGTGATTCTCAAATTCTTTCAAAGTTTGACGTAAGTATGAATTTCATCAGTCATGGCTTTCTCCAAGATCTTTCAAATTCTTTTCATCGTTGGCTCAACCTTTCTAATTTTCATCCCGGAGTATCTCAACAATTCATGGTGGTGTTTCTCATCGTCATTCTCAACATTTGAAGACCAAAGAAGAGTTTCTCTTAAATCTTGCTCCATTCTCTTCAAGATTCATGGTTCTAGTTTGATGCCATCCTCTCATAATGGTTTTAGATTGTGAGAATTCTTTTCACCCATCCGGAGCAATTCAGGAGTCTTTTAAGTTTGATTCTTCGGAGCCCATCATCTCAGAATTATTCATTCCAGCTTTCAGCTCTCGTTCTCCAAATCTTACCGGTGCATCGTTCAAATATCCTCTAATCAGTTCATGATCTCTTTGTTCTCTTGTATCTAAATCCCCTCAAATATCTTCATTCATTTTCCAATTCTTCCCGGTGAATTGTGCCTTTGCTACATTCAATTTCAATTCTTACGGTGGTTCGTTCAAGAGTTCTCTTCCTTCGTTATCATATAGATTCATTCGTTGTTTCAATCCTACCGGTGGTTCGTTGAAGACCTTCCCAAGTTTGCGCCATATCTATCTTAATCCTTTCTACGAGAATAAGTAGTATGCCAAATCCATTGCTTGACATCAATTTAATTGGTGAAGGATGAGCATAATGTAATTCTTATTCTTGTTTCATCTAGTAAATTCAATTCCTTATTCCGGAGGTTCATCAAAATTCTTTATTTCATTTGTTCATCTTTTTTTCCGGAGTTCGGTTATATCATTTCAAAGCTTCATCTTATCACTGCAAGGGTTCACCTTGTGTTGTCAACTTCTCTTTCTTTCTATCATCCTTTCATTACCGGAGTTCTTCATGGAGGCTCTACATGGTGGTTCGTCAAGGATTCATTTATTTCTCGATTTGTCCTTCAAGTTTTTCTCGAAGTTAAGATCCGCCAAGCTATACTCAAAATAAACATGGTGTTCAACACATGTTTTGCTTTGAGGAGTTCAAGTATTCTTCTTCTTGCATTCCAAAGTGCAATTCTTTTGACCTTATCTTTTGAGGTGGTGTTATGTCATTTTGACAGTTTCATTCATGTTTCATGATTCACTTGTTGTCAAGAATGAGATATTTAAATCCATCAATCTCTTCATTGGAGTTATCTTGGGTATAGATTTCACTTAAAGCCTTCCCTAAGGAATGTTGCTATTATGGTGCTTATCAATGATCCAAGTTTTCCTCCTATCCTCTCAATGAAAGAAGTTTTCATCTTCTTGTTGATCTTAATCCAATCAACTGTTTCCGTTAGTGGCGGGTTGTCACCTCATAATTTTGAGATGTGTTCCATAAGCCCACAACAAGCTTGTTCCTTTCGTTGTTGATAATCCAACAACTCCGTTCTAGCATTTCTTGTAAGCGTGCTCTTTCAAGATCTTGTTTCCTTCGTCCATTCCATTCCATTCTTTCATTTCTTCCGGAGGCATTGTGATGTTGCTCTCTTGACCCATCATCTTGTTTTGTCAAGACCATGTCATTTTCCTTGCGTGTCGATTTAACCGAGTGTTGTGTCTATCGCTCCTCTTTAACCGGAGTCTCATCCAGTGCTTTCATTTTGCCAAGTTCATGATTCTAATTCCTTCCATTTTCAATGGAGTGCTGCCCAAATTATATCATTCTTATTCCTTCTCTATCTTGTTTTAACCGGAGTGGTGTCAATATCTATCTTGTCACTTAACCTCATGGTTCTCATTGTATCCCATGTTCTTCTTATCTTACGGAGTGTTTGCAATCTCGTCATCTTCATTGTATTTTTTTCTTTCAATTTTGTCAACCTCTCGAGGTTCATTGGTTTCACTCGTTTGTCAAAGAAGCAACTTTGTCTTACCTCTTTCTCTTCCGCTTCTCTCCGGCGCCATCCTAGATCTCGGGACGAGATCCTCTTGTAGTGGTGGAGTGTTGTAACGCCCCGAGACCGACGATCCAGAAGACTTCCATATTTTTGTGACCTTCGTGTGTTTTTATTTGTGCTTGCTCTATTTATTTTTGCATTGCATCATGTCATCATGCCATCATCTCATAAATCTTTTGCAACTCAACTAAATAAATGGCATGGATATTTGATCCATTTAAATCGAGGGAATTCACCTGGTGATTCTCTTTAAAACATATCCTCTCGATATTTAGAGAGCTATAGTAAATATTCCAATTATTTGGATTTACCATAACACACTTACAAAATATCCTAATGCCTTTGTTGTCTTAATTCTTGATCTCCAACTTTGCCATTTATTCTTTCATCATTTTCCGGAGCCCCACCGAAATCCTCAACATTTTTGGACCTTCCTTTTATCAAGTCCTAGTTCAAACCCATTCAAATGAGTTTGAATTTACATCTTTCAATCATGGGTTTTTTCTATTTTCTCGGAACAAGCATATTTTTGTGAGTCCGGGAAAATAATCCCCATGCCCAAACTCTTCTCCTAGCCTTTCTTTTTTTTTCTGCTAAGAGATTAGAGAGAGAGTGGGATGCAGCCAGCCCACCAGTTGGCCCAAGGCCCCGTCGACCCCCTCCTAACCCTAGCCGCCAGAGAGCCCGATCCTCCCGCATCTCTCCCTCGATCCATCTCCTCCTCCTCCTCGTTCCCACGCAGCGCTCGATCCCCTCCTCCCTCGTTGCGCCGTCGGAGAGAGAGAGAGAGAGAGAGAGAGGAGCGCCGCGGCCTCGCCCTTCCTCCTCCTGCATCGAGCGCCCCCGCTCCACCTCGCCCTGCCGTCCCCGTGCGGGACCTCCTCGCCTTCTCCTCGCCTCAGGCGCCTGACGTCGCCCGTCTCCGCCTCGCGCCGCCTGCTTCTCCTCCCGAGCCCGCGACCACGCCTGCTGCCCCGCCCCGGCCTCCGCAACACCACTGAGACCAACTCCGCGGCCTGTCGCCTCAGGCGCGAAAGCACCGCGCTACCAACCGCTTCGCCCCGCCCCCCTCCTCGTCGCCTCCGC
The DNA here is from genome assembly GCA_021605205.1 of Aegilops longissima. Classification (NCBI taxonomy): domain Eukaryota; kingdom Viridiplantae; phylum Streptophyta; class Magnoliopsida; order Poales; family Poaceae; genus Aegilops; species Aegilops longissima. The sequence goes on along the minus strand of CM038682.1, from coordinate 415,601,423 downwards.
GCCACCAGCCAGCCACCGGAGCCGCCGCCGCCGCCGGATCCGGCTGGCCTCCGCTGCCTTGGCCCGTCGCCGTCGGAGTTGACCTCCACCGCAGGCCACGCGCGAGCGCGTTGACTTCCCTGCTCCACCACCATCGGCGCCGGCAGCACCTCCTCATCCATGACTCGGCTGGTGCTGCTTTCGCTTCGCCGCTGCCTTGGCCTCTCACCTGTAGCCCCTCGCCAAGCATTCTACGTGATACTGCCCTTTTGTCGTTGCCAAGGCCACTGAATCCAGGGACACAACACGGCCTCTGTGGATTCCTTTCGACAAGTACCACGACGACCGTTGTTCGCCAAGTACCCCTTCGGATCGCCAAGTTCATCTACCACGTGTACCACTACCATCGCCGTGTACCACTACGCCCGAGTTCCACTACAAGATGTACGACTACCGTCGCCAAAGACCCGTGTACCACGAGCGGCAAGTTCAACTTCAAAACGTGAACGACTACTTCCACGACATCCGTGAACCACTACTTCCGCTGCCGTCGCGAGAACGACTACTTCCCACTGCGACCCGTGTACCACTACTTCGTTCGACGAACTCGATCCGCCCCGAAAATGCACGCTTCGAAGGTATAACCCCGAGATGACACCCGCGAACGAATGTGGGTTGTATGAGATGCTCGAGTTTGCACCGTGCCCGTTTGCTTCATGCACGTTCCTCCTCGTTTGCCATGCCGTCGACCCGTGGGAACCCGGTAGTCGGGAGCACCCCACCATCTCTTGCGTGTTCTACACATCCGCACACTTCTCGTTTGCATCGGTATCTCAATCAAGTTATCGAGATCGATATGTTGCCGTGGCATCATTTTTGAATTCGTTGCCGTGGCACCCCTTTCGTTCCGCCACGGTGAAAAATGCTTCATAACATGCTCATGTCAACATTTTCATAAAATTGCATAAAACATGTATATGTCATCCGCATCATGATAACAACATTTAAATGTTTAAAATTGTTGTTGCATTAAATTGCTAAATGCATATGGGGATTTACCGGATTTGTTGTTTTTATGTCCGGCCCCATTTAAATTGTTTAGTTGGTATAGTTTTGTTATGCTTCACCTCTTGCCATGTTAACCAATATTTAACATTGTTGGGTACATAACCGAGAGAGAACTAAATAATTGATGTGGTGTTTTGTCAATGTGCAACTCGTTGCATATTGAGCTCCACTTAACTTGTAGTGTTGTTTGTGCATATTGCCATGCCATGCCTCATTAAACCGGACACGGTGTTGATCTTAATTAAAATACACCAATCGCGTGTGTAACCGTGATGGTCTCTTCTCGGCTGAGTCCGGGAAGTGAACACGTTGTTGGAGTTATGTTTGACGTAAGTAGTTTCAGGATCACTTCTTGATCGCTACTAGCTTCACGACCGTGCCTTGCTTCTCTTCTCGCTCTCTTTTGCGAATGTAGCCACCATATATGCTAGTCGCTTGCTGCAGCTCCACCTCACAACTCTGTCCTACCTATAAGCTTAAATAGTCTTGATCTCGCGGGTGTGAGATTGCTGAGTCCCCTTGACTCACAGATACTTCCAAACCAGTTTGCAGGTGCCGATGAAACCGTGCAGGTGACGCACCCGAGCTCAAGTAGTAGCTTGATGAAGATCTTGTTCATTGTGTTGTTTCGTTTCAGTTGATCAGTAGTGGAGCCCAGTTGGGACGATCGGGGATCTGTGTAGCATTTGGGGTAGTCTTCTTTTATTTTCGTTCCGTAGTCGGACCTTGAGTGTAATCTGGATGATGGATGTTTATTTATGTATTGTGTGAAGTGGCGATTGTAAGCCAACTATGTATCTCTTTCCCTTATGTATTACATGGGTTGTGTGAAGATTACCTCACTTGCAACATTGCTTTCAATGCAGTTATGCCTCTAAGTCGTGCTTCGACACGTGGGAGATATAGCCACATCGAGGGCGTTACAGCTTGACCTGCCTCCGCTTGTTGGCAGCCCGTTCTGCACCTCCGGAGTCTCCTTATCAGCAGCGCTTTCTGATAGAAGTGGGAGTACATGGATTATTTATTTAAAACATGGCAATAGAAAAGTGTATTGGTAACTAGAAGTTAGTAGGTAGGAATAGAGTAAGAAAATGGAATGAAAATTGGTTGCTTAAATACTACACAATTCATTTGATATTGTTGGGTAAGTCAACATGCAGATACTTGAAAAGAACACTTACTTTGAACAAAGTCTGGACGGATGATATCGTCGGGGAAGAGCATATATCTCACGACCAGGCTCTTTTATATGCAGTGTAATTTTAGTGCCAGCTTTGAGTACATAAAACTTTGAAATTTGTTTCCAAAGGCCTGTGCCAAAATAGGACTCACCACATTCATCAAGGCTAACAGTAGCAACGATTGTATCCATGGTTTGTGTTCAGTATGACATCCCTGCAATCTTGATTTATGTAAAGGGAAAGATTGTGTACTGCAGATTCCGTTGCATAGCAAGAAACGCGCTGCAGAAAATGGTAGGATTTTTAAAGAAAATATGGTAACATGCAATATGGGCCCAAATTGAAAGAACTGTACAACAGTTGAAATCGAAGGACAAATATATATAATTAAACAGATAGGGTAAACATGATGTCATAGAAATATGACAATAATCTAAAGAAGAATACATCATTAATTTGCCTAATATAGAAAGAAGAGGACAAAAAATCCCCATTGACATATATGGTGCATGTGGCACCTTTTATCCAAACATAGCAATATTTAATATATGTTCAGGAAAGTAGGCCATGCCAACTAATTTAGGGTGAGATTGAACATACCGCGCGCATCCTCAAGTCATCTAGTAAAGTGAGATGGGGCTCCATGGATGTCTAGAGGAGGCCGCAAAGCCCTGATGTGTCCGCGCACTGTACACTCTATGAATGACAGAAAACCCTCAAATTAGCTCGAATAAAAATGAATTCACGGTGATTTTGGCTGGGTGATTAAAGGAGGCAGATGAACTGGGATAAGAGATGCGGTAATATCTCATTAAATTAGTTACCTTGTCCATGAGAAAAAACCCTCAATACGGCGGATTCCCCAACCGGGCAGAGATGGGTCGACCGCGAGCAGTGTCAAGAAAGTCGATGGCGATAGGCAGTGGCAAGCGGAAGTGGCGAAATGCGGTGGGGTTTGCCGGCAGCCTGGCAGCGGCGGCAGGTGTCGAGCTAAGTGATTGCCGCCACGATAGGCGGTGCCATGCATACACACGAAGGAGCTTGTGCAGTTGTGAATGGGGACCGGAGGGGGTGGCGGGTGTGGTGAGGGTTTTTGTGACGTGTCGATGGTGAGGGTTTTCTTTTTCTCTTTTGAATTGGGTGGTGAGGGTTTTCTGTCCCACAAAGAGTTTCGGAGGCAACGGTTTGCTAGAGACAACCGTGTGTGATTGACGTAACAGGGAAAATGAAAGTCATTGCACACAGTTCCAATTTTGGGAACCGTGTGTGATTGACGTACTACCTCTGTCCTGGTTTATTGGTCCCCTTTGTAATTTGTACCAAATTTTGAACAAATATTTAACTAAAAATTGTTAATGCATGTCACCAAAAATTATATCATTGAACACTATGTTCACATACGCATCCAGCGATATAATTTTTGCTGACCTGCACTAACATTTTGTCAGTTAAATCTTTGGTCAAAATTTAACACAAATTACAAAGGGGACCAATAAACCAGGACGGAGGTAGATTCCATCAACCGAACTGATTGAATCCATATCCCACATTTAGACATAAGTAAACATAGATTAAACATACTCAGACATAGATAATAAGCGTACACAAGCATACTTCAACCATAAGTGCATAGTTCAACTGTCATTAAACATACTCAAGCACACATAGTTCGATCCCACATCTCATCTCATCTGCTGGCATGATCTCGAAGCTTCTCCAGGTACTCGGTGTAGGCGGCGTGCGCCACCCTGCGAGAATACTTTTGCTTGAAGGGGCGAACGGCTCATCCTCTTGCATGCACCAGAACACTTTCATACGCGTCATGAAGCTTTTGGTTGCAAAATGGGCATCCATAGTCGCCGTCCCAGGTCCTAATACGCCTGTTATGCATTCCCGCATAAAAGCACCCTCGGGATTTGCCTCTTGTACCTCCTCTAGCCATCGTCATCCTCGCTGTTCAATCGTCAGACAACACCTACACAAATAGTTAAAAATGGGCGTCAAATTAATGTTTACAAACTAATCTCTAGCGAACATTTGGCAGTTGCCAAAAATTATCATCAAATCAATGTTTACATGCCGTGAAGTAGGCTTAGGAATTTATGGTTATTTTTTATACATATCCAGAGATTATGGTTTGATTTTTAAGCACCATCGTCTATGTACAGACCAATCTTGAAGAAAATAATGGCACAAACATATATGTAGGTCATTCAAAATCAATTGTCAAGTCCTGGCTAGGAATTATTAGCACAAACACTAACCCTACTCAGATTACTAGCAGAAATCATTTGCACAGATGAAACAACTAATCACTTATCACTTGTACCATTCAAACAATCAATACACTACACGGATCTAACGAAACTTACTCAGATTTCATGGATTGGGAGAACATAACCATAGGATTTCTATTCTAAAAAGGGGGAGGCAGGATTAATCAGAGAAACCCTAGGATCTATTTGACACATAAATGGGTATAGATGACTAACCGATTGTCCGTCGTCGTCGGAGTCGTCGCCGGAGTGGTCATCGGAGTCGTCGTCGGGGTCGTTGCCTGAGTCGTCACCGAAGTTATTGTGGACCTCCGCCTCCGGCTGTGGAAGCACGACACCGTCGACGATGTCAGGGTGCAGCGATACTTTGCCGCCGGTGATGGCAACCTCTTTCTCCATCTCCACGCTGTGCTCTGGTGCTTCAGTAGCCCCGACATTGCTACTCCCTCCGATGGGGCGCTTCGGCGGCATCCTCATACACTAACGGCTTTGAGGACTGAGAGCAGCGTCGAGGATGCAAGCAAAGAGAGAGGATTATGTGTGTGGCAAGGATTGGGTGGGAGAGGCGGGCGACAGTCAAACCGCTGGCTCGCCTCCCGTTAAGCCTGCGCATCGAACTGCTGGCATGCCTACCGTCATTTCACATAGCTACTCGCACGCCTACCGATGACACTGCGCAGCGAGCACGCCTCCCGTCAATTCACACACCTGCACGCACGCCTCCCAGTCTGCTTGCACGGCGGACTGCTCGCATGCGTCCCGTCAACTCACGCCTGCTCGCATGGCACACGGGTCGCGTGTTGGCCCGTATATTGTTTTTCTATTTGGATGATTAATGCTGTCGATTTATTTCTTAATCGAAGCATGGCACGTATCCATTGTCGGTCTAACGCTCATGCTTCGAATAAATAATCTGTTTGCGATATTGGTTCCCAATTACTAATAATCTCCTTTTTGTAGGAAGATAAGTATTACGTCAAAACTGGTCTCAAATTTCACAAAAAAGTAAAATGCCACTTTGTATTGGTGTCCATATGACAACATGATAAGTTTCATGAATTTCAAATAAGTTTTGGATGTACTAGAATTTAAAAATAAAGATTCTCAATGTTTGAAATTTCTTGCATGGGAGTAAACATGCACCCAGTGAGACACATGTGTTTTTGCAATCCATTTAGGTGCACTGTCACATGTGCATGTAGCTCAAATTTGATTTTTTTGCACATTATACCCCTAGAAAATCAATCAATTTACTATAACGTCTCAATGATCTATGGTTTTTTTTTCAAAATTAAAACGTCCCTCCTTTGGTAACATATGTTCATCGCGAGATAATTTAACATGCATCGTAGTTGCGGTGGATTCACGGTGTGTGTGTGTGTGTGTGTGTGTGTGTGTGTGTGTGTGTGTGTGTGTGTGTGTGTGTGCGCGCGCGCGTTTGGGGGTGGGGTGGCTGGCAGTACACTACGAGTCGTGAGCCACCGTGTGGGTTGGCCATTTTGTGAGGCAGGTGCCACATCAGAGTCGTTAATTCATTATTTAAAACATTACACAACCCTTTCATACATACATGTTTTGGTCACATGCAGTCGATGGTTGTCCTACACGACACTCGATACTCGCGTGTGACGCTTTCTATGGGCCCGCGAGGTTGTTGTCACTCACTTTGACCAACTGCCAGCAGAGAGGTTAATTTAACCAGCAAGGTAGAATCTTTTTTGTTTGTGTTGTGGTGGGAGTATATAGTACGCATCGAAGAGGTGGGAGGGGACTAGCATATATACTATACGTATGTGTCCATGAACAAGTACACCTCACTCAGTGTCGGGACTTTTCAGTTTCCGAGGCACGTGCCACACCAAAGTAGTGAAATTGGCTATTCAAACATCACAGAACACCTCTTTGGGCCACACAGGTACAACAAAATCGCTCCACTATATATATAAGCAGGAGCCTCGGCACTTGCTTTACTAGGGTTTCTCTCTTTCACTCTCTCATGCTCTCCAGATCTAAGCAAGACATAGGTTTCCATATTCTCTCTCTGCTCATGGCTGGTCACAAATCCGGCCGGACCACCTCGACGGGGGTAGGGGTGTAGGTGCATCATTCACGCGGTCGTCGGCGGCACGGGAGGAGACCAACAGCTGCCCGCGCGTCCTGATCGGCAGTCGTGCTATTCTTTCTAAGACAGCGCCAGCTCGAGAGGGCCCCCGACCCCTTCTTCCTCTGATAGAGGCAAAGGTGTCCCGATGTTTCGATGAGATAGCAATCATTTTCTATGGGAGTCGACTTTGACGATCCGACTACGAACGTGCGAAGACGTCGCGCCTTAGCAATCGCTAAACCAACTTCCGAGGGGTTATTGACCACGCCGGAGCATGATCAACCTGACCACGAGGGTCTGTTTCCTATGAGCAAACGAAGAATGAGCAAGAAACTGAGATTGCAATCTGGATATTGCGAATAGAAGAGGAAAGCGTTATTAATGAAGGTGGGGTTCTGTGACGCCTTTGTCTGGTCGTTGAACACAAACGAAGTATGCGAAGTTGCAGCTATGGCGAAATTTTAATCTAAACAAAACCCGAAGTCTAAACGATGCCCTAGGGGCTGTATATATGGAGGAAGAGGGGGGAATTTCGTGGTCCTTGGAGGAGGGGTCTGAAACCCACCCTAACTCTTGTTTCCCCACACATACGGACTCTTAAAACAGCCTATATTGAAGTATTTCGAAATTACATGGGCCTGGCCCAAAAATAAGGTGATGCAGCACCTAGAATAGCCTCTGGACGAAAATTATGAAGTGGCATCTTGTATATTTCTTCCAAGGCTTCATGCACTCATTATGGTGGCTTCAAAGTCCTGAAATCATAACTTGAAACTCTGTTGTTGTCTCCCTTGCGCATGCCATCAACTCCATGCTTGTTCTTGCTCCAATGTTCAATCTTCTCCAAGCTAGGCCCTTCATTTGTAAGCAAAACAAATGTATCCAATTTAGGCAGCATCATATTCTCATGAACATTAGAATCATTACCAAGAAATGAAAGTACCTGGTAATTTAATTGGTGTGCGCGAGCTCTAGTAATCGGTCCAATATGTATAGTAGCAGGGGTTGTGGGTGTAACAATGGTATTAATGTCCTCATCATCCTCCCCTTCTTGAAATGAAGTCGTCCTCGACGGAAGCTCATCTTCCTCACCCAAATAAGGCTTCAAATATGCAATGTTAAAAGTGGGACTAACCCCAAAATCTGCAGGCAGCTCAAGTTTATATGCATTATCATTTATTTTCTCTAACACCTTAAAAGGACCATCAGCACGTGGCATTAGCTTTGATTTGCTCAAATTAGGAAACCTATCCTTACACAAATGTAACCAAACAAGATCTCCAGGTGCAAAGACAACATGTTTTCTACCCTTATCTCCAGCAAGTTTATATTTAGCATTCATACGCTCAATGTTTTCGTTAGTTAACTCATGCATTTTTAAGATCAATTCAGCACGTTGTTTAGCATCAAAATTAACCTTCTCCAAAGATGGAAGAGGCAACAAATCAATGGGTGCACGAGGTAGGAAACCATACACAATTTCAAAAGGGCACATCTTAGTAGTAGAATGCAACGACCGATTATAAGCAAATTCCATATGAGGCAAGCATTCTTCCCACATTTTCTTATTATTCTTCAAAACAACCCTAGGCATAGTAGACAATGTTCTATTGACTACTTCAGTTTGACCATCAGTTTGGGGGTGACAAGTAGTACTAAAAAGCAGTTTAGTCCCAAACATAGCCCATAAACATCTCCAAAAGTGGCTAAGAAATTTAGTATCACGATCTGAAACAATAGATTTTGGCACACCATGCAAGCGAATAATTTCACGAAAGAACAAATTAGCAACATTAACAGCATCATCGCTTTTATGACATGGTATAAAGTGTGCCATTTTCGAGAACCTATCCACGACAACAAATATGCTATCCCTCCCCTTCTTTGTTCGAGGTAAACCTAAAACAAAGTCCATAGATATATCATCCCAAGGAACACTAGGTACAGGCAAAGGCATATATAAACCATGAGGATTGAGTCGTGACTTAGCTTTTTGACATGTAGTACAGTGAGCAACAAAACGCTCAACATACTGTCTCATCTTTGGCCAAAAGAAATGTGTAGCAAGTATATGCTCCGTCTTCTTCACGCCAAAGTGTCCCATTAGTCCTCCTCCATGCGCCTCCTGCAACAACAAAAGACGAACGGAGATAGCTGGAAAGCATAGCTTGTTAGCACGAAACACAAATCCATCGTTAACAATGAACTTGTTCCATGTTCTACCTTTTTTACAATTCTGCAATACATCTTTAAATTCAGCATCATGCACATACTGACCTTTGATGGTCTCCAAACCAAATATTTTAAAGTCAAGTTGTGAAAGCATAGTATAACGACGAGACAATGCATCAACAATAACATTTTATTTACCCTTCTTGTGTTTAATGACATAAGGGAAAGTCTCAATGAATTCAACCCATTTAGCATGTCTACGGTTCAGTTTAGCTTGACTTTTAATGTGTTTCAAAGATTCATGATCAGAATGTATAACAAATTCTTTGGGCCATAAATAATGTTGCCATGTTTCTAAGGTCCGAACAAGAGCATATAATTCTTTATCATAAGTAGAATAGTTCAGACTAGGCCCACTCAATTGTTCAGAAAAGTATGCAACAGGTTTGCCATCTTGTAATAACACACCTCCTAATCCAATTCCACTAGCATCACATTCAAGCTCAAAAGTCTTATTAAAATCAGGAAGTTGGAGTAAAGGAGCATGTGTCAACTTATCTTTCAATATCGTGAAGGCTTCTTCCTGTGCGGTACCCCAAACAAAAGGCACATCCTTCTTTGTAAGCTCATTGAGAGGTGCAGCAATGGTGCTAAAATCTCGCACAAAATGCCTTTAGAAACCAGCGAGTCCAAGAAAACACCTCACTTGTGTGACCTTTTTGGGCTGCGGACAACTCTCAATAGCTTCAATCTTGGCTTTATCAACTTCAATTCCCTGTGGAGTAACAACATAGCCAAGAAAAGATACTCGGTCGGTGCAAAAGGTGCACTTCCCAAGGTTACCAAACAAACGTGCATCACGGAGAGCAATAAAAACAGCACGTAAATGTTCCAAATGTTCTTTCAAAGATTTGCTATAAATCAGTATATCATCAAAATAGACTACCACAAATCGTCCAATGAAAGCACGTAAAACTTCGTCCATTAGTCTCATGAAAGTACTAGGTGCATTAATTAACCCAAAAGGCATGACTAACCACTCATATAAACTAATCTTAGTTTTAAAAGTTGTTTTCCATTCATCTCCCAATTTCATACGAATTTGATGGTATCCACTACGCAAATCAACTTTGGAGAATATTGTAGAGCCACTCAATTCATAAAGCATATCATCTAGCCTAGGAATAGGATGACGATAACGAATAGTTATATTATTAATGCCTCTACAATCAACACACATACGTGACGTACCATCCTTTTTTGGCACTAGAATAATAGGAACAGCACAAGGACTAAGGGATTCGCGAATATAACCTTTGTCGAGAAGCTCCTTTACTTGACGCATAATCTCCTTCGTCTCCTCTGGATTGGTACGGTATGGTGCATGGTTGGGTAGCGATGCACCGGGAATTAAGTCAATTTGATGCTCAATCCCTCGAATAGGTGGTAATCCCGATGTCACGTCTTGTGGGAAGACATCAGTGAACTCCTGCAAAATGTTAGTGACAACAGGGGGCAAAGAGGAAGACACGTCCTGGAATGAAAATAATGCCTCTTTGCACACAAAAGCATAGCAAACAGATTTGCTAAAAACTAGCTCATCAATATCAGATTTGGTGGCAAGTAAACATGCACTTTTCAATTTAATTTCAGAAGCAACACTAGATGGTTTATTATTAGGCTTCATTTGTTGCTCAAATTCTTTTGCCACAATCTGATTTTCACTCTTATTTTTCTCCTGTTTTGCTTTATTAGCTCTATGAATATCATCTTTCAAAATGGAATCATGAGTCATAGGAAGCAAAGTAATATTTGTATCCTTATGAACAAGAGTATACTGATTGTTTCTACCATAGAGTACAGAATTTTTATCAAATTGCCATGGTCTACCAAGTAATAAGGAACATGCTTGCATATGTACCACATCACAATCAACATAATCAGCATATGTAGAGATACTAAAATGCACCCGAACAGTACGTGTTACCTTAACCTTGTCGCTGTTGTTGAACCATTGGATGTAGTAAGGATGTGGATGTGGTCTTGTGGTGAGAGATAGCTTCTCCACCATCTCCATGCTAGCCAAGTTGTTGCAGCTCCCTCCATCTATGATGACGCGAATAGAACGTTCCTTCACAGCTCCCTTTCTATGGAACAAATTATACCTCTAATTTTGCTCAGCTTGTGTAACCTGCACACTCAAAACGCGTTGAGCAACTAAACATTCATACATGTCAGCATCTTCAGCAGCCATTTATTGCGTCTCATGATCAAAATCATCTCCACCGTGTTATTCATGTGTAATAAGAGCCAAAGTCTCCTCATCATAGTCACTAGCGGACTCATACCCACCATCCTCAGTAGCAATCATCACATGCTGAGATTTGCATTCTCTTGCAAAATGTCCTCTTCCCTTACAACGACAACAAATAATATCACTTGTGTGCCCTTTTGACGCCATGGAAGAAGAAGAGCTCTGCAGGCCGGCGGTGTGCTCTTGGCGATAGTGGTGGTTGTGCCTGCTTTCTTGTATCACGGTTGGAGGTGGCACCTGAAGCAGGTGATGGTGCAGTGGAAGTAGATGATGCACGTGGTGTCCATGATGAAGGTCGACCTGCAGAAAAGTTAGTTCGCGCCAATGCCTATCGATCCTGCACTTCATGTTCAGCTTTACAAGCAAGATGGAATAAATGAGTGATATTATTATAATCCTTATACTCTAGAATGGTCTGAATCTCTCTATTTAATCCACCCATAAAACGTGCAAGCATAGCTTCATTCTCCTCAACAATACCACATCTAATCAAGCTAGTTTGTAATTCCCGATAATATTCTTCTACAAAAAAAATTCCTTGTCTTAAGTGCTGCAATTTTTGAAGTAATTCACGTTGATAATATGGTGGAACCCAATGAGTACGCATAGCAGTTTTAGAGCAGCCCAAGTAGCTGGAACAGGATATAATCTACAATGTTCAGACCACCAAACACATGCAAAGCTAGTGAAAGCACAAACAGCATCAGGAACACGTATCTCCTCAGGATATTGTAAACATGTAAATCGTTTTTCAGTTTCTAACTCTGAAGTAAGATATATATCAGGAACATATCTACCCTCAAATGGTGGAATATTCAATTTCAGTTTAGGGAGATGGTCATGATCTCGTACCTGAGGGGGAGCCCTAACATTGCCATTATTTGCATGTGGACGACCTGGTGGTTGTGGTGCTGGTGCTTGCACGTAGTTCTGATTTTGATCAACCTCATCCTCGTAATCTCCCGCATAATCATCCTCCTCCACATTAGCAGCAGGAGCCACAAAAGTATCAATAGCAGCACCAACAGTTTGGCCAGGTTGAAGAGGGACACAGCTCGCTCGGCGGAGGGATGTTTCCTGACGTGGAGGTAGTCGTTGTTGTTGTTGTTGCAGAGGTGCGGCAGGTGCAGCCGGTGGTGGAAGACGCACAAGCAGTTCATTAAATCTGTTATTGAGCTTTGTTTCGAACGTCTTCTCAAGGCCAGTGATCTTCTCCATGGCCTCTTCAAAATTGTTCAGCACATCTTGCACCTGTTCAGTCATCATTTGCTGAAACTTATCATGAAGCTCCTTGTTCGTTAAGTTCTCCCAATCAATCTCGTCGGCTTGTGATCCTGGCATGGTTAGCAGCAATAGAAACACACAAGAATATGATCATATAGACTACTAACAAGTGGTGGTGGTGGTGGGTGTCACAAATCCGTCGAGCAAACCTCAAATTCTTACCAGTTCTTACCCAGCAGCAGGCGGTGATCGGCAACCGATGTAGTCAAAACTCTAAAAGCTTGGATAGAGCGATTACCAGGGAGAGTCAAACGCACGATGTAGATGTATGTGGAGCTGGGAAGGCTTATAATATGGTAGCAAAAAGGGTCAGCAATAATCAATTCAGAGATGCAAAGTTGAATAAGCGCTCAACGACGGTATCAGGTCTTGGTCCTAGGCTAGACCGTGCTAGAGACGCGAGCCTAGAACACTAACAAAATCACGGCGCTGCACGTAAATAAGGGAGGAGCACACTCTGAAAAAAAATTCTCTTTTTTTTCCTTTTTTTGCTCTTTTTTTTTGCTCCGCAACAATTTTTTTTCGAAAAAGTCTACAAATGGCCTAAAAACTGCCTAGCCAGAATTTTCAGAACTTACTTTATTTTGAAACTGCAACTATTTTTCTACTGTGGGTAACATGGAAGTTTGGGAGTCCAAAACAGAGTAACAAAATACTAGACTCGGAATAGGACTGGTGGCGGAGATGAATCTGGTGGAACTCGGACTGGTGGCGGAGATGAATCTGGTGGAACTCGGACTGGTGGCGGAGATGAATCTGGTGGAACTCGGACTTGCGTGATGGCGGCGGATATGTGGTGGCATATATGGACTCGGATTGGCGGTGAAGATGTGGCGGTGGTATATGGCAGCGGTAATGAAGTTGGTGCGGTGGTGGTATATGGCAGCAGCAATGATGATGATGCAGTGGTGATATATGGCAGTGGCAACGTGACAACCTGTGAACAGAACTCGAAACTCTAAAGGACTAGACGCTAAGACCAGCAACTTGACACGACGATGCAACCGCAAATTCAACAAAGCAAATACAGAAAAGTTTATGCAAAGGCTCAGATTGGTTCGGATAGGATGAACTAACCCTAATTTTTTTTGGCTTTTTCGTTGACTATAGGTATGAAGAACAGACTCAATCTAAACTATGAAAAACAGTAAAATCTCACCGAGCAACCTGGAAATCTGATACCACTTGATATAGGCAAAGGTGTCCTGATGTTTCGATGAGATAGCAATCGTTTTCTGTGGGAGTCGACTTTGACGATACGACTACGAACGTGCGAAGACGTCGCGCCTTAGCAATCGCTAAACCAACTTCCGAGGGGTTATTGACCACGCAGAGCACGATCAACCTGACCACGAGGGTCAATTTCCTACGAGCAAACGAAGAACAAGCAAGAAACTAAGATTGCAATCTGGATATTGCGAATCAAAGAGGAAAGCTTTATTCATGAAGGTGGGGTTCTGTGATGCCTTTGTCTGGTCGTTGAACACAAACGAAGTACGCGAAGTTGCAGCTATGGTGAACTTTTAATCTAAACAAAACCCGCAGTCTAAACGATGCCCTAGGGGTTGTATATATGGAGGAAGAGGGGGGGGGGAATTTCGTGGCCCTTTGTGGAGGGGTCCGAAATCCACCCTAACTCTTGTTTCCGCACACATACGGACTCTAAAAACAGCCTATATTGAAGTATTTCGAAATTACATGGGCCTGGCCCAAAAATAAGGTGACGCAGCACCTAGAATACCCTCTGGACGAAAATTATGAAGTGGCATGTTGTATATTTCGTCCAAGGCTTCATTCACTCATTATGGTGGCTTCAAAGTCCTGAAATCATCACTTGAAACTCTGTCCTTGTCTCCCTTGTGCATGCCATCAACTCCATGCTTGTTCTTGCTCCAAGGTTCATCCTTCTCCAAGCTAGGTCCTTCATTTGTAAGCAAAACAAATGTATCCAATTTAGGCAACATCATATTCTCATGAACATTAGAATCATTACCAAGAAACAGAAGTACCTGGTAATTTAATTGGCGTGCGCGAGCTCTAGTAATCGGTCCAGTATGTATAGTAGCAGGGGTTGTGGGTGTAACAATGGTATTGATGTCCTCATCATCCTCCCTGCGGTATTGTGGCCAAGATGCGGTCTGCAAACGCCGTCTTTGCCACATGCCGACGACCCTCAGGTATATATTCCTTCGAAACCTGCCTTGCTCTACTGCCCCACCTCCCCGCGTGGCCGCGTGTGGATCTTTTTCTACTTCCATCGGTTGTTCCAAGGCCACCTAGACTTTTACTATTATTAGAGGTAAAGCTAGTTCATACAGTCGAATCTAAGAGTTGGTTCAAACAAGGAAGAAAGTGGGAAAGTTCTAGCATCAATCTAGGACTTGGTTCTAAGAGGAAACAGGGGAAAGTAGTACATACTGGCTACCCATCCGGTCTCTTGGCTGAAAAGGCGAAGAAAGCATGGTGGATGGCGGAGGGTGGGGGAAGTGGACCTGTCTCTTGGTTGAAAAAGGAAAGAAAGTGAGGGCCTGAGGGGTGTTTGGGGACAACGCAAATGAGAATGAGCAGGTCTAGATTTCTTGTGCTCACATAGGAAAATGTCGCTGAGGAGATAAAAAATGGGACAAATGCAGACATGTTGCCTGAGTGTTTACCGCTCTCAGTAACCACGTCTGCCTCACCACTTTATGCCCTTGCTAACCCTACACCCATATCGCTACCGCTAATGTAAAATCACATGAAGCATTAAGCAATGCCACTAATATCACTATTAAGTAATGGTCTAGTGCCATAGATAAATTGAAGCAATGCCACCTAATGTCACTATTAAGTAATGGTCTAGTGTCGTCGATAAATTGAAGCAATGCCACCGCCATTTTATGAAGTGCTTCCATCTTGCTTTATTCCCCATGAATTGTGTTTTTGCAGTTACACTTAAATCTCACACCGCTAACATTCCTTTATTCCAGTGGAACTGCACAAATTTGATTGCACATTTACTGACCATGTGCTACTCTCATGACAGTAATACTAATGCTATTGTTCTACATGTTAATCTAGTGGCAGTGTTGATGTGATGTCATGCTACTTACTTAAGGGCACTTTCATACTGTCAATGTAGTGCCAATTATAACACAATAGATGTTGTTGTTAATCATATGCCACTGCAAATAACTGTCACTATTTAAATAATCGTATTTCATATTTGCACAAACAGGGATGTCTGTCTCCATATCGTTTCTATCTGCACAATCAAAAGTACACACCTCGGTTTTAGTAGAATTGCACAAAATGAGATGGCTATTCCTAGTTGTCGTCGTCTAACCACCCGTCTTCCAGGTATTCCTACATTGGTAGTAACTAGGTAGAATGACCAACGCAATCAGCTGATTCGTACGTTTTACTTCCTGATTGCAGTGCAGGGACGAGCGAAAACAACCGCATGCTAGTAGGGAATGCACTTTCTCCCAGTTCATCCATGGACCGAGGACTAGCTGGCACGGCTGCACAGAGGTTTTTGGGACAGGTGCGCGGACAAGAGGCATTGTGGTCTGCTTATTTCTGCAAATAGCGGTGCTTAAATTTATTGGAACTGCACAAGAAGTTCAGATGGTCAGTACACTACATGGTTCAGTTCAGCATTCCAACTGAGAACACAATTATAATTGGTTATTCTGGAATGAGAGAACCTAACCTTGGATGGTGGCAACAAGAAAAACCAGAGTGAACTCCAGGAAATTAAAGCCTGCCTAGGGAGGCCCTTTGCTCAGAGAAGCCTTGCTTGATTTTTCCTGATTTGTAAACCTTCTCACAACTTTGCCTTTTGTTGTGAACTAGTATATGTTTGTTATGTTCTATGAATCATTGAGATGTATAAAATTGCTTAACTTATGCTTTTCAAGTATTTTATGAAGCCGAGTTTAATGTGAATGTTCCACATGAACGCTGGACTAGCGTGTGAATGTTTGGAATTTACATTGTGGCCTCAGTTACTACATGAACCACTGTAACAAGATATGTAGTTGCTTATATGTCAGACAGCAGATTATTGATTGTTAACTGGTCGATGGCCGACTTTTCTGTTGTTGAAGCGAGCTGAGCCAATGTGCCGTGTTTTGCATAACTGCTTACAAGTGGGGTAGCACCAACAGTATTTACAAGTACTTAACCAGCCTTACGTACCCTATGTATACGTCGGCACACAGTTCTCGAACGAGTACTCTATTTCGCCAAACACACACTGCTTGTATGATAAACCATGACAACTTATGTCTTACCATGCCATATTCATGAAAAACTAGTGAGGACGCATCCGTTTCGGCAACAATTAGGATGGTTCTCACATGATTCACGGGCACACAAAAGTAGCAGCAGTTCCCATAGACGGATACAAACAGAGTACTAGCCCCAGAGGACTCGATAATAGGCAATGTTTGGATAATTAGACACAATCCAAACTACTATTAAACACTAGCTGGGGCAACTATTTCATGCCTCGATCTAATTTGGGATGGGCATAATATGGACCTTGCCATGAACATCATCGAGGACGTCCGGCAGCAGCTCAATCCTGTGGACCTTCCTAAAGATAACCTTGTGGCCTTGCCACTCATAAACTTGTTTGTGGAGGCATGGCACGTCATCTTCCTGTGTATGCTTGACAAGAACAGTATGCCTCACAAACGAAGGAGTAGCTTTGAACTTCTTGTGCTTCAGTACACCCTGGACAACAAGCCTGACAACAGTGAGGCTGGAATACATCTCGACATTGGTATAAGTGCAAATGGCTTCTAGCATCCAACAGCCTAAGAACTCTATTTTCCCAGTGCGTATATTTAGGTCATCCGCCTCATAGCGAGTGGCATGTACAACCACACAATCCTTGTCTGCATCAGGGCTCTAATTGAAACAGAAACAAATTATGAATTACTTTCCAATATAAGAAACACAAGTTATTTAAACCATTATGTAGAGTCAAAAGTATGCATGACAGGGAAGGTAGCATGGCATCGAAGCTAATAAATTTTTGGATTATTTATCACCACATACTTAGATGAAAAACCACAATCGAGATCGGCAAAGAAGAAAATCACCTTGGGCAGCTCAGCGGGGGGGACACATCCTCGAAGGGGGAAAACTACTCCTGCAGGGCCACGGGGGATGTAACCTCAACGGGGCATTGACCATCTCAGTAGTGGCCGTGAGCATATCTAGGGTCGGCTCGGTGGTTGCCTCCATATTTTTGGAGCTCTCTGTCTCATGGGGATCAGCCTCCCGTGTCTGCTCCAACATTGGAAAATCTTTTCCTGGTTCTCCTTGGTCCATCATGAAACTGACGACTACTAGGAGACCACTAAAAGGAAAACACAGTCGCAATGACAATGAAACAAAAAATAGAGTGAGGATCGGTTACTGCTTTGCAAAAGTTCTTTTTTTTTCTGAACGAAAATATACCAACATCACGGATTCACTTACTTTCTCTTTGTTGGGAGAGAAGAATAATTGCAGATGCGAGTGTTGGCTTTCTTGAAGACGGCGAGGGAGAAGGGGATTCAGCGAAGAGTGAAATGATGGTTGCTTCGTCCGTCAAACTTAGACTGCGGGGAGGTGGGGTTTTGTGATACGATGACTCGTTACTGCCGCGATACGACCGGGGTGACTCTCCGCCTGTATACTGCCTTCTAATTTCGTGGATGGCATTTGGGCCCGCGTGCTGCATGGCCCGCATGTCGGTGAACAGAAGTAAAACGGCATTCAGTAGAGGGATATGTTTCGATGACCTCGGAGGAGCCAAAAGCGATAGTCTATCCATTGTACTAGTAGTAATTGTTTTTCTGGGTAGCTGTAGAGTGTCTCCACTGTACTAGTAGTAATTGTTTCTCTGGGCCCAAGACAAAACAGCCCATCCACCCTAGTAAATAATAAAATCAATTCAAAATCCCATATATTTACTTAATGAGAGGCGCTACCCACACCCAAAGACACCCCCCAAAAAAACCTGGGTGCTCTTCTTCCTCCTCACTCCCACCCACCTCACGTCAGCTCACTCCACTCGTACCCCCAAATTCCTCACCTCACTCCTACAAAAAACCCCAGCTCCCCTTCTTCTTCACTCGCACTACAACTAGGCTCGTCATTCGTTACTCTGCTCAAATTCGTGAGCTCAACGCGATGCCCTCAAGGAAAATGGAGCCGGCTGACCCCAACGCCAAGAAGATGAGGCTCCTGCCGGCGGCGACGCCTGTTGTAGATCCCGCACCCGGTAGCGCGGGGAGAAGCGGCGAACCCGCTCCCACCGGATCCCAGCAACACGTAGAATCTCGGGTGGACCGCATCAACGATCTCCCGGACGCCATCCTTGGGGAGATCATCTCGCTTCTCCCCACCAAGGATTGTTGCGCTCCCAAGTCCTCTCAATTCGGTGGCGCCCTCTATGGCGTGCCGTGCCCTTTAATCTCGACTGTTGTCAGTTATCTCTCTTTAATGATTTTGAACTCCCCAGAGCCATCATCTCCTCCCACCAGGGCTCCGTTCAAAGCCTCTGCATCCCGTCATGCTACCTGAGCAAGCATACCATGCCCTACACGGTGGACACCTGGCTGAAATCCCCTGAATTCACAGAACTACGGCTGCTTGAGTTCTACTATTCCCCAGGAAATCACCTACCAGATACCAAAACCATGTACTTGTGCCCTCACCACCGATGTCTATCTCGCGGTTTTGCTCCTCTCTCCACACCGCCACCTTTGCGTTGTGCTACCTACCAGACAATCTGGTACTAAACCTTCGACTCCCATTTCTCAAAAAACTTTCACTTGTGCGGGTTCTTATATCGGAGGCCTCATTGCACAGCATCATCCACTGCAGTTTCCCTACCCTGGAGTGCTTGGTGCTTGTTTTCACAGCTAGAATCGGTTGTATCCAAATAAAGTCGCCTAACCTTGTAAGAATTGGAATTTCTTTTGACGGAAGGCAGCTCATCATCCAAGATGCCCCTTCACTTCAAAGGTTGATCCTTGATTCTAGTTATTCACCATCGCAAATAACCGTCCTCTCTACGCTTAATATGGAGACCTTGGGTGTAATACATGATCGTTGTGCTCATTTCATGATGGTGTTTGGCTCCAATGTTCTTCAGGTACTATATATTATCATCTACACTTGTAACCATAAGCTGCATTTTAAATTTCTGCGCATAAGTTATATATCATCTTGGAGTACACATTTTGTACTAATATTATGTTCTGTGCTCAATGAAGAGTTTCTCCATGGATAGCCTATCAATGGTGCTGGATTCTGTCAAGATCTTATACATCCAAATGAATAGTTTTGATCTAAACAAGATTATTGGCTTGATGCAATGCTTTCCATGTCTGGAGAAGTTGTATATAAATGTGAGAATTTCACGCACATTGCAAGCCCGCATATAGTGTACTAGAATTAACCATTCAGTTGTTGCTCTTTCGACACTCTTTTTTTACACATTAACAGTTTTCAATCTTCATGTCTATTTAGGCAACAGGACCGGGAAAGAAAGTTATAACCAATTTGTGGATTCGTAAGCACCAGGATTTTCTCACTTCTCATGACATTTGATTGAAGACAATAACGCTAGAACGATATGTAGCCAAACATGCAAACACTAGATTTGTCACGTTCTTCCTACTGAATGCGAGGTTACTATTGTCCATCAGGCTTAAGTTTATCAGCAGCATGGTTTTGACGGATGGGTATGTCGAAGAGCAAAAAAAGGAGTTTCAGGTGGACAAAAGAGCTTCTGAGCATGCCGGCTTCTATTTACAACATCTTGTGGTCATAATCCAGTAAATTTTATGACCCAGGATGTTCATTCTATGGACTGACCGATCCATTTGATGTGATGCCGAAAATAGTCTTTGGAGTTAGATGTTGTTACCCTTTTCAATCTGGGTTTTGTCTAAACCTGATGAACAACTAACCCTCGTGCTTTTGTACAGTTTGTAAGCTGGAGTTAGATGTTCTTTCCCTTTTCAACTCGGCTGTGACTGTCATATTTTCTTTGAAACAAGGAAAATGGCTTGCCATTCGTTTAATTAAGAGTGAAATACTATAACAAATCCCAACCAAGGGAAATAACATCACTCTCGTCGGTTGCTTGAGCTCACTGTGCATTACAGAAGTGATTAGCCCCCACCAGCACCCACAAACTTATTTTTAACTAGCACACCAAATGGGTTGTAAATTTTCATAAGAAAGGCCGCATGACCGTGACAGATTTGGATTCTGACATTTGGGACCCATGAGGAAAAGGCCTATCCAAGGTGGTGTCGACTTACTAGCTAGTCAACAAACAATTCTTCCTACCAGTCGTTGGATTGACATCCAACATCTGTCGTGTATCTTCTATCTCTTGTTTTCTTCCTCCAGCCACCCAAACCAAACCACCCGGCCCATTGGTTCCTCCTACTCCCGCCTCCCACAGCTGGCTGCGCCTCCGCCGCCCTATCGTACCCTCCAACGTTGGCCAGTCCCTCCCTCTATTCGCCCACACCTCATGTTATTCTCCAGCGACGTCAGCCCCAACACGCACCTGCACCTGAACCAATCAACCCTCGTACTCCCCTCCGCCTGCGACTGGACCGATGCATCTTCCATGGATCCTATTCGTTCCATCTAAGGCCTCGCCGTCGTCCTCCACCTTGGTTCGCTCACCGTGCGCGGTGTGCCACCCTCTTGCCTTGTCAATGTCGTCAACAACTGAGAGGAACAAAGAGATGACTGTACGTGGAGAGGATGACAGTAGGGACCCACCAGGGTCATGGCAGTACGCAAGCAAGTGCCTCATTATTACAAGCCCAAAAAAGGTTCCTCCTAATGGTTGGACATCTAGGGCTCGCACCATTGTCAACATAGTCAATAAATGAGAGAATTACACAACGAGCAGCTGACACCAGGGACCCAGCAGGTCGGGCAGTTGTTATTTACTTTTTTTAGGAACAAGCAGTTGTTATTTGTACTAGTTTTAGAGACGGATCAGGGTAACAACGGGGCTGTGCGGGGGCTGTGGCCCGTCTAGCCAGGGTTTTATTTATGTTTACCACATCATGAGCCCAGTTGTGTTTTTTTCTTGCTGAAAATGGCTAGCTCAGTTCTACTTTTTTAAAGAAATACCCAAACGAGGCCTACTTGCTTTGTCAGCCCAGCTGGGCTACAAATCTATCAATACGAGGAGAGTTTCATTCGGCTTGGCCAGAAAATGGGCTATCAGTAATGAGAAATGGATTGTACATTTTTAAAACACATCAAACCGGGAATTAGTTTCAATTTTTTTCATTTCAAGATTGTAAATTCCATTGATTTTTATGTGTGGACAATTATTTGGATTTTATATTTATATAAATTTATTTTTCAAATTAGTTTGAATGTGACTCAAATTTTGGGATTAAAAACAGTTGACCGCACCAAAATATGCAAAATTTTGTATATTTTTTTAACCGTGGCCACATTATGGGCTGTAATGCTAACAAAAAGAAGATGGGCTCCAAAAAGGGTTGTAAATTATTAGAAATAAGGGCAGATGGGTTGTATGCTGTTTTCCACACATTTGAGGCTGACTTGTGCGCCTACTATAGGTTGACGCGTACGCTTTCCTAAAAAAAGGTTGACACACATGCAACGCCGTGTCAACTTAGTCAACACACGAGAGCAGTGACTGTTGGATGTCCATCCAACGGCCATCATGCTTCTTCAATCTCTGCTCTTCCTGCTCCAGCCGCTCAAACAAGCACCGGCGGGACTGCCTACTCCCTCCTCCCACGGCCGGATGTGCTGCCGTACAGGCCTCGCCGCCCCGCCGTACTCCCGTCGCTGGCCTAGCCATCCCTCTACTCACCCGCACCTATTGTTATTCTCCGGTGATGGCAGACAAACTAGTAAACACTCGTACTCCCCTTCATGTGGGAAACAACAAGTCTTCCCTGGCTCCGTATCGTTCCCTTCCTAGGCCTCGCCGTTGTCCACAGCCCCCGTGCTCTCGGCGCCGCGTGGTCAACGAATGACATCCATTAGAAGTGGACTGTACGTGGAGAGGCTGACAGTTGGGTCCACGGCCGCACACAAGGAAATGCCTCCTTATTACGCGCAAAATAATGATTCCTCCACCTGACAGCTAGGACCCACCGGAAGGGCCTCTATATTTCGCGAAAAAATGTTCCCCTCGCTGACAGCTCGGACCCACCAGCTATATCTTCGCACGTAAGGAAGTGCCTCCTTATTACGCACAAAAAAGTGAATACTCCCCCTGCTAGCTGGGACCCACCATAGTGGGAGGCTGACTTGTGGGCCTACTAAGTTGACGCTGACGGAGGGCTTTGTCAACTTAGTCAATATGAACGATTCTAGCTCCATTGACCATACGATGTCCATCTAACAACCATAGTGCTTCTTCAACCTCTGGTCTTCTTGCTCTAGCCGCCCAAACCAGCGCCGGTCATGCCGCCTGCTCCTGCCTCCCGTGGCCGGCTCTGCTGCCTCATAGGCCTAGCCGCCCCACCCTACTCCAACCTCTGGCCAGGCCATCCCTCTACTCATGCACAACCCCTGTTATTCTGCGGCAATGGGAGCCTCACACCGCAGCCGAACCACCCAACCCTAGTACACCTCTCCGCGTGGGCATCCACTACCGCGTCTTCCCTAGCTCCGCGTCGTCCCCTTCCTAGGCCTCGCCGTCATCCACCACCTTGATGCTCTCGGCGCGACGTGGTCAATGTGGTCAAGGAACGACTTCCATTGGAAGAGTATTGTACGTGGAGAGGCTGACAGCTGGGTCCAAAACGGGATCCTGTTCACCTGGAGGGGTCTAGCGTATCACAAAACGGAGGAAACGGACTTCTCTTCTACCTGCTACGGTCAAAACGGGGTCCTGTTGATCGGGAGGGGTGTGGCGTACCGCAAAATAGAGGAAACGGACTTCTCTTCGACCTCCTACGGTCGAAACGGGGGTCCCGTTCATCGGGAGGGGTGTGGCATACCGCAAAATGGGACTCCACGGGCTACTATTCACCCACCGTCTATTGCCTCGCTCCAGCCTCCACGGGCTACTGTTCATCCAACGTCGACCTCCTCCAGCCTCCACCTGCGACTGTTCATCCACGGCATCTCCCTCCTTCCTTCACCAGCTACTGTTCATCCACTGGCTCCTGTTCATCCAGCCTCCACGGGCTACTGTTCAACCAGCCCTCTCCATGTGGTCTTGCTCAACAAGCCCTCCACGGGCTACTGTTCATCCAGCCCTCCACCGGCTACTGTTCAATCAGCCCTCCACCGGCTACTGTTCATCCAGCCCTCCACGAGGTCCTGTTCATCCACCCCCAACCGGCTCGATCGGGGTCCTGTTAATCCAGCGGCAACGGCCTCTACTACCACGGAGTCCTATTCATCCAAGTGCAATCGCTCGGGTTCAGTAGGCGAACGCCTCGCTCGGGTTCAGTTAGAGCCCAACGCCTCGCACCCACGCGTACGTGTACGAGAGAAACACGCAATCCCTCCGTGCATCGCTCGGCCCCGACCACCCACCGTAACCGGGAACACCCCGATTTTTTCCTCGCCCTCGCTTCTACCCCAGTTTTTTCCATCATGGATGGCCCAAAGAATGTCATGCAGCTGCGTCTCCGACCCGCCCAGGACGAAAAGCCCATTTTCTGGCATGAATTTTTGTCATAGAAGTAGGAGCCCACCACATCTATGATGATACCGGGTTTTGTCACAATTATCGTCATAGAAGTGTCATAAGCATGACAGAAAAAAATCGTTCGTCCCAAAAAGTCACGATGTGTCTTTTTTTGTAGTGAGTGAGGCAAGTCCTTCGTGGGTGATGACCATGGTGGGATAGACAAGGTTGCTTCTTCGTGGACCCTTCGTGGCTGGATCCCTCCGTGGACTCGCGCAACCGTTACCCTTCGTGGGTTGAAGTCTCCATCAACGTGGACGTACGATAGCACCACCTATCGGAACCACGCCAAAATTCTCCACGTCTCCATTGCGTTTGCACACTCCAATCCCATCCCTTTACTTTCTTGCAACTTGCATGGTTTACTCTTTCTGCTTCATATACTCTTGTCATACTTGCTTGAAATGTATTGTGAGTGCTTTAACATGTGCTAAACTATACCATAAATTATAGAAATTAAAAACCGCCACTTTTGCTTGTTAAGGGTCTAATCACCCCCCGCTGTCTAGAACCCTCTTCACAATCCTTTCAAGCATGAGAGTGCAGCTATTTCTATAAAATATAATCATCGTTGTGCTCTAAAAGATATAAGTGAAGCACTAGAGCAACTGCCTAGCTCAAAAAATATAAGTGAAGCACATAGAGTATTCTAAAAAATCACGGTAAATGTGTGTCCCTCTCAAAAGGTGTGTCCTGCAAATGATGATTGTGGCAAACTAAAGAGCAAACAAAGAAAAACTACGGTACAAGACGCTCCAAGAAAAACTCATATCATGTGATGAATAAAAAATAGCTCCAAGTAACATACCGATAGATTGTGGATGAAAGAGGGGATACCTGGAGGGGCATACCCAAGCTTTGACGCTTGGGTCTTGCTTGAATATTAACTTGGCGTACCTTGGGAATCCCCAAGGTTAGGGTCTTGCCACTCCTTATTCCTTCATCCATCGTGATCTCACCCAAAACTTGAAAACTTTGGCACACAAAACTCAACAGAAACCTCATGAGATCAGTTAGTATAATAGACAAAAACTTTAGGTACTGTTATGAACCCATTCATATTTTATTATTGCATAATACCTTCTGTTTTCTAATTTCACCATGACTTATCGCCCCCCCCCCCCATGGATATAATCGATATCATCATTAAAACAAGCAAACTATGCAACAAAAACATAATCTATCTAATATAGACCAGTCCGTAATGATCTGAACAAACATTATACTTTTGTAACTCCAAAAGATCTGAAAAATTAGGACAACGTGGGAAATTTGTATATCAATCATGCGTAAAAATTTCAGAATTTATCATGTTTCAGTGAATTATAGTAGTTCCAGCACTAGGCACAAAAGTTTCTGTTTTTTTTTCACAAAATCAAGTCAACTATCAACCAAATCATCCCAAAGGCTTTACTTGGCACAAACACTAACTAAAACATAAAAAACAATCATAACAGTAGCAAATTGTGTCAACACACCAAAATAGAAAGTAAAAGCAAAAAAATTAAGAGAACTATTGGATTGCCTCCCAACAAGCTCTTCCTTTATAGCCATTAAGATAGGCTTTGAGATTTCAGTGATGCTCATGTCAAAGACAAGAATTCAAGCACAAAGAGAGCATCATAATACATGTGACAAACACATATAAGTCTAACGTACTTCCTATGCATAGGCATTTATAAGCAAACAAATTATCAAGACAAGAAATATCCAGCATATGCAAGGAATAAGAATAAATCATTAATACTCTCAACATAACGAGAGGTAATTTAGTAATATGAAAATTTCTACACCCATATTTTGCTCTCTCATAATAATTACATGTGGGATCATGATCAAATTAAATAATATAGCTATAATATAGAATATTCTCTTCATGATCCACATGCATAAAAGTTTATAATCTTCCAAGATAGTGGGATTAACATCAACTAAAGTCATGACCTCTCCAAACACACTTTTATCAAGAATTCCATAAGATTGACTAATCTCCAAGATAGTGGATTTTCTAAAGTCGACACTCTTCCCAAACCACTTTTAATATTCATAGCATTATAATCACCCCAATCATGATCATTATAATAAATATTAAGTATGACAAAATCATCATGTATAATGGTAAAACACAACCCATCAGTGTAGTCCCTAGTAAGTGCAAACTTCTCCGATATAGTGTTGTTGGGAGACTTCAAAAATATAATATGACTATCAAGTGTGGGTGCAACAGAGCTAATTTTGTTTTTAACATAAGGGACTATGGCAAGTTCATATCCGGAAGCATCATTAATATTGGCATCATGGCCACAAGCATAGCAAGCATCAAATTCATCAAAAAGGGATATTTCAAACGAATTAGTGGGATGATAATTATCTATAGATTCCTACAAAGTATCAATCTCTTCTTGGACTGCAGGGATTTTCTTAATATAATCTTTAATATAGGCATTAGAATCATAATTTTCATAGCAATATTTAAGTGTGGCAAAATTTTAAGATTGGTAGAGAGTAGCATCATACATTACAATCAAAGAAGCAACTTCATAGGAACCCGTAAAAGCAACAAATTCTTCATTTGGTTTGATATCATAATAACTATAAACACCATTGGCATAAGAAGATAAGATTTCATTATCATTAAACTCACATAGGTAGGGAAGGTGTTTCTTTGGGTCCTTTCTAGTGCAACAAGTAAAATCATATATTTCACATAGATGACAAGCATAGCATAGCAAACAATTTATTTTATTCCATCAGAGTCTCCCCTTTTGGGACAACCGGTGACGCACAAAATAAGCATGATCATCTATTGATTTTCCCTCAACTAAACAAGTTGGGTTTTCAATACGAGCACAAATGGATCGAAGATGATCCAAATAGAAAACTTTAAGTGGATCCATAGGTCTTTATTTTTTGTGTTTTTGTTTGATGACATGATTATGGCAAGCAAACAAGCAAACTAAGAAAAGTAAAATATTTTTGGTGTTTTTTATGAGAAGTGGAGGGAGATGAAAAAGAGAGGCGAATAAAAAGGCAAATAAAAGATAGAGCAAGCAGATGATAGTTTGTATGTAGGAACCTGATAAGAATTTGATGATGTCTCCCTAGCAACAGCACCAAAAATTATTCCTGCTACTTGTAAACTACGTTGGCATTTCCCCCAAGAGGAGGGATGAATCAGTACAGTAGAGATAAGTATTTCCCTTACCGAGAACCAAGGTTAGCGAACCAATAGGAGAACCACGCAAACCTTCTTTGGCAACACCTACACACACAAAAGCAAGTACTTGCACCCAATGCGGGCAATAGGGTTGTCCATCCCATGGAAGTCGTTACTTGAAAGGATTAGTTCTGATAGTGATAGATAGATATATAAATTGCAAAAGAAAATAAAAGTAAATAAATTGCAGCAAGGTATTTTTGGTTTTTATAATATGGTAAAAGTAGACCCGGGGGCCATAGTTTTCAGTAGAGGCTTCTCTCTCGAACACATAGCAAACGGTGAGTGAACAAATTACTGTTGGGCAATTGATAGAAAAGCACATAGTTATGACATTATTCATGGGAATGGTCATGCATATAGGCATCACGTCCGTGACAAGTAGACCAACTCCTTCCTACATCTACTACTATTACTCCACCAATCGATCGCTATCCAGCATGCATCTATGGTATTAAGTTCATGACAAACAGAGTAACGCTTTAAGAAAGATGACATGATGTAAACAAAGTAAACCCAATCAATATGAATAAACACCGTTGTTTCACCCCTAATGTCAACAACACAATACATGCCTTGCTACCCCTACTATCACTGAGTGAGGACACCGAAAGATTGAACCCATCACAAAGCACCTCTCCCATGGAAGATAAATCAGTCTAGTTGGCCAAATCAAACGGATAGAACGGAGAGAAATACAAAGCTATAACAATCATGCATACTAAAGTTCAGAAAAGACTCAACCACTTTCAATGAATAATCTAATCATAAACCCCCAACTCATCGGACCCAATAAACATATTGCAAAATAAGATTATATAAGATAGAACTCCAAGAAGATCGAGGAGAACATGGTATTGAGGATCAAAGAGAGACAGGGGGAGAAGAAGCCATCTAGATACTAGCTATGGCCCCGTAGGTCTATGGTGAACTACTCACGCATCATCGGTAGGCAGCAGGAATGATGTAGAAGCCCTCCGTGATTGATTTTCCCTCTGGCAGAGTACCGGAAAAGGCCTCCAGATGGGATCACGGAAAAACAAAAGCCTCTCTGGGGGTTTCCCAATATTTGGGAATTTATAGAAGCGGAATTAGGTTAGACGGAGCCACGTGGGGCCCACAAGGTAATAAGGCGCGACCTACGTATACCCCCAGGGCACGCCGTATTTCCTTGTCATCTCTTTGCTTGTGTTTGGTCTCCTCCTGAAGCTTCTATGGTCTCTTATGTCCAAAAAATCATCAAAAAGTTTTGTAGCGTTTGGACTTCGTTTGGTACTGATTTTTTGGAAAACCAAAAACAAGCAAAAAACAGCAACTCGTCCTAGGCACTAGGTTAATAGGTTAGTTCCCAAAAATGACATAAATTAGTATAAAATGCATATAAAGCATCCAAGATTGATAATATAAAAGCATGAAACAATCAAAAATTATAGATACGTTGGAGACGTATCATACTCCAACTAAGTTGTGAGTAAACTTACTAGAATGGTCAAATTGTTGATCGGAGGACAACAGTAAAAATGTTGTTAAGTACTGACGACATTTTTCTGGGAAACGGGGAAAATGCAGAGATTTTTGTAAGGAGTTACATCAATACATGCCCTTTGTAAGTAGTACAACGAAAAAAATCTTCGTCGGTGTTACAAATGATTTTTGATTTTAGTGAAATGATTTATGGAAGCACAGTAAGTTAGAATTGGTCCAAGAAAGTTATTGTGGTGAATTCTATAACAAAATACTAAGTATATTGTTACCTTAGAAGCAATAATAGAGGGTGATGAATCTAAGGTTCATTTATGAACTTGGTATGTTTCTAGACGATTGTGCAAATGGAACACTATTCTCAATAGTGGTTCTATAGCTTAATGTTAGGAATCGAAGGTCCTGCTAGTGATTCAATATATACTAAGCTTGTTTCACATAAATTATGAATTCTTGTGAAAGCATGATAGATCCATAGGTATGTAAATAATACACACGGATCTAAAGTTGTAAAGATCTGATAGGACGAAGGCTCTACCACAAGCAAAGCATGAACAAACACCGGATTGCCATTGGTGTAAAAGAAAATGTACTGACTACATTATTGACTCTAGTGCAAGTGGGAGACTAACTATGCCCTAGAGGCAATAATATTGTATCTTTATATTCCCATGTTCAATAGTTTATATTTCATGCTACAACTACTATGATCCTGGAATATGCGATTCGGTGGAAAACTCATATGCATGTGTGAAATGATAAACGATAAAATATAGGTCCCCAGTCTTGCCTCTAAGACTGGCTCAAGTGTTATTGGTGATCACATTTTCTGGATCTTAGGATATCGTTAAGTATAAATGATAGTCCTAAAACAACATTGAGATCATGATGTTGGAAGAATGATCATATTGAATCAACCCAATTTGTCTATTATGAATTGAGATTATATCGTCGATAATCAAGTGTAATAACACAGAGTGTTAACATGTGGCTTTGCACCTTAGATCATGAGAGTATCGTAATCACTTCCTACCGTACGCTGGACTTTAGGATTGCTCAAACGTCACCTATAACACGGTGATCATAACGACAACTTACAGGGTCATCGAAAAGTTTGACAAGGGACTAGATAGTGATACGTGTACAACGTATCTATAATTTTTTATTGTTCCGTGCTATTATATTATCCATATTTGGATGTTTTATATGCATTTATATGCTATTTTATATGATTTTTGAGACTAACCTATTAACCTAGAGCCCAGTGCCAGTTTCTGTTTTTTCCTTGTTTTTGAGTTTCGCAGAAATGGAATATCAAACGGAGTCCAAATGAGCTGAAAATTTACGGAGATATTTTATGGACCAGAAGAAGCCCCCAAAGCAAAAGAGTTGGGCCAAAAGTGCCAAAAGGCCTCAACAAGGGTGGAGGGTGCCCCAACCCCCCTAAGGCGTGTCCTCTATCCTTGTGGGCTCCTCGTGGACCCCCTGGCTTGTTCTCGACGCCAAAAACCCCAAAAATAAACCTAGATCAGGAGTTCCGCCGCCGCAAGCCTCTATAACCACGAAAAACCAATCAGGAGCCCGTTCTGGCACCCTGCCAGAGGGGGAAACCATCACCCGTGGTCATCTTCATCATCCCGGTGGTCTCCATGATGAGGAGGGAGTAGTTCACCCTCGGGGCTGAGGGTATGTACCAGTAGCTATATGTTTGATCTCTCTCTCTCTCTCTCTCTCTCTCTCTCTCTCTCTCTCTCTCTCTCTCTCTCTCTCTCTCTCTCTCTGTCGTGTTCTTGATTTGGCACGATCTTGATGTACCGCGAGCTTTGCTATTATAGTTGAATCTTATGATGTTTCTCCCCCTCTACCTTCTTGTAATGGATTGAGTTTTACCTTTGAAGTTATCTTATCGGATTGAGTCTTTAAGGATTTGAGAACACTTGATGTATCTCTTGCATGTGCTTATCTGTGGTGACAATGGGATATTCACGTGATTTACTTGATGTATGTTTTGGTGATCAACTTGCGGGTTCTGTGACCATGTGAACTTATGCATAGGGGTTGGCACATGTTTTCGTCTTGACTCTCCGGCAGAAACTTTGGGGCACTCTTTGAAGTTCTTTATGTTGGTTTGAAAATATGAATCTGAGATTGTGTGATGCATGTCGTATAATCAAACCCGCGGATACTTGTGGTGACGTTGGAGTATCTAGGTGACATTAGGGTTTTGGTTGATGTGTATCTTAAGGTGTTATTTTACTACGAACTCTAGGGTTGTTTGTGACACTTATAGGAATAACCCAATAGATCGATCAGAAAGAATAACTTTGAGGTGGTTTCGTACCCTACAACAATCTCTTCGTTTGTTCTCTGATATTAGTGACCTTGGAGTGACTCTTTGTTTCATGTTGAGGGATTGTTATATAATCTAATTATGTTATCATTGTTGAGAGAACTTGCACTAGTGAAAGTATGAACCCTAGGCCTTGTTTCGGAGCATTGCAATATCGTTTTTGCTCACTTTTACTACTTGCTACCTTGCTGTTTTTATATTTTCATATTACAAAAACCTATATCTACCATCCATATTACACTTGTATCACCATCTCTTCGCCGAACTAGTGCACCTATACAATTTACCATTCTATTGGGTGTGTTGGGGACACAAGAGACTCTTTGTTATTTGGTTGCAAGGTTGTTTGAGAGAGACCATCTTCATCCTACGCCTCCCACGGATTGATAAACCTTAGGTCATCCACTTGAGGGAAATTTGCTGTTGTCCTACAAAACTCTGCACTTGGAGGCCCAACAACATCTACAAGGATAAACTTGCATAGTAGACATCAGATAGCTCAAGTGTGGGATTTGCTCCTCCGATGATGGAGAGATATTTTTAGGGATCTCTCGATGTGACGGCATCCATCATAGTCTGGCCAGACACAGGTGACTTCATCATAGGGATGCCGGAACACGATAAGAAGAAAGAAGCACAAAATCGGTAATGAGGATAACGGTATAGTGAGCATGTGATGACTCAAGGAGATACCGATGCATCTTGGGTTTTGTGAAGTATCGTGAAGCAAAGGGAACATCACATGATAACCAAAGGTTCACTCGATTATCATTTGTGTGCTCGTAGGGATCGATATGGACGTCCATGGTTCCGCTACTAGTCATTGAATGAAGGGGTTTCATTCATGTCTATGAGTTACCGAACCTACGGTGTCACAAGCTTAAGGAAATCATGATCTATTGAGTGTTAGTAGAAAGGGAGTGATGATAATATATTTGTGGAATTGTTTCAGAAATATTCCTAATAGTTTCGAGAGGATCCCAGAGCGTTTCGGGGTCGCCGGAAGGGTTTCGAAGAGTATCGGGTAATTCTAGGTATTGCCGATAATTAGTATATAGGTGGAAAATTCTTCTGGGATATTAAATTATATATAATATGCTCTAGTAAATGTTAGTGGGCTTGTATATTTAATTTGATATCAACGAGACTAAAAAGGCCAAGTGGTGGAACACTACTTGGGCCACTTGGGCTCCAAGTAGAGGTGGCTCCCTCCTTTCCAATTGAGGAAGGGAGGGGAGGCAGAATTGACAGGGACTTCCCCTCCTCTTGACTGGCCAAGGAGGGGGTCCTTTCCCTCCTTGTGGCGCCCCCATCAATTGTGCATCATGTTTTCCTACTGTTATTTACTATGTTTTTATGCATAATAATGCTCTATGGAGTAATTTTAATGCCTTTTCTCTCATAATATGCAAGGTTTACAAAAAGAGGGAGAATGCCGGCGGCTGGAATTCTGGACCTGAAAAAGCTATGTTAGAGTTACCTATTCTGCACATCTCCAAATGAGCTAAAAATTTACGGAGTACTGTTTCGGAATATATAAAAATACTGGAGCAAATAACTATCAGAGGGGGCCACCTGATGAGCACAAGACACCACGGCGCGCCAGGCCCCCCAGGCGTGCCCTGGGGGGTTGTGCTCAGCCCAGCCCACCTTCGATGCCCATCTTCTGGTATATAGGTCATTTTGACATAGAAAAAATAAGGGGAAGACTTTTGGGACGGAGCGCCGTCTCGGGGCGGAACTTGGGCAGGAGCACTTTTGCCCTCTGGCGGAGCGATTCCGCCAGGGGAACTTCCCTCCCGGAGGAGGAAATCGAAGCCATCATCATCACCAACAACCCTCTCATCTTTGGGAGGTCAATCTCCATCAACATCTTCAACAGTACCATCTCCTCTCAAACCCTAGTTCATCTGTTGCATTCAATCTTTGTACTGGAAACTCATATTGGTACCTGGGGTGACTAGTAGTGTTGATTTCACCTTGTAGTTGATCACTATATGGTTTATTTGGTGGAAGATTATATGTTCAGATCCATTATGCTATTTAATACCCCTTTGATCTTGAGCATGATCATTTGAGAGTAGTTACTTTTGTTCTTGAGGTCACGGGAGAAGTCATGTTGCAAGTATTCATGTGAGTATGATATGTGTTCGATATTTTGATGATATGTATGTTGTGATTCCCTTAGTGGTGTCATGTGAACGTCGACTACATGGCACTTCACCATATTTGGGCCTAAGGGAATGCATTGTGGAGTAGTTATTAGATGATAGGTTGCTAGAGTGACAGAAGCTTAAACCCTATGATACGTCTCCAACGTATCTATAATTTTTTATTGTTCCATGTTGTTATATTATCATTCTTGGACGTTTTACAATCATTTTATAATCATTTTATATCATTTTTGGTACTAACCTATTGACATAGTGCCCAGTGCCAGTTGCTGTTTTCTGCTTGTTTTTTACATCGCAGGAAATCAATATCAAACAGAGTCCAAATGCACCAAACTTTTTGTGGAATTTTTATGGACCAGAAGACACCCAATGGGCCGAAGAAGCACCTAGGGGGTGCCCCGAGGGGGTCACAATCCACCAGGGCGCGCCTAGGCCCCCAGGCGCGCCCAGGTGGGTTGTGCCCACCTCGGTGGCCTCCCGCACCGCCTCCTTGCTCTATAAATACCCCAATATTCCAGAAACCCTAGGGGAGTCGACGAATATCAATTCGAGCCGCCGCAAGTTCCAGAACCACCAGATCCAATCTAGACACCATCACGGAGGGGTTCATCATCCTCATTGGTGCCTCTCCGATGATGCGTTAGTAGTTCATTGTAGACCTACAGGTCCGTAGTTAGTAGCTATATGGCTTCCTCTCTCTCTTTTGGTTCTAAATACAATGGTCTCTTGGAGATCCATATGATGTAACTCTTTTTGCGGTGTGTTTGTTGGGATCCGATGAACTTTGAGTTTATGATCAGATCTATGTTTTTATCCATGAAAGTTATTTGAGTCTTCTTTGATCTTTATATGCATGATTGCTTATAGCCTCGTATTTCTCCTCCGATATTTGGGTTTTGTTTTGCCAACTTGATCTGTTTATCTTGCAATGGGAAGAGGTGCTTTGTGATGGGTTCGATCTTACAGTGCTTGATCCCAGTGACGGAAGGGGAACCGACACATATGTATCATTGCTATTAAGGATAACAAGATGGGGTCTATTTATACATAAATAGATCTTGTCTACATCATGTCATCATTCTTATTGCATTACTCCATTTTTTCCATGAACTTAATATACTAGATGCATGCTGGATAGCGGTCGATGTGTGGAGTAATAGTAGTAGATGTAGACAGGAGTCGGTCTACTAATCTTGGACGTGATGCCTATATAATGATCATTGCCTCAATATCTTCATGATTATTTGAAGTTCTATCAATTGCCCAATAGTAATTCGTTTACCCACCATTTTCTATTTTTCTCGAGAGAAGGCACTAGTGAAATCTACGGGCCCCTGGTCTCTTCTTTATTATTTTTGCCTTCACGATCTATTTTTATTTGCTTTTATTTTCAGTTCTATTAAACCAAAAATACAAAAATACCTTGTTGCAATTTATTGTTACTTATTTTGTCTCGCGTTCCCGCGAGATCTATTTATTCAATCTACTACAATTTTATCTATGTTTTTACCCGTGAGGGATTGACAACCCCTCTCTTACGTCGGGTTGCAAATATTTGTTCTTTGTGTGCAGGAGTTGTTTACGTGGTGTTGGGTGGTTCTCCTACTGGTTCGATAACCTTAGTCTCATCATTGAGGGAAATACCTACCGTTGTTGTGCTGCATCATCCCTTGCTCTTTGGGGAAATACTAACGTAGTTCAAGCAAAAATCAAAAGGAATTTCTAGTGCCGTGTCGGGGAGTCGTCATCAACGTCTACCAGGTTCCTAATCACAAATCTTATCTCCTTGCAATTTACATTATTTGCCATTTTCCTCTCGTTTTCCTCTCCCCCACTTCACAAAAATTTGTCGTTTTATTCGCCCCCTTTTTCGTTCGCCGTTTTCTCGTCATATCTGTTTTTGAGTGCAATCTTGTTGCGTAGTCACAATGACTCAAGAAAACACCAAGTTGTGTGATTTCTCCAATACCAACAACATTGATTTCATTAGCACTCCGATTGCTCCTCCCTCCACTAGTGCGGAGTCTTGTGATATTAACACCGCTTTGCTGAATCTTGATATAAAAGATCGATTTTCCGGTGCTCCTAATGAGGATGCCGCATCCCATCTTAACACAGTTGTGGAATTATGCGATATGCAGAAGAAAAAAGATGTGGACAATGATGTTGTGAAGTTGAAATTATTTATGTTTTCTTTGCCAGATCATGCAAAAATTTGGTTTTCTTCTTTGCCTCGCAACAGTATCGATTCTTGGGATAAGTGCAAAGATGCTTTTATTACTAAGTATTTTCTGCCCATGAAAATCATCTCCCTTAGAACCCAGATCATGAATTTCAAGCAACTTGAACATGAGCATGTTGCACAATCTTGGGAAAGGATGAAATTGATGCTAAGGAATTGCCCAACTCATGGGTTAAATCTTTGGATGATCATACAAAATTTTTATGCGGGGTCGAATTTTGTTTCTCGTAATCTTTTAGATGCCGCCGCAGGTGGTACTTTTATGGAAATTACTTTGGGTGAAGCCACCAAATTGCTTGATAATATTTTGGCAAATTATTCACAATGGCATACCAAAGAGCTCCTACTAGTAAAAAATTCAATTCGGTTGAAGAAATTTCTTCTTTGAGTGAAAATTTTTATGCTCTTATGAAATTGGTTGCTAAAATGCTCCTATTGATTTTAATGATGTGCCATTTTCTACTTTGATTGAGCAAAATAGTGATGCCATAGATGTGAATTTTATCTCGCAGAGCAATTTCAATAACAATGCTTATAGAGGTAATTTTAGTCCTAGGCCTTTTCCTAGTAATTCCTCTAATAATTATGGTAATTCCTATGGTAGTCCTTCTTATAATAATAATAGGAACACCTCTGATCTTGAGAATAATATTAAAGAATTTATGAATACTCAAAAAGTTTTCAATGCTACAATAGAAGAAAAGCTGAATAAGATTGATGATATGTCTAGAAGTATTGATAGAATTTCTCATGATGTAGAAAATCTCAAGATGAAATTTTTTGTGCCTAAGTAATCAATTAAAGCTCTTTATGTTTCTATGTATGAAAGTAAGAAAAGAACCGCTATGCTTAGAGCTAGAAGAGAATTTTTAGAAAAAGTGCTTTCTAGTGATTGCTTTCATAAAAGTGATTAAGATCTTAAAATGGTTGGTGTTTCTTATATTGATTCTCTGTTTAGTAAAATTAAGATTGAAAAAGGGACTGAAGAAGAGTCAACTTTAGCTAGAAGGTGTCCCGATAATTCGGAGGCTGAAAACCTTGTTGAGAAAACTGATAAAAGTGGGTTTGAAGAGGTCAAAACTTTAAATAGTGATGTGCCCACTATTTTCGATTACAAAGACTTTAATTATGATAATTGCTCTTTGATTGATTGTATTTCTTTGTTGCAATCCATGATAAATTCACCCCATGCTTATGAACAAATTAAAGCTTTTACTAAACATATTGTTGATGCTATGATGAAAGCTTTGGAAGAAAAATTGGAATTAGAAGTTTTGAGTCCTAGAAAATTACATGATGAATGGGAACCTACTATCAAAGTCAAGATTAAAAATTATGAGTGTTTTGCTTTATGTGACTTGGGTGCTAGTGTTTCTACAATTCTGAAATCTTTATGTGATGTGTTTGGTCTCACTGATATTGAAGAATGTTCTTTAAATTTCCACTTGGCGGATTCTACTATTAAAAAGCCTATGGGAAGAATTAATGATGTTCTTATTCTTGTAAATAGGAATTATGTGCCCATAGATTTTATTGTTCTTGATATTGATTGCAATCCGTCTTGTCCAATTATTCTTGGTGGACCATTTTTATGTACTATTGGTGTCGTGATTGATATGAAAGAAGGCAATATTAAATTTCAATTTCCACTAAGGAAGGGTATGGAACACTTCCCTAGAAAAATAACTAGGCCACCATATGAATCAATCATGAGGGTATTTATGGATCTAGAAACAAAGATGACAATACTTAGATCCTTTGCATTATGCCTAGCTAGGGGCGTAAAACGATAGCGCTTGTTGGGAGGCAACCCAATGAATAAAATTTATTTTTGTCTTTTTCTTTCTGCTCTTGAGTGTTTGCACAATTATGCTACTGTTATGATTGTGTTTTTTGTGTTTTAATTAGTGTTTGTGCCAAGCAAAGCCTTTGGGATCATGTTGGGTGATAGTTGATATGATCTTGCTGAAAAACAAAAACTTTTGCGCTCACCAAAATAATTATCATTTTTAACAGAAGCGTGATAACAAACCAATTATTTTTGCAGAAGATTAATATACAAATTTCTCACGTGGTCCTAATTTTTCAGAATTTTTGGATTTACAGAAGTATTCAAAATATCCAGATTGCTACAGATTGTTATGTTTTTGATAGATTCTGTTTTCTTTGCATTGTGTGCTTGTTTTGATGATTCTATGGTTTTCTTTGAAGAGTTTTTGCCATAGGAAAGTTGTAATACAGTAGATATAATGCAAGAATAAAATATGAATAGGTTTGCAATAGTACTTATAGTAGTGATTTGCTTTCTTATACTAACGGATCTCACGAAGGTTTTGTTGAGTTTTGTGTGATTGAAGTTCTCAAGTTTTGGGTGATATTATGATGGATGAAGGAATAAGGAGTAAGAAGATCCTAAGATTGGGGACGCCCATGGCATCCCAAGCTATTATCCAAAGAGAAGCAAGCAACTGAGCTTGGGGATGCCCGAGTGGCATCCCCTCTTTCTTCTAACGACCATCGGTATTTTACTTGGAACTATATTTTTATTCGTCACATATTATGAGCTTTGCTTGGAGCGTCTTGTATGATATGAGTCTTTGCTTGTTTTTCTTTTTGTTTTAAGTCATGAATCCTTGCTGGACACACCTATTTGAGAGAGCCAAACTTAGCTATGACTTGTTAGAATTGCTCGCTATGCTTCACTTAAATCTTTATGAGCTATGGAATTGCTCTAGTGCTTCACTTATATATTTTTGAGCACGGTGTGCTTTATTATTTTTAAGAAAATGCTCTCATGCTTCACTTAGATTTATTTGAGAGTTAGTAAATTTTTTAATAAATTCTCTCTTGCTTCACTTAAATTATTTTGAGAGAAAGAAATATGATGCTCATGATCTTCACTTCTATTTGTTTGAGGTTATTAAAAGCAACATATGAAACGAGTCGCAAAGTGATAAATATCCAAGGAGGATATAATAAAAACTTTCATGAAGATCATTGGACAAAATAAACTTGATTCTTTGTAATAGTTTTGAGATATGATGATGTGATATGTGAGTCATGTTGATGAGTAATTATGCTTTAGTAAGAATATTGATGTTAAGGTTTGTGATTCCCTATGCAAGCACGAAAGTCAATAGTTATGCAATTAAATTACATCCTACTTTTGGTGCATTATTCGGTGTTAGTCATGCTTAATGCTCGCTTATGAGATTTTTCGTTTCTTGGTTGGATGCTTGTCGGATTTGGGGTTCCACAGACCCTTGAGAGGTTCGAACTCCGGGGTGCATGCGAAGAACTCCCTCTTCCTAGTCTGCCTGCTCAACGATTCCACAGCCTAGATCGATGAACCCAAGGGACAAGGGACATAGCAGTTTATCCTGGTCCGGGCCACCTTGTGGTGTAATACCCTACTCCAGCTTTGTGGTGGATTGCCTCGAGGGGCTGAGGATGAACTAGTATAGTGGATGAACAGCCTCAGGAGGTGAGGTGTTCTTGAGCTTGATGAGCTGGTGAGGTGGTTTGGGAGGAATCGATCCGTCCTCCTCTATGGTGGTGGCTAAGTCCTATTTATAGTGGCCTTGGTGCTCTTCCCAAATGTAGGCAGGAAGGGATCCTACAACGGCCAAATTTGAAGGGGGACAACTAGTACAGGCTATCCTGACAAAAGTAGTCTTCGCCTGCAAAAGGCTCTGGTGGTGACGCCGTAGTGGGCTCCACGATGACCTCCATCCTGTCGTCCTGGAGGTCTTGGTCTTGTTGCACCGATATGGAAA
Organism: Aegilops longissima; assembly: GCA_021605205.1. Classification (NCBI taxonomy): domain Eukaryota; kingdom Viridiplantae; phylum Streptophyta; class Magnoliopsida; order Poales; family Poaceae; genus Aegilops; species Aegilops longissima. The sequence continues at coordinate 415,562,097 of CM038682.1, read as the reverse complement.
CCTTTAGTTGATTCCTCGGGACCCTGCGCTTGTCTCCTTAACACCAAAGAGGAAACTGGTACACTGCGCCCGCTGACGCCCGCCTGGCCTTGGTCATCATGGCTCACGTCACATGAACCTCGCGAGGTGCACCTTGCATAGATATCTCCGCTCCTCGGGAGCCAGCCCTAGTGAGGCCGCCCCTCAGGGAGGTCCTGGTGTCGCCCGCCTCGTGAGGCTTGGCCCCTCGGGAGGGTCTTGGGTTGTTGTTGCTGAAGTTGGGCCGTACCAGGCCGTCGACGGAGCCACGCCATGGGCTGCAGGCAGGCAAGTCTGGGCACCCCCGTTCCCAAGATGCCGACAGTAGCCCCCGGGCCTAAGGCGCGCTCGAACTTGGCTTCGAGGCGAAGCCAAAGGGCAAGGGCGAAGCGCTGCGGGCCCCAACCGCCTGCGGCCTTGGTCGATGTGTGGCGATTGATGGGACGTGGGTGCCTTCGCTTCCCCATGCTGCCTCGGCAACCCTTCGACTTGACGAGACTCTGCTGCATGCAAAGAAAAATCATCATTTCGTGCGATCGTGGAAGCCGGCGGTTGGCCTCCTCTTGGCTATAAATGAGGGAAGGGGTGAAGCCCTCTTTGCTTCATCTCCTTCTTCTCGTCGCCCGCTCTTTCCTCTTCCTTTCTGCCTCGCCGTCTTGCTATAGTATCCATGGCGCCGATTAGGAGGTTTTCCGCGGTGGAAAAAGGGAAGGCCCCCCGCGAGGAGCGTGAACTGCTCCCACCGAAGAAAAGGTCCAGGCGTCCTCACGACACCGGGGAGAGTCTGGAAGTGACGCGGCCCTGGTACGAGCGGCCACCACCTGATTTCCCGCTCCCCCTGTACGCCCAGGCGCAAGGCTCGGGAGAGGACGGTGGTGCCCCACGCCGCGCGAGCCACGGCCGCGATGACCAGGCTGGTGCCGTGCGGCCAGCCGGCCCATGAACCCGCGCCAAAGGCTCCTCGCGTGAATTCGTGATGTGGGCGGTGATGCCACCGCGCACTTGGATCTGGTTTCCACGATTCTTCGCCAAGGAGATGTCGCTGAGGGGGCTGCTCGAGCTGTGGCTGCAGCACTCCGGGTGTTGCAGTCTGGCTACGGGGGCGGAGGTCGAGGTGGTCTACCCGGGGAAGATCTTCATGACCCGAGGATGGGGCGAGGTTGCCCGCGCTTGCCGCGCGGAGGGGGCCCTCGCCATCCATTTCGAGTATGATGGCGCCTCCATGTTTTTCTTCAAGGTTTTCGGCGAGGAAGGTTGTCGCCTGGAGTGCTGCCCCGGAGGAAGCCGCCAGCAGGGCTCAGCAGCGGGCGTTGAGCCTGCTCCCGGTCCTGCCGCTGGCTTCTGCAGCAGCAGCAACGACTCCTGGGAGTCCAGTGACTCTCCCTCGCCTAGCTAGTCCCCGGAGTCAAGCGACGAAAGCTATGTGCCTCTGAGCTCCCACCGCGCCCGGAGCACAGCTGCAGCATCCACTCGGTGTCGTTGATGACCTGGATGGGGTTGGCGTCGGCCTCTCGCGGCCTACTGTTGATGATGGTATCGACGATGATGCCCATAGTCAAGGCTCCTTGAGGATTTTCTTCTTTTGTTCCCTGCGAGGAATCGAGACAAGACCCCGTGGTGGTATGTAAAGAACATGTAATACTTTTGCTTCAATATTTATTATTCCTGTTATAATGTTGCGGCTGCACGTCTTGCTTCGGCATTGTTCCCCCTTTTCATCCTCGCGATAGCTTAGCGCTCTACGCCAGCAGGTCCCAGTCCCCAGGCAAGCTCTAGCCGTCGCTGGTATGCCAGGTCACGATGCCGTGGTCAAGGCTAGGAGGCGAGCGGCCCAAGGTCCGGTAAGAGCTCCTAAGGCGCCATGCTCAAGAGTTTCCCTTTGGCGTGCAAGCAACTTCCTGACGGCTAGAAAGGAAGGCGGCATTGCCGGAGCAAGGCTGCGAGAGTCAAAACTCCAGACAGTGGCGTCGCGTTAACATGAACAGGTGACTTATCTTAACGAGCTAGAGGCGATTCCTTGCGCAGCGCTCGATTTGCGTTTCAGCGGTGGTGCCCCCAGGTAGGCTTACGCCAACCTCCCCTTTCCTCGCTCATCTATGTGCTCTACGTCCTCGGGTCTAGACCCTCGAGCGAAGCTCTGCCGCCGCTGGTATGCCAGGTAACAATGTCGTGGTCTAGGCTAGGGGTGAGGGCTGGAGAGTCAGTAGGAGCTCCTGAGGCGCGATGCTCGGGAGCCCCCCCTTTAACGTGCAAGCGAATCGCGTGAAAAGGGGGCAGCTGGCGGGGCCACCCGTAGCCAAGTTCTGGAGATTCCTGTGGGTTAGCCCGAGGGGAGATCATAACTTAAAATCGCGTTTGCTGCCCTGCCTCTGATCTTTCCGCAAGAAGATGAAGGCACTGAGGATCTGGTGAGGTGATGTGCGCGGGACGGGCTGCGAGCCAGAGCTCGATCTCTCAGGTTTATCAGCGTTGCAGGGACAGACCCGAGCACAAGCGTCGTGCCAACATGTGTAGCCCCCATTGCAGGATGATCAGGAGGCCAGCCAGCAACATGGGAGGCCGCGAAGGGCGACAGCCGAGCAGGTGACAACATAGATCAGCTTATGGGAGGAGGTAAAGCTAGTTCGGATAGATGCAAGAACGATACATGTCACAGGGACAGACCCACGCGGCCTGGGGATGATGCAGCCCAAGGGGTGCCCCCAACAGAGTGACTGGAAGATGCAAGAAAGATACATGCCGCAGGGACAAGCCCATGCGGTCTAGGGATAATGCAGCCCAAGGGGCGCCCCCAACAAAATAAACCGGAAAATGTCACCTAGCACCGTTGCTGAAGAGATGTTGAGGTAGCTGGAGACGCGTGCTGAAGGGCTGCTCCTCACGAGCCTCCTGGGTCCACAACCTCGGGAGGCTCGGGAGGCTCGTGAAGAACCGTCGCCATCTCCTCCAGGATCGCGTGGTGCCTGGCCTCCTGAGCCGCCATGATGCTTCGCAGGCGGTGCTGGAAGGTAACAGCCGCGCTCGTCAGACCGAAGGGCATGCAAACATAGCTGTGAGGTGGACCCTCACACTGACCAATGCACGAAGGCCATAAGCGCTCCTGGGATGCGGCTCTGTTGAGCCCTGGAATGTTGACACAGACGCGCAGCTCATTGTCCTCGCCAGGACAAGGGGTCGTGCCTGATGGTAGGCCGCGGTCGCCGCGCATGGCTCTCGCCTCCTGAAGCTCCTCGGTTGCCTTGTGGATGAACTCCTGAGCACCTGGCACCCCATGCCTTGTGCCCTCGTGAGGGAAGCGTGCGATGAAGCATGAATCCATGTGGTCCATGAGCGCCTCCCTCGTGATGTCGGCTAAGTCAGAGGCCCTCCAAAAGAGAGCCCCCGAGCCCAGCCTGAGGAGGGCGCCAGGCGCGCCTTCCTATGCAAGGGAGGGAGGCGCCCCATCCGTGAGCGCAGGTCCTGAGGTGGTGCGGCTGGAGACACCGCTCTCCTGAGGCTCTTGGCGGAGCAGCTGCTTCTTCTTCTTGGGGACAGCCTCGGGAGGGTAGATGGCGCCTTCGTGGTCTGGGTCTTCGATCACCGCAGCCTGGTAGGCGCGCTCGAGAGAGCGCACTGCGTCCATCTCCTTGCAGGAGATAGTGATGATGTCGCGGTTCCCTGGCATCTTGAGGACGTTGTAGCCATGGTGGGTAACCGCCATGAACTTGGCCAGGGCCGGATATCCTAGGATGGCGTTGTATACAGAAGGCGGATGTGGACGATGTTGAAGTCGATGAGCTCGGTGCGGTAGTTGTCGCGTTGGCCGAATGATGTAGGGCGGAACCCTAATCGGAGATCTTTCACGTTTGGAGGGGATCCTACGGGGAAAACACAACGAACGGATGGAAGAACACAAGGAAAAACACACAAGGGGAACACTAAACCGACAAGTTTCGATTACACAAGGGCTAGATCACCGAACACATAAGGTAGCACAAGATTCAAAATCAACAAAGGAAAGATACACGAGTAGCCGTTCTTCTCCGTGAGGAGGTCTTGATGGGGTCCACCCTAGAGGGGGTCTTGAATCCCTTGGAAGGATCTTCTCCGAGGAGGCGCGATCTCCGAGGAGAAGGTAACCAAGTGGATGAGCAAGGGCTCTCACACGAAATATGAGCTAAACCAATGCTAACCTAACTAGGAGGAGGTGGGGAGTATATATAGTTTACGGGGCGAAAGGGTACACGGGTCTCGGCCCAAGTGGCTGCTCGCAGGCAGGGCCGGAAGTTCCGGGGGGGGGGGGGCCGGAAGTTCCGGGCGATGGAAGGTCTGGGCAGGGTCCGGCTTAAGCAGAGAGTTGGCGCGGGTGGAGCTGGGCTGGCTTCCGGGGGCTGGAAGGTCCGGGCGGGCCAGAAGTTCCGGGGGCCAGAAGGTCCGGGACGGGTTCCGGGCAGGTTCCGGGCTAACCAGATAGTTGGCACGCCCGGGCTGGTCGATGTCGTCGGAGGCCGGAAGCTCCGGGCGGGCCGGAAGTTCCTGTGGCTGAAAGTTTCGGGCTGTCCAGAGAGTTGACGCCTGTCGTTTCTTCTTCAGCTCCTAGTTCCTTGGCTTGAACGTTGTACCTGATCACGCATAGCGTCTCGGACTTAGGTAGTAGCCATGTCTCACTGGAAGAAAAGGGGAAATCAAATAGGAGTGATGTCACCTCGGATTGAATAGCACGATCTCTTGCTCTTGTCATGGGTCCACTTGGAGCTTGGATAGTCAATGGAAGGTCCATGGGGATGACCGAAGGATGCTCCGCATCATCTCCCCCATTGTGAAAGATCCGACCTCGGATCAAAATCTTCATCACCATGGTACGGCGCGAGGTCCTTGACGTGAAGATGTCACTCACATTGTACTTGTCTCGTGGTAGGTCGATCTTGTAGGCGTTGTCGTTGTAGCATGCTAGCACCTTGAAAGGTCCATCGGCTCGAGGGAGAAGCTTGGACTTGCGTTTGTTGGGGAAGCGGTCCTTGCGAAGTTGTAGCCACACTAGATCACCAATGTTGAAGACCATGGGTTGCTTGTTGACGTTGAGCTTGGTCGCTAGTCGTTGTACTTGGCGCTCGATTGTGTGCCTTGTATCCTCATGCATCTTCTTGATGTAGCTTGCCCGTGCACTCGCATCCATGTTGGTGCGCTCTTGTAGAGGAAGTGGTAGAATGTCCAATGGTGACAACGGTTTGAAGCTGTAGACGACCTCGAAGGGGGACTTGCCGGTAGTCGAATGTCTTGCGCGATTGTAGGCGTACTCGGCAATGGGTAGACATGCCTCCCACTCCTTGATGTTCTTCTTGATCAAGACGCGAAGTAGAGTGGAGAGTGTGCGGTTCGTCACCTCCGTTTGGCCGTGGGTTTGAGGATGGTATGCGGATGAGAACAAGAGCTTTATTTCGAGCTTGGCGCATAGGGTCTTCCAAAAGTAACTCAAGAACTTGACATCACGATCGGAGACGATTGTCTTTGGTACTCCATGGAGTCGCAAGATTTCCCTACAAAAGAGATTTGCAATGTGTGAAGCATCGTCTATCTTGTTGCAAGGAATGAAATGTGCAATCTTGGAAAATCTATCCACAACAACAAACACGGAATCCTTTCCATTTTGAGTTCTAGGCAAACCAAGTACAAAATCCATGCTAATGTCTTCCCAAGGTTGGTAAGGAATACGAAGAGGCATGTAAAGACCATGGGATTGAGCTTTAGACTTAGCTTTGCGACATGTAGAGCATCGGTTGGTGAAGCGTGAGACGTCGCGGAACATCTTGGGCCAAAAGTAGTTCTTGGAGAGCGTGGCAAATGTCTTGTCGCGTCCAAAGTGTCCCATGAGTCCGCCTCCATGAGCCTCTTGCAAAAGGAGCAAACGAAGAGAAGACTCGGGAATGCATAGTTTGTTAGCTCTCATAAGATAACCATCCTTGATGTAATATTGTTCCCAAGAAGTATGCGTCGAACACTTAGCAAAAGGAATAGCAAAAGATGGGTCGTTAGCATACAAGTCTTTTATGTGCTCAAAGCCTATAGCATTCAACTCAAGTTTAGTGACAAGCGTGCATATGCGAGAAAGTGCATCGGCAACTACATTTTCCTTACCCTTAATGTACTTGATGATATAAGGAAAAGATTCAATAAACTCACTTCATTTGGCATGACGCTTGTTCAAATTAGTTTGACCTTTTAGGTACTTAAGCGTTTCATGATCGGTATGGATGACAAACTCATGCGGTCTAAGGTAATGGTCCCAAACGTGTAGCGCACGCACTAAAGCATACAATTCTTTGTCATAGATGGGGTAGTTAAGTTGAGCACCGGATAGTTTTTCACTAAAATATGCAATTGCTCGTTTTTCTTGCATTAAAACTCCGCCAATTCCGGTACCACTTGCATCACAATGAACCTCAAAAGTTTTGTCAAAATTAGGCAAAGCAAGAATCGGAGCATGAGTAAGCAAAGACTTGAGCTCATCAAAAGCGGTGGATTGCAAAGATCCCCAAACAAAAGGAGTATTCTTCTTACTCAAGGCATGCAAAGGAGCGGCAATTGTGCTAAAGTTTTTCACAAAGCGACGATAAAAACCCGCAAGACCAAGAAAGCTACGCACTTGTTGCAAATTGGTGGGTTGGGGCCAAGTTTTAATTGCTTCAATCTTAGATTAATCAACATGGACACCCTTTGAGGATACAACAAAACCCAAGAAAACCACTTTGTCAACACCAAATGTGCATTTTTTTTCATGTTTGCATAAAGGCTTTCCTTGCGAAGGGTTTGCAAAACAGCCCTAACATGATGAAGATGCTCTTTCATGGTTTTGCTAAACACAAGGATATCATCAAAGTAAACCACAACAAAGACTCCAATATAAGGCCGAAGGACATAATGCATGAGACGCACAAAAGTACCGGGAGCTTCCGATAAACCCATAGGCATGACTAACCACTCATATAAACCAAATTTGGTTTTGAAAGCAGTTTTCCATTCATCAGCCTCTTGTATGCGGATTTGATAATAGCCACTTTTAAGATCAATTTTTGAGAAAAAGTTGGATCCACTAAGTTCATCAAGCATATCATCTAAGCGAGGAATGGGATGCCTATAGCAAACGGTAATAGCATTTTATAGGTCTACAATCGGAACACAAGCGGAAACTTCCATCGGGCTTAGGCACAAGTATAACGGGAACGGCACAAGGGCTTAGGCTTTCACGTACATGACCGTTGTCGATGAGTTGTTGTACTTGCCGTTGAATCTCCTTGGTTTCTTCGGGATTGACTCGGTATGGAGCTTTGTTTGGTAGAGGCGCTCCGGGGATGAGGTCGATTCGATGCTCAATGCCTCGAAGAGGAGGTAGACCCGGAGGTAGCTCATCGGGGAAAACATCTTGGAATTCTTGCAAAAGGGATTGAAACACTAAAGGTAGCTCGTGAGAGGTGTTAGTTGTTGGTTATCCATCCTTGCACATAAGGACAAAGTGCATCACACTAGATGGGTTCTCACACACTTCTCTCATCTCACTTTTGGTGGCAAATAGGATGAGGTTTTTCTCTCTAGGCGAAGAGTCGCTCAAGTTTGGCTTGTGGCTCTCACTCACTTTTTGGTGGATCACTTTCTCACTCGTGTCTCTATGATGGGTGGCTTGCTTGTCGGCTATCACTTGACTAGGAGACATAGGTCATAGCACATATTCCTTCCCTTTCATCTTGAAGCTATAGTGATTGGTACGCCCGTTGTGGAAGACACCACGGTCGAATTGCCATGGTTGACCAAGAATAAGGTGGCAAACGGTCATTGGGACCACATCACACTCCAAAGTGTCCTCATATGCACCGATTTGGAAGGAGACTTGGACCGTATGCTCAACTCGTATAGTGCCGGAGTCACTTAGGCATTGAACCTTGTATGGGTGCGGGTGCTTCATCTTGACCAATTGAAGCTTGTAGCATAGTTATTCACTTGCCAAGTTGTGGCAACTACCTCCGTCGATGATGACCTTGACGGACCTTCCATTGATGCCAGCCTTTGTGTGGAAGATGTGGCATCGTTGGTCTTCTTCTTGTTGATGTTGAAGAGTCAAGACCTTGGATACAACGAGAGCGGGGCTTGAATCCTCATCACAAAAGACTTGATCATCTTCATCTTCGTTCACTCGCCGGTGCATGGCTACTTGCTCAAGAGCTTCCATCTCCTCTTCACTCATTGAGTCATAGGTGCCATCGTCGTTGAGGATCATGGTGTGCTTGTTGGTGCATTCATAGGACCTGTGGCCTCGTCCACCGCAAGTGAAACACTTGAAGGAGCTTGTCTTGACGGTCTCATCGGTCGGAGTAGATGACGAAGCATGCGGCTTGAAGTTGCTTGTAGTAGGAGGAGGACGACTTGAACTTGTCGAAGTTTTCTTGTAACTTGACTTGTCGTCGTTGCTTGTAGAAGGTTTGGTTGATGTAGATGTTGGAGGAGTTGTTGAAGATTGGTTGTTGGAGAAGCCGTACGTTTTGGACGAGTACTTGGCGTACTTGAAGTCATCTTGCACTTGACGTTCCGCCTTTGTAGCTTGATGCACGAGCTCAATGAGGGTGGAGTAGGGTTGGTAGTCGGCGATCTTCTTGATGGGATGATTGAGTCCATTCAAGAAACGTGCCATTGTTTGCTCATCATCTTCCTTCACATTGGCTCGAATCATGGCTATCTCCATTTCCTTGTAGTATTCTTCAACACTCTTTGTTCCTTGCTTGAGAAGTTGGAGTTTCTTGAAGAGGTCGCGGTTGTAGTAGGTGGGCACAAAACGTGCTCTCATGACATCCTTCATTTGAGCCCAAGTGGTGATTGGAGGTTCACCTCTTGCTTGTCGTCGCTCAATGATTTGTTCCCACCATATGAGCACATTGTCTTGGAACTCAAGTGATGCCATAGCGATCTTCTTCTCTTCCTCATAGTTGTGCAAACGAAAGATTTTGTTGACCTTCAATGCCCATGAGAGGTACTCTTCGGGGTCATTGCTTCCATTGAATTTGGGCATGTTGAATTTGAGCTTTCCATATCGTTGCTCTTCATTGTGTTGTTGGCGATGGTGATGATGACGCCCTTGACGGGGATGAGAATCATCTTCATGTTGCTCTTGGTGTGGAGGAAGTCCATGATCAACTTGCTCTTGTTGAACTTGAGGTTGAGGAGGAGCTTGACGAGCTTGTGGAGGAGCTTGAGGAACTTGACGTTGCACACGTGGTTGGTAGTTCCTCTCTTGGATTTCTTCTCGAAGGGCTTCCTCTTGATTGCGACGTTCGCGATTGCGGTTGGCGATGGCTCGACTTGATTCTTGAAGGCACGTTGCGCCTTAAGGGCTTGCGCTTCGTTGTTGTTGTTGAAGGCGTTGAGCCTCGGCGTCTTGTTAAATCTTGGTGTAGACGCGCTTGTTCTTCCTCTTGGCGCCGTAGTCGTTGTCGTTCTTGAGCTTGGGCAAAAGCGGCTTGGTTTGATTGAGGACGAGGGACTTGTGAATGCTTGTCATGTAGCGGGTTGTGAGATGCATGACGGTCTTGATGCGCGGCTCGTCGAAGAGTGTTCGATGACGGTGTACTTGAGTCGTAGAAGGTGTCGTCGGAGTGTCGACTCGAGCGGCTCCGTCTTGAGGATGAAGAAGTGGAATGATGCCGGTTCCTCATCAAGGCGCGGATCTCGTCCATTCTTGCATCATTCTCTTGCTTGTGAGCGTCGAACTTGTTGTCGAAGTAGTCTCTTGTACGTTGCTCGGATAGTCGCAAGTCGGTGGCGAGGTTGTCGATGCGGTCGCTCATTGCTTGTTGCTCTTGGTGCAACGCTCGTTGTGTACCAAAGAGGTGGCTCTTGGTGACGTATGAAGACATGTCGTCGTCTTGCTCGATGAAGAGTGGGTTGGTAGAAGTACTTGGCCTATCCATCATTCCAAGCAAAATATGTGAGTGGTAGAAGGAGAAGAACTTATACCAATGTACCTTTGACCGATGTTGATGATGAATCAAGTTCACTCAAATGCGGACAATGAAATAGCACTATTGGTACCAATCCTTGTCGGTTCTCACACCTAGACAAATAAAAGCTTATGGTGGAGCTTGGTGAGGATGGTGGCACAAAATTTGATGCAATTGTAAGTGAGCTTCAATAATGTTGGAAAAGATTCACAAATTTGCAAATGCAACAAGTTGACCAAGCAAGTAGGTGTACACGGAAACACACACGCAAATAGATAAGTGGGATTGTGCAAACCAAAAGTGAGCCAAAATGTGGAATCCATGAAAATGATCTTGTTGCACAATACTAGAGAGACGCTAGCACGATTGCACAATAGGCGGATACGGAACTTGTGCACAACCTACTAGGCAAAAATGCAACTATCTCTATCCCACGTATGCTATATGTATGGTATTTCGGTGCTATGATCCAAGATGATCCAATATGACAATCTTAATTTAGAATGATGCTATGGTTCTTGCTCAAAGCTCTTTGCTTATCTTTCCTCTTTGCTTAAAAGCTTGGGTGGCTCTTTCACTTTTGAGCTCTTTTCTCATGCAATACTTCACAAACCAAGATAGCAATTGTGTATGCTATGACAACTTTGTGACACACAAATGGATCCCAATATATGCACCACGGTGGTATGGTATGTATGCTATGGAGTATGATCACTAATGTGCACAAGTCACGTTGCCTGCAATACTCAATGGCTAGTCTCGATGGGTAAGCAACGCAACAGATGGCTATGATGTTTATCAATGCAATGGCATGGTTTGGAAAAAGATGTCGACGAGATTACCGTCCTTGCTTATGGTTAAAGGTTCCAAACGGATGCGAATGTGGATGATGATGTGATGCACGATCTTTAGTACGTTGGCGAAGATGCCGTTGCATCGTGGTCGGAGTTGCCGAAGAAGCGGGAGTCGCCGAAGATGCGCGACCTTTCTGTCTAGGCCGGAAGTTCCGGACAAGACGGAAGGTCCGGGTCCGAAGTTCGGGCTGGGCGAAGGTCCGGGGCGGAAGTTCGGGCTGAACGGAAGTTCCGGAGGTCGCGATTCTGCCAAGAACAAGGACTTCGAGATCGAGGGTTTGGGCGGAAAAATTGGGGGGGGGGGGAACCCAAATCCAAAGGGGGAAAGAAGAAATTAGAAGGGAAGAAGGTAGGGGAAGCTAGATCCACTCGAAGCAAAACAAATCCGTGGATCAAATCCAACAAAACTTCATCACACCAACAAATCACAAAAAAAAATTGGGGCTATTTTTGGTGGGGATTTTCGGATTTAGGGCGAAAACAACAAAATCAAGCTAGAAAACACGGGGTAGGGGCTCCAAAAACGTGATCAACGTGGCTCATGATACCAAGATGATGTAGGGCGGAACCCTAATCGGAGATCTTTCACGTTTAGAGGGGATCCTACGGGGAAAACACAACGAACGGACGGAAGAACACAAGGAAAAACACACAAGGGAAACACTAAACTGACAAGTTTCGATTACACAAGGGCTAGATCACCGAACACATAAGGTAGCACAAGATTCAAAATCAACAAAGGAAAGATACACGAGTAGCCGTTCTTATCCGTGAGGAGGTCTTGATGGGGTCCACCCTAGAGGGGGTCTTGAATCCCTTGGAAGGATCTTCTCCGAGGAGGCGCGATCTCCGAGGAGAAGGTAACCAAGTGGATGAGCAAGGGCTCTCACACGAAATATGAGCTAAACCAATGCTAACCCTAACTAGGAGGAGGTGGGGGAGTATATATAGTTTACGGGGCGAAAGGGTACACGGGTCTCGGCCCAAGTGGCTGCTCGCAGGCAAGGCCGGAAGTTCCGGGCGGGGCCGGAAGTTCCGGGCGACGGAAGGTCCGGGTAGGGTCCGGCTTAAGCTAAGAGTTGGCGCGGGTGCAGCTGGGATGGCTTCCGGGGGCCGGAAGGTCCGGGCGGGCCGGAAGTTCCTGGGGCCGGAAGGTCTGGGACGGGTTCCGGGCAGGTTCCAGGCTAACCAGATAGTTGGCACGCCCGGGCTGGTCGATGTCGTCGGAGGCCGGAAGCTCCGGGCGGGCCGGAAGTTCCGGGTTGTGGCCGGAAGTTCCGGGCTGTCCAGAGAGTTGACGCCTGTCGTTTCTTCTTCAGCTCCTGGTTCCTTGGCTTGAACGTTGTACCTGATCACGCATAGCGTCTCGGACTTAGGTAGTAGCCATGTCTCACTGGAAGAAAAGGGGAAATCGAATAGGAGTGATGTCACCTCGGATTGAATAGCACGAGCTCTTGCTCTTGTCATGGGTCCACTTGGAGCTTGGATAGTCGATGGAAGGTCCATGGGGATGACCGAGCCGGAAGTTCCGGGCGACGGAAGGTCCGGGCAGGGTCCGTCTTAAGAAGAGAGTTGGCGCGGGTGGAGCTGGGCTGGCTTCCGGGGGCCGGAAGGTCCGGGCGAGCCGGAAGGTCTGGGACGGGTTCCGGGCAGGTTCCGGGCTAACCAGATAGTTGGCACGCCCGGGCTGGTCGATGTCGTCGGAGGCCGGAAGCTCCGGGCGGGCCGGAAGTTCCGGGCTGTCCAGAGAGTTGACGCCTGTCTTTCTTCTTCAGCTCCTAGTTCCTTGGCTTGAGCGTTGTACCTGATCACGCATAGCGTCTCAGACTTAGGTAGTAGCCATATCTCACTGGAAGAAAAGGGTAAATCGAATAGGAGTGATGTCACCTCGGATTGAATAGCACGAGCTCTTGCTCTTGTCATGGGTCCACTTGGAGCTTGGATAGTCGATGGAAGGTCCATGGGGATGACCGAAGGATGCTCTGCATCACCGAAGGTGACTGGGAGGCGGATCTGTCCTATCGGAGTGGTGGAGCCGTCGGTCACTCCTGAGAAGGGCTTAGTGGGTTGCAGCTGATCATATGGCACTTGCAGGCGGTCGAACGTCTTGATGGAAAGAACATTGAGCCCCGCACCGCCATCGATGAGGGTCTTGGTGACAAGGACATTGCTGATAATGGGCGAGCAGAGCATCGGGAGGGTGCCAGCAGTCTCCATGCACTTGAGCTGGTCGGACGAGCTGAAGGTGATGATGTACTTGGACCACCAGAGTGGACGCATGGCCTCGAGCCTGGGGAGGGCCGCTGATACGTCCCCGTTGTATCTACTTTTCCAAACACTTTTGCCCTTGTTTTGGACTCTAACTTGCATGATTTGAATGGAACTAACCCGGACTGACGTTGTTCTCAGCAGACTTTCCATGGTGTTATTTATGTGCAGAAACAAAAGTTCTCGGAATGACCTGAAACTCCATGGAACATCTATTTGGAAAATAAGAAAAATACTGGAAGAAAAATCCACGTCAGGGGGCCCACACCCTGTCCACGAGGGTGGGGGCGCGCCTGCCCCCCTAGGGCACGCCCCCCTACCTCGTGGGCCCCCTGACGCTCCACCGACCTCAACTCCAACTCCATATATTCACTTTCGGGGAGAAAAATCAGAGAGAAGGATTCATCGCGTTTTATGATACGGAGCCGCCGCCAAGCCCTAAAACCTCTCGGGAGGGTTGATCTGGAGTCCGTTCGGGGCTCCGGAGAGGGGGATTCGTCGCCATCGTCATCATCAACCATCCTCCATCACCAATTTCATGATGCTCACCGCCGTGCGTGAGTAATTCCATCATAGGCTTGCTGGACGGTGATGGGTTGGATGAGATCTATCATGTAATCGAGTTAGTTTTGTTAGGGTTTGATCCCTAGTATCCACTATGTTCTGAGATTGATGTTGCTATGACTTTGCTATGCTTAATGCTTGTCACTAGGGCCCGAGTGCCATGATTTCAGATCTGAACCTATTATGTTTTCATGAATATATGTGAGTTCTTGATCCTATCTCGCAAGTCTATAGTCACCTACTATGTGTTATGATCCGGCAACCCCGAAGTGACAATAATCGGGACCACTCCCGGTGATGACCGTAGTTTGAGGAGTTCATGTATTCACTATGTGCTAATGCTTTGTTCCAAGTACTCTATTAAAGGAGGCCTTAATATCCCTTAGTTTCCATTAGGACCCGCTGCCACGGAGGGTAGGACAAAAGATGTCATGCAAGTTCTTTTCCATAAGCACGTATGACTATATTCGGAATACATGCCTACATTACATTGATGAATTGGAGCTAGTTTTGTGTCACCCTATGTTATGACTGTTACATGATGAACCGCATCTGGCATAATTCTCCATCACCGATCCAATGCCTAAGAGCTTTTCATATATTGTTCTTCGCTTATTTACTTTTCCGTTGCTACTGTTACAATCAATACAAAACCCAAAAATATTACTTTGCTACCGTTACCGTTACTTCCATACTACTTTGCTGCAGATACTAAGTTATCCAGGTGTGGTTGAATTGACAACTCAACTGCTAATACTTGAGAATATTCTTTGGCTCCCCTTGTGTCGAATCAATAAATTTGGGTTGAATACTCTACCCTCGAAAACTGTTGCGATCCCCTATACTTGTGGGTTATCAAGACTATTTTCTGGCGCCGTTGTCGGGGAGCATAGCTCTATTCTTTGAGTCACTTGGGATTTATATCTGCTGGTCACTATGAAGAACTTCAAAGACGCTAAGACAACAGTTTATCCCTCAACTATGAGGGGAGGTAAGGAACTGCCATCTAGCTCTGCACTTGATTCACCTTCTGTTTTAAGTAAGCTTGCGACACCTAAACCTGCTTCTGCTATTCATTCTGATATGTCGCATGTTATTTATGATGTCACTTCTGCTATGCATGATACTTATGATGAAACTACGTCTCTTCTTGATACTACTGTGCCACTTGGTGAATTTCTTGATGAACAACTTGCTAGGGCTAGAGAAAATGAAATTATTGATAATATTTATGAAAGTGATGATGAAGACTCTTCCCCTAATAAATATGAATTGCCTGTTGTGCCTGAGGACTATGTTATGGATGAAGCGATTGGTAACGAAATCTTTGCTTGCAAAGACAGATATGATGTTAAGAAATTATTAGCCAAATGGAAGCAGCAATCTCTTAATGCTAGAATGAAACCTGATCCTGCTTTTGCTACTTCACCTATATGTGTTACTGATAAGGATTATGAATTCTCTGTTGATCCTGATATAATTACTTTGGTTGAATCTGATCCTTTTCATGGCTATGAATCTGAAACTGTTGTGGCACATCTTACTAAATTAAGTGATATAGCCACCCTGTTCACTAATGATGAGAGAACCCGCTACCTTTATATCCTTAAAATATTTCCGTTCTCATTAAAGGGTTATGCTAAGATATGGTTCAATTCTCTTGATCCTGGTTGTGAGCGTAGTCCCCAGGATATGATTTATTACTTCTCTGCTAAATATTTCCCTGCTCATAAGAAACAAGCTGCTTTAAGGGACATATATAATTTTGTGCAAATTGAAGAAGAGAGTCTCCCACAAGCTTGGGGGAGGCTTCTCCGATTACTTAATGCTTTGCCTGATCATCCTCTCAAGAAAAATGAAATGCTTGATATCTTTTATAATGGACTAACCGATGCTTCAAGAGATTACCTGGATAGTTGTGCTGGTTCTGTTTTCAGGGAAAGAACACCGGATGAAGCTGAAATTCTATTGAATAATATGTTGACAAATGAAAATAATTGGACACTTCCGGAGCCAGCTCCTGAGCTAGCTCCTGGGCCTATTCCTAAACCAAATCCGAAGAAGAGAGGTGTTCTATTTCTCAGTCCTGAAGATATGCAAGAGGCAAATAAATCTATGAAAGAAAAAGGTATTAAAGCTGAAGATGTTAAGAATTTACCTCCTATTGAAGAAATACATGGTCTTAATCTACCGCCTGTTGAAGAAACATATGATCTTAATCCTCCACCTATTGAAGAAACTCATGGTCTTGATAACCCGACACAGGTAGTAGAGGTAAATTCTCTCTATAGATTTGATGAAGGTGATATTCCTCACTATAAGTCTGCTAGACAATGCTTAGAAGAGTTTGATAATTTTATTGTCAAACAAGAAAACTTCTATGCTTATTTTGGTAGACAATTGAAATACAATTCCGATACGCTTGAACACTTGAGTGACTACATGGCTAATGTTAAAGGTGAACTTAAACTCATTAGTAAACATGCTTCAATGGTCACCACTCAAGTAGAACAAGTACTTAAAGCTCAAAATGATTTGCTCAATGAATTGAATAGTAAGAAAAATGATTATGCTGTTAGAGTGGCAACTAGAACTGGTAAGATGACTCAGGAACCTTTGTATCCTGAAGGCCACCCTAAGAGAATCGAGCAAGATTCTCAGAGAAATAATATTGATGCACCTAGTCCTTCTAAAAGGAAGAAAAAGAAAAAATGATAGGACTTTGCATGCTTCTAGTGAACCTATTGCTGAACCACCTGAGAATCCAAATGATATATCTATTTCTGATGCTGAAACACAATCTGGTAATGAACATGAACCTAATGAAAATGTCAATGATTATGTTCATAATGATGCTCAACCTAGTAATGATAATGATGTAGAAATTGAACCTGCTGTTGATCTTGATAACCCAAAATCAAAGAATCAACGTTATGATAAGAGATACTTTGTTGCTAGGAAACATGGTAAAGAAAGAGAACCATGGGTTCAGAAACCCATGCCTTTTCCTCCCAAACCATCCAAGAAAAGGATGATGAGGATTTTGAGCGCTTTGCTGAAATGATTAGACCTATCTTTTTGTATGCGATTGGTGATATGCTCAAAATGAATCCTTATGCTAAGTACATGAAAGATATTGTTACAAATAAAAGAAAGATACCGGAAGCTGAAATTTCCACCATGCTTGCTAATTATACTTTTAAGGGTGGAATACCTAAGAAACTAGGAGATCCGGGAGTACCCACTATACCATGCTCCATTAAAAGAAACTATGTGAAAACTGCTTTATGTGATCTTGGAGCCGGTGTTAGTGTTATGCCTCTCTCTTTATATCGTAGACTTGATTTGAATAAGTTGACACCTACTGAAATATCTTTGCAAATGGCTGATAAATCAACTGCTATACCTGTCAGTATTTGTGAGGATGTGCCTGTTGTGGTTGCAAACGTTACTATTTTAATGGACTTTGTTATTCTTGATATTCCCGAGGACGATAGTATATCTATTATTCTTGGAAGACCTTTTTTGAATACTGCAAGGACTGTTATTGATTGCAACAAAGGCAATGTCACTTTTCATGTTAATGGTAATGAGCATACTGTACACTTTCCGAGGAAACTACCTCAAGTTCATAGTATCAATTCTATAGGAAAAATTCCATCAATTATTTTTGGAGGTTTTGAATTTCCTCTTCCTACTGTCAAGAAGAAATATGATATTATTATTATTGGGGATGTGCATATCCCCGTTGAGGTAACATAGTGTCATTCGAAATTTCTCCGGTTTCATGTTATTCGAAATGAGTTTGTTAACAAGACTTGATCAACCTTGTTAGTGGATTCCTTTTGATGAGCATGAGATTGATGAAACTAGAAGGCACAATCTTCTGTACCCTCTCTCTACTTTCTGTTATTTAGTTGTAATAAAGTAAAAATAGTATTTTCCTGTCTGTTTTCTGAATTATCCGTGTAATATAAAAATACCCCGAAAATAAAAGTTCTCCAAATGCCCTGAAAATGGAATATGATTTTTTCTGGAATATTTGAGAATATCTGGCACTGAGAACACATCAGGGGGAGCAAGCACCTGGACACGAGGGTCCAGGGCGCGCCCACCCCTACAGGGCGCGCCCCCTGCCTCGTGGGCGCATGGTGGCTCCCCGCCACTTATTCCTGCACCCACACACTTCTTCTTCCCCCACAAAAATCACCATCCAGCTCAAGCACGAGTTCTAGCTCATTTTGTTACGATTTTCGATCTCCTTGCTCAAAGCACCTCTCACAAAACTGCTTGGGGAGATTGTTCCTTGGTATGTGACTCCTCCATTGGTCCAATTAGTTTTTTCTCTAGTGCTTTATTCATTGCAAATTTGTGTTGCCTAGGTGACCATGTTCTTGAGCTTGCATGTCAAATTTATATGGTTCCAAGTAGTTCTAATGCTTGATATAGGCTCTAGGCACTTGTAGGAGTAGTTGCTATCCATTTTGTTGAGCTTGGTTCACTTTTATTTTGAAGTTACTAAAAATTTCAGAAACTTTTCAGAGGAAGAAACATGCTTAGGAAAATGTTCCAAGGTGGTTCTTCAAGGAAGCAAGGACCCAGGCTTGCAATGTGTGATGCTGACGATGAGCCACCAAGGGATGCCCCAGTGCGGCCTTGTGAATGGCCTTCAGAAAACTTTATGGATCGAGCGGGAATCAAGGAAGAATTTAACGCATATTTGCGTAACGCTGATCTTGTGAGCTTCGAGGCAGAGAAGTGCCGCCAATACCACTATCTCACTAGTTCATTTGTGAGGAGGTTTGAATTTTCATCTTCACGTAATTCTCCAACTGTCCTATTTGATCTCTATGAAAAATCTTATACTATGGACTTAGAGGATTTTACCACTGCTTGCAAACTTCCACAATGGGGTAGTGCTAGTGAACCTCGCAAATCTGAATTTAGAAATTTTCTTGCTAGTATAACTGTGGGGGAATCTAGAGATATAGCACAAACTACCATAGGGAGCATTCATTTTCCTGCTATACATTATTTTGCTCTCTTCATAGGTAGGTGCATAAATGGTAAAGATGAAGCATGTCACATGTGTGTCCCTGATCTCAGTATTCTTAGGAGTGTTGTGTTAGGAGACAAAACTTATAACTTTGGGAACCATTGTTGCACGTAGGTTGCATCATAATAGATTTAATGGAGATTTCTTTGGAGGAATTTATGCAACCCGCTTAGCTGATTTTCTTGGTGTGGACATTCGTGAGGATGATATTGAGTTGCCTCCTACTTATCTAGACTTCAATGCTATGGTTCATCATCAGGTTGTCGAGAGGAATGAACCACCTCTCCAGTACAGACTAATCTTTGATAGGCGTCACGCCGTCAATATCGTTCTTCCTGCCCCTACTCTCTTTGACTTTCAGGAAAAAGGGAGACATTACATAACTAGAGAGGAGGCGGAGGAGTATAGGAGGAGGGCTGAGATAGCTCGCCTCCAAGCTGCAGCATACGATGCAATGACCGCTACATCTCAATACGACCCCGGCTACAATTATGGACATCTGCCAGGCCAGCCGTGGCAATAAACCAACTTAGGCCAAAAGCCTAAGCTTGGGGGAGTATGTATTTCTCACCAACATTACATTCATGTTCACACACTCATTGCTAGATGTCGGTGCTCATACTCTTTCACTGTAATATCCATGCTAGTTCATTTTCTTTTTTTTTTTTTTTTGCTTTCTTCTTGTGTGTTTAATAAACCTTAAGAAAAAACAAAAAAATTAGTGTAGCTTTTAGCTAGTTTACTTTTCTTGTTGTAGTAGTAATAATTAAGAAGAAAACCCAAAAAGATTTCATGTTCTTCTTTTGCTTGTTCGGAGCTTTCCTGTGTAAATAGTTTTATTTCTTTTCTTTTCTTTGAGGGTCGATAGGAGAAGACCATAATTAAATTGTTGAAGTGGCTCTTATATGCATTATTGTTGATTTAACCAAGAGCCCATATTGCCTTGTCTTCTCCTGTTTATTCAATGCTCGCAGATTCCAGCTTAGTCCAATGCACGTGCACTCTTATTATTTTCACATCCTTCGGTCGTGCAAGTGAAAGGCAATTATGACGATATATGATGGACTGACTGAGATGAGAAAAGTTGGTATGAACTCGACCTCTTTTGTTTTTTGTAAATATGATTAGTTCATCGTTCCTGATTCAGCCTATTATGAACAAACATGTTTGCAATGACAATTAGAGATCATAGTTACTTATGCCATGCTTGATTAGCTATGAGTTATAATGGTTTACCTTGCGTGCCAACATGCTATTAAAATGGTTGTGATGTGGTATAGTGGGGTGGTATCCTCCTTTGAATGATTTAAGTGACTCGACTTGGCACATGTTCACACATGTAGTTGAAACAAATCAACATAGCCTTCACGATATTTATGTTCATGGTGGATTATATCCTACTCATGCTCGTACTCAATGTCTATTAATTTTAATGCATGTTCAGGACTGTTGTCGCTCTCTAGTTGTTCGCTTCCCAGTCTTTTGCTAGACTTCACTTGTACTAAGTGGGAATACTGCTTGTGCATCCAATCCCTTAAACCCCAAAGTTATTCCATATGAGTCCACTATACCTTCCTATATGTGGTATCTACCTACCGTTCCAAGTAAATTTGTATGTGCCAAACTCTAAACCTTCAAATAAACATTCTGTTTTGTATGCTCGAATAGCTCATGTATCAACTAGGGTTGTCCGTATCTTCCATGCTAGGTGGGTTATTCTCAAGAGGAGTGGACTCCGCTCCTCATTCACAAGAAAATGGCTGGTCACCAGGATGCCTAGTCCCATGCTTTATGCAAACTAAATCAAAATAATTGCAAACAAAACTCCCCCTGGGACTGTTGCTAGTTGGAGGCACTCATTGTTTCGAGCAAGCCATGGATTGATGCTTGTTGGTGGAGGGGGAGTATAAACTTTACCATTCTGTTTGGGAACCGCCTATAATGTGTGTAGCATGGAAGATACCGCCATCTCTTGGTTGTTATGTTGACAATAAAAGTATGCCGCTCAAAATATTATTTATCTCTATTTCAAAACCGAGCTCTGGCACCTCTACAAATCCCTGCTTCCCTCTGCGAAGGGCCTATCTATTTACTTTTATGTTGAGTCATCACCCTCTTATTAAAAAGCACTAGCTGGAGAGCGCAGCTGTCATTTGCATCCATTACAATTAATTTATATTGGGTATGACTGGATCTCTTTTACCATGAATTACAATGTCTAGTCAGTCCTTGATCTTTGAAGGTGCTCTGCTTTATGTTTTGCGGTCTCAGAAAGGGCTAGCGAGATACCATCCTGTTATATCATATTATGATTGTTTTGAGAAAGTGTTGTCATCCGAGATTTATTATTATTGCTCGCTAGTTGATTATGCCATTGATATGAGTAAACATGAGACCTAAGAGTTATTGCAAATGTGGTTAGTTATAACCTTTGCTGAAAACTTGAATGCTGGCTTTACATATTTAGAACAACAAGAGCAAACAGAGTTTGTAAAAGTTTTCTTTATCACTTTCAGTTTATCAACTGAATTGCTTGAGGACAAGCAAAGGTTTAAGCTTGGGGGAGTTGATACGTCTCCGTCGTATCTACTTTTCCAAACACTTTTTCCCTTGTTTTGGACTCTAACTTGCATGATTTGAATGGAACTAACCCGGACTGAGGTTGTTTTCAGCAGAATTTCCATGGTGTTATTTATGTGCAGAAACAAAAGTTCTCGGAATGACCTGAAACTCCACGGAACATCTATTTGGAAAATAAGAAAAATAGTGGAAGAAAAATCCACATCAGGGGGCCCACACCCTGTCAACGAGGGTGGGGGCGCCCCTGCCCACCTAGGGCGCGCCCCCTACCTCGTGGGCCCTCTGACGCTCCAACGACCTCAACTCCAACTCCATATATTCACTTTCGGGGAGAAAAAAATTAGAGAGAAGAATTCAGCGCGTTTTACGATACGGAGCCGCCGCCAAGCCCTAAAACCTCTCGGGAGGGCTGATCTCGAGTCCGTTCGGGGCTCCGAAGAGGGGGATTCGTCGCCATCGTCATCATCAACCATCCTCCATCACCAATTTCATGATGATCAACGTCGTGCGTGAGTAATTCCATCGTAGGCTTGCTGGACGATGATGGGTTGGATGAGATCTATCATTTTATCGAGTTAGTTTTGTTAGGGTTTGATCCCTAGTATCCACTATGTTCTGAGATTGATGTTGCTATGACTTTGCTATGCTTAATGCTTGTCACTAGGGCCCGAGTGCCATGATTTCAAATCTGAACCTATTATGTTTTCATGAATATATGTGAGTTCTTGATCCTATCTTGCAAGTCTATAGTCACCTACTATGTGTTATGATCCGGCAACCCCGAAGTGACAATAATCGGGACCACTCCCGATGATGACCGTAGTTTGAGGAGTTCATGTATTCACTATGTGCTAATGCTTTGTTTCGGTACTCTATTAAAAGGAGGACTTAATATCCCTTAGTTTCCATTAGGACCCCGCTGCCACGGGAGGGTAGGACAAAACATGTCATGCAAGTTCTTTTCCATAAGCATGTATGACTATATTCGGAATACATGCCTACATTACATTGATGAATTGGAGCTAGTTCTGTGTCACCCTATGTTATGACTGTTACATGATGAACCGCATCCGGCATAATTCTCCATCACCGATCCAATGCCTAAGAGCTTTTCATATATTGTTCTTCGCTTATTTACTTTTCTGTTGCTACAGTTACAATCAATAAAAAACCCAAAAATATTACTTTGCTACCGTTACCGTTACTTCCATACTACTTTGCTACTAAATACTTTGTTGCAGATACTAAGTTATCTAGGTGTGGTTGAATTGACAACTCAACTGCTAATACTTGAGAATATTCTTTGGCTCCCCTTATGTCGAATCAATAAATTTGGGTTGAATATTCTACCCTTGAAAACTGTTGCGATCCCCTATACTTGTGGGTTATCAGCCACGTTCACTTCACGAGCGAACTTCTTGAAGAAGCGCTGGGAAGCTGGGGCCTGAGTGCCACCCAAGATGCAGGTGATGGCGCGAGGCTCCTGGAAGACCCAGCCCCCTCGTCCTGGTGGTGGTCGGTGTTCCTTCTTGGTGGTGGTGGCAGCAGAGGGAGCACTACACCACAACCTCTAATTAGGGGCAATTAACTGCCGGGAGAAATACCTTTTTAGGGGCAGATAATCTGCCGGGGATCGTGGTACTGCCAGCACAAGTACTTAGAGTCAGTGTAATTGCCGGTAGAAGTCACACAACCGGGGCACTTGCACTGCCTGTAATCATTGCTCACGTCTAGGGTCATGTAATCTGCCGGCACAACTGAACCGAGGCATATTTTATCTGCCGGTGCTGTTTGTGGTCCCACATAAAAATAATTGGCCCAGACGCGCGCTGGCGCCGGAGGAGAAGCCGAAGCGCGCGGAGGCTGAAAATTTCCTGTCCAAAATAACAAAGGGGTCCTCCCAGATTCACCTAGCCTCCAGAACAGAAGAACCCCCAAATCTCCCAGACCTAAGCCTTCGCCGCCGCCGCCGAGGCTGACCACCCTAGTCACCGGCTCACGGCAGTGCCGCCTTCCTCCCCGACCACCGTCCGCCGCCCTTCACCGCAGCATCATCTTCGTCCCCGACCAGGCGGCCAAGCGCACCGCCGTCTTCGAGCACGAACCTCCGTCGTAGAGCATCCTTCGCCGGTTGCTCCCTGACCTCCTAGCTCTGGCCGCCGACTCTCAGCCTCCTCCCCAACCTCCCCGACCAACGCCATGGCCGAGCACACCCCGCCCCGCCGACCACCCTCCCCTATGCATGTGCGTCCCCAAGCAGCGTTGCCTCCCCACGCGGGGTTCTCTCGCGACCTAGATCTACCGCCGTCCTCCACCATCCTGCTTCCTCAGGCAGCCGCTTCAACCTCCTGGAGCTCGTCCCCCTGGAAGCACCTTATCCACGATGCTCCCCTATGCACCAGGGTAAGTTATCTTTATTTCTGAACTTATCAAATGAGGACTTCTGTTGTGACACCGAAACCGGATTGCAGGATATGATTGTGTTGATGTATTTTGCCTCGATATAGTTCCTTATCTTTTTTTAGTCTAATAATCTGAAATCCTTTGAGTGCGCAGAAGGTGGATGTGGCCATGGATGGGTGTTGCTGCAAGCATTGCTCCTGCAATAAGTGTGCACTATTCAATTTGTAGGAGCCCTTGTGTCTTCTATTATTTGTTCATTGCATCACCCTCAGCTCAGCATGCTTGATATTGACAGGTTGTAACTTGTGACTACAACTTTGATCTCTAGTATTATTTGTTCATCGCATCACCCTCAGCTCAGTAGGCAGACGGTGCACATGATTCGGCAGTATATGTATCACTAGCAAATTCATTGCCCTTGATTCCGGAATTATAATGCCTTGTTTGGTTAAACTTGTTATTGCTTATTCTTGGTACAGATTGACGGGACATTTAATCTTCATTCGGGGAGGAGCACACACCTTTTGCTTCATGTATTGAAGACGGATGTTGAATTTGTTTATTTGTCAAAGGTAATATCATGCTTTTTTTTCGGCAACTGATAACCTGTTTATAATTTAGTACCATGTGTGTTTATGTTATTGTGAGTATCCTTCTATGGATATTATTGTATTAATTAAGTTAGTGAATGTTAGGATCAACCAACATAGGTGAGTTATGAAATAATCAAACAAATCATCAGTAAATCTGTTGTAAAACCTTCCCATAATGCACTTCCTAAAGTATTGACACTTGCAGATTATCGATTGTACCCTCTCATTCTTAATCACCATATATATTCGGTTGTCCCTCAGGTTTTTTGAGTAATGAAAATTTAGGTGTGCAATCGCCCTCAACCAACATACGTGATGTTAATTAACATGCCATTTTAACAAATGATCGAAAAACTATATCAAAAATGTGATACCATGGGGATAGGATTTTGGAATGCTATGGTATATGAATTGTCTGCTTGACAAAGGTTTCCTTGGCCGAACTTCTTTTTGCTGCTACTGGATTACTATCCCTGGGTTTGCATGTCACAATTCTTCTAAAGTTTATATACCCTTACACATACTTAACATTGCTATATACAGTTTTAAACTATAAGTTTGCTACATTCTAAAATTAATTAGATAGAATCAGAGCCAATACAGCTATTTTGAAAGCATGGCTTCATAAGCTGTTAGTGTCTATGGTGTACCTATGTTCACTAGCTTCAGCTATTTAACCATCTGCAAGGCTTGTCGTATGTACTCCTTTCCCCAAGAAAACTAAGAGATTATTAGAACTATTTTCTCCCGCCATATGTGTGGTCAAGGAAAGAATATAGATCACTGTATCTAAAGTTATATATTGTATTTTCACAGAACAAGTTCATGTTATTCATTATTATTAATTAAACCTCATAATGTTGATTTTGAAAACTTCCCATTACAGGCCACTAGCAAGATAATATATGTTTTGGTGAAGCCAGAAGGGGAAGAGGAGTAGGCTGTGAGCAAAGCTGGGTCAAAGATGTTTGGGGGAAGGTTGATGTTGAGCAAAAAATCATATGTGGACAACCTTAAAGGTATACTTGATGGCTGGTATTATAACATGCCCTCTTATCAAATACATTATCCTTGCAACACAAAAAATATGTGTATTAATTACTGCAGTTCTGCTCTGATTTACAGTTTTTTGAAACATACATGTGCAATAAGAGTGGTGCCCCTTCAAGCAAGGCTGCAACCAAAATATCTGTATGTATTTTCAGTTGTAGCAACCTTTATGCTTTGAAGTTGTCAGTTTTTTTTTCTAAAATAGTAACTCTTTGTTGCAGTCTTGTTCTCAAAATCATAGAATAATTTTTAATGATGAGAAAGATGTAGTTGAACTCGAATGGTGTATTGCAAGTTATTAGCAGACCACTCTTTGTAATTGCCAGATTTTAACTTTTGTTTTTCATGACCGAGCTTTGTCTGGTTTATATACTAGAAACCAATTAGACATCATCTTTTATATACCAGAAATGAATTTGACATATGTCAACACTTCTATGTCTGGTTCATCTTCGAAACCCGGTTCAAGTTATCTTGTGCTTCGGAAATCTGCACTGTTTTTAATATAGTTTTACGGCAGCTCCACTGGGAGCACAAACATAATCTGAAGAAATTCTAAATCCTTTTGGTAAATATGCAAAGTATTGACTAATTTCAGTAGCACGCAGTAGAGAAGCATTCATCTGATCCTACCCTTAATTTAATGCTAATCAAAGAATTATATCATGTATAATGGATTATGAGATGCATTGATTTCTGTTCTTCGTAGCCTGGTGTTACCAGTGTATGCATAGGGCGGATTTTGGGAGTACTGTAAAAAACTGTAGTATCTTCTATGTATGTTCAGTACAGCATGTTGAAATCTTTAAATTGTTGATTTAAAATCAGAAACGAGAGCTCCATTTTGAATTTCCGATCTGTTGCAGGTTTCTCAAAGATGCACGAGTTGATTGAGGTCTGGAAGATCTGCAAGTTGCTACAGTGATGATATATATGTATATGTGTTGTTAGTTGAACTTGGGAGACATTGGCAAGTTTCATTCTGTTCATTTTGGTGGTTGTTTTGGCACATTTAGCCACAGTATACTCATTTTGGTGTGGCGCAATTTATTTACGTAGAAAGATATGTACTTTGCCTTCTGTGGCACAATGTCCTTAATATATGATCGTTTCATGCATGTACCTTGAAATAGATGTAACCTACATGTTATGTAGTTTCGAGTGAAGCCCCACATGTAATTTGAGTGAAGTGTATCTATGAGCTGAATGATCTGTCGTGATTGCTTGAAACATAATGATTTGATATTACCCAGAACAGCCTAGGTTGCTTGTGAAACAACACGTCCTGGCATATTACCTGCCGGGTAAATGTGTTTGTGCAGGCAGAAAAACTGCCGGCAAGTAAATTCTTTGGGGCACACAAACTGCTGGGAGAAGTTATCTGCCGGGAGAAGTAATCGTTGGCAGCCGTTCCTGTGGCAGTTCTATCTGCCGGGAGAAATACTCTCCCGGCAGATTAGCTGCCCCCTTAAGTGTGTTCTCCCGGCAGTTTACCTGCCCTTAGATTCGTGTTGTGGTGTAGTGGAGGCCGACATTGCCCAACTGCCCTTAGATCCGTGTTGTGGTGTAGTGGAGGCCGACATTGCCCTGAGGACGGTCCTCACGAGGCTGGTCTCTCTAGGCGTCCTCACAAGGCTGGCCTTGCCAGCAGTCCTCACGAGGCTGGTCGCGCCACTCCTGGCGGGAACCGCGGTCATCCTAACGTCCTCCACTTTTGCCTCCTCCACGGCCGTAGCCTAAGTCGTTGCGCTCGGGGCGTCGACCGAGGCGCCCATCGCGAATGGCCATGAGCTCCTGACAGTCATTGGTGTTGTGGCTGTGTACGTTGTGGAAGACGCGGAATGGATGGCTGCCCTTGGACAATTCTGGGTGGTCACAGCCGCGCTTCATTTCTGGTTCAGCCGCGAGCACGGCAGCCCCCCTTGCGCTTCACGTCCTTGGCCTTGGCCTTCTTGTCTTCTGGGTCGGCCGCTGGGAGTTTGAGAAGGGAGAGGCGCCCTTCCTCAGCTCTCGCGCACTTGGTTGCCATGTTGAACATCTCTAGAGCCGTGCACAGGTCCTCATGGATGGCAAGCTCCTCCTTCATCTTGACATTGCAGACGCCATCGGAGAATGCCGAGATGATGGCTTCGTCCGAAACCTTGGGGATCTTGAGGCGAACGTTGTTGAAGCGCTGGATGTACTTCTGCAGGGTCTTCCCTGGATGCTACTTGATGTGTTGCAGGTCACCCATGGCAGGCGGGCGGTCGCGCGTGCCCTGGAAGTTGGCGACAAAATGCTCGCGCATCTCGCCCCAGGAGGATATCGATCCCGCGGGCAGATTCAGGAGCCACGAGCGCACGCCATCCTTGAGGGGCATGGGAAACCAGTTTGCCATGACCTTTTCGTCGCCATTGGCCGCCTCGATGCTCAGCTCATAGAGCTGCAGGAACTCCGCAGGGTCGGGGGCGTCGTCGTAGCGTGGAGGCAGGTTGGGCTTGAACTTGCCCGGCCAGACGACGCTGCGTAGCTCATGGGTGAAGGCGCGGCAGCCCGCTGTGGTCACTGGAGCCCGTCGTGGAGGTGGAGCCTGACCTTGGTGCTCACGTGCCACCACTGCAGGTGGCGCGTGGTCTTGACGTGGTGGTGGAGGGAGCGCTGGAGCACCTTCTTGCGGCCGTTGGACCTCCGGGCAGCTTTCTTCTTCGCGTGCGGGCGCCCTGCACGGTGGGTCACGCCGTGGGGCCACGCGTCTTGGACCGAGGGCGATGTCCTGACGGGGAGGTGGGGGAGCCGCTCCATGGGCTACGTCGCCCGCAGCAGGCGGCGGGTGAGGTAACGAGAGGGACAGTGCAGGCGAGCCCCCAGCCGCGCTGACTAGCTCGGCGATGCGGTCCAGCCAGTCTTCGTAGAGGTCGTCAACTGGGCGGTAGCGCAGGAGCTCACGTGCCATGAGCAACGCAGCCTACACGTTCGCTGGGCCGTGACGAGCGTGGGAAGATGAGTCGGCCGGAGTCAACGACAGGGTCGTGGTGCGTCCGTCCCGCCGCACGGACGGGTGCAGCGACGAAGCTTGCTGCTCGTGCCCCGCCAGGCCGGTGGCGGCGTTGGCTGTGGGTGATGGAGAACAATGGGGAGTCCCGCCGACGGGTGCCGTCTGGGCAACACGAGCAGCGAGAGCAGCTCGACGCTCAGCACAGGCTCAACGAGCATCAGCCATGGAAACAGTGGAGCAGGGTGAGTCGATCAAAGGAAGAGAGACTTCGACGCACCCCTACCTGGCGCGCCAAATGTCGGATTCGGGGTTCCGCAGACCCTTGAGAGGTTCGGACTCTGTGGTGCGTGCAAAGAACTCCCTCTTCCTAGTCTATCTGCTCAACGATTCCATAGCCTAGCTCGACGAACCCAAGGGGCAAGGGTACAGCAGTTTATCCTGGTTCGGGCCACCTTGCGGTATAATACTATACTCCAGCTTTGTGCTGGATTGCCTCGTGGGGCTGAGGATGAACTAGTACAGTGGATGAACAGCCTCAGGAGGTGAGATGTTCTTGAGCTCGATGAGCTGGTGAGGTGGTTTGGGAGGAATCGATCCGTCCTCCTCTATGGTGCTGGCTAAGTCCTATTTATAGTGGCCTTGGTCCTCTTCCCAAATGTAGGCGGGAAGGGATCCTACAACAGCCAAATTTGAAGGGGGACAACTAGTACAAGCTATCCTAACAAAAGTAGTCTTCGCCTGCAAAAGGCTCTGATGGTGACGCTGCAGTGGGCTCCGCGATGACCTCCGTCTTGTCGTCCTGGCGGTCTTGGTCTTGTTGCACCGATATATAAACCTTTAGCTGATTCCTCGGGACCCTGTGCATGCGCTTGCCTCCTTAGCACCAAAGAGGAAACTGGTACACTGCGCTCGCTGGTGCCTACCTAGCCTTGGTCGTCATGGATCACGTCACATGAACCTCGCGAGGTGCACCTTGCATAGATATCTCCGCTCCTCGGGAGCCAGCCTAATGAGGCCGCCCCTCAGGGAGGTCCTGGTGTTGTCCGCCTTGCAAGGCTTGGCCCTTCGCGAGGGTCATGGGGTTGTTGTTGCTGAAGGTGGGCCGTACCGAGCCGTTGACGGAGCCACGCCATGGGCCGCAGGCAGGCAAGTCTGGGCACCCCTGTTCCAAGGACGCCGACAATGCTTCTCAATCTTTTTGCTAGCCTTCATTTGCACTAAGTATGATCACTACTTGTGCATCCAAAATCCTTTAAACCAGTTTTGCCATATGAGTCCAGCATACCTACCTATATACGGTATTCTTTTGCCGTTCTAAGCAAATTTGTATGTGCCATCTCTAATTTTCAAAATAAATTTCTCTTTTGTGTGCTCGTACCACTCATGAAACGGTAGGCATGGCTAATATATTTCCATGTTGGATGTATTATTCTCAAGATGAGTGTTTATTCACTTGTCATTGCACGAGAGTACGGCAAAGGTATTTGGGATGCCCAGTCCCGAAATGAAAAATTGAATTTACTTTATGTTGTCAAATAATAAATTCCTTGGAAAATGTTGGTATGGAAGGCACCCGTGGATACGGCTAGCCATGGAAAGTGAAAGTATGGTTGAAAAAGGAACAAACTTTATTTTTTGTTTGGGAACCGCCTATGATATATCTAGCATGGAATGTATTGGGAACTACTCGGTCGTTTTCGTTGACAGGAAAAGCATACCTCCCAAAGTGTTTTTATCTATCTTTTTCGCTTTAAGCTCTGACACCTCTACAAATCCCTACTTCCCTCTACGAAGGGCCTTTCTTTTACTTTATGCAATTTTTATTTTTACTTGAATCTCCATCTTCTCTTATAAAGCACCAACTAAGAGTCACTATGATCATACTTCAGCATTGGGTGTAGCTAGTATGCGAGTGTGTTTCATGAATGGATCAATGATTGAGCATAATGGGCTAGGGATAACTTGCTTTAGAGTTGATATTTTGAAAGACATGGTTGCTTGTTGATATGCTTGAGTATTTAAGTCCTCATGTCAAAACTAGACTATTGCTTTGAACCGTCCAAATGTCCATGCTACAAAGAAAAAAATATGTGATGAACATGTTAGGCAGCATTCCACATAAAAAATTATGTTTTTATCATTTACCTACTCGAGGACGAGCAGGAATTAAGCTTGGGGATGCTGATACATCTCCAATGTATCTATAATTTTTTAGTGTTCCATGCTGTAATAATATCATTCTTGGATGTTTTACAATCATTTTATATCATTTTTTGGTACTAACCTATTGACATAGTGCCCAGTGCCAGTTGCTGTTTTCTGCATGTTTTTTTTACATCGCAGGAAATCAATACCAAACGGAGTCCAAACGCAGAGAAACTTTTGTGGATTTTTTTGGACCAGAAGACATCTAGTGGGCCAAAGAAGTACTGAAGAGGGAGCCTGAGGTGAGCACAAGACACCAGGACATAGTACCCAGTGCCAATTGTTGTTTTCTGCTTCTTTTTTACATCGCATGAAATCAATATCAACGGAGTCCAAATGCAACGGAACTTTTTGTGGAATTTTTATGGACCAGAAGACACCCAATGGGCCGGAGAAGCACCTCGGGGGTGCCCCGAGGGGGGCACAACCCACCAGGGCGTGCCTGGGCCCCTAGGCGTGCCCAGGTGGGTTGTACCCACCTCGGTGGCCTCCCGCGCCGCCTCTTTGCCCTATAAATGTCCCAATATTCCGGAAACCCTAGGGGAGTCGACGAAAATCAATTCCAGCTGCCGCAAGTTCTAGAAACACCAGATCCAATCTAGACACCATCACGGAGGGGTTCATCATCCTCATTGGTGCCTCTCCGATGATGTGTGAGTAGTTCATTTTAGACCTACGGGTCCGTAGTTAGTAGCTAGATGGATTCCTCTCTCTCTCTTTTAATTCTCAATACAATGATCTCTTGGAGATCCATATGATGTAACTCTTTTTGCGGTGTGTTTGTTGGGATCCGATGAACTTTGAGTTTATGATCAGATCTATGTTTTTATCCATGAAAGTTATTTGAGTCTTCTTTGATCTCTTATATGCATGATTGCTTATAGCCTCGTATTTCTTCTCCGATATTTGGGTTTTGTTTGGCCAACTTGATCTATTTATCTTGCAATGGGAAGAGGTGCTTTGTGATGGGTTCGATCTTACGGTGCTTGATCCCAGTGACAGAAGGGGAACCGACACATATGTATCGTTGCTATTAGGGATAACAAGATGGGGTCTATTTCTACATAAATATATCTTGTCTACGTCATGTCATCGTTCTTATTGGATTACTCCATTTTTGCATGAACTTAATACACTAGATGCATGCTGGATAGCGGTCGATGTGTGGAGTAATAGTAGTAGATGCAGGCAGGAGTCGGTCTACTAATCTTGGACGTGATGCCTATATAATGATCATTGCCTCGATATTGTCTTGATTATTTGAAGTTTTGTCAATTTCCCAACAGTAATTCGTTTACCCATCGTTTGTTATTTTTCTCGAGAGAAGCCACTAGTGAAATCTACGGCCCCCAGGTCTCTTCTTTATTATATTTGCCTTCGCGGTCTATTTTTATTTGCTTTTATTTTCAGATCTATTAAACCAAAAATACAAAAATAACTTGCTGCAATTTATTGTTATTTATTTATCTCGCGCTCCCGCGAGATCTATTTATCCAATCTACTATAATTTTATCTATCTTTTTACCCATGAGGGATTGACAACCCCTCTCTTATGTCGGGTTGCAAGTATTTGTTCTTTGTGTGCAGGAGCTGTTTACGTGGTGTTGCGTGGTTGTCCTACTGGTTCGATAACCTTGGTCTCATCACTGAGGGAAATACCTACCGTTGATGTGCTACATCATCCCTTCCTCTTTGGGGAAATACCGACGTAGTTCAAGCAAACATCACCCTAGTTTATGCGCTACTTCATAAGGGACCGATTTGGATCCAAATGTTTAATGCTATGGTTAGATTATACTCCCTCAGTCCGGAAATACTTGTCATTGAAATGGATAAAAATGAATGTATCTAGAACTAAAATATGTCTAGATACATCCATTTCTCCGACAAGTATTTCCGGACGGAGGGAGTATCTTAATACTTTTCTCATAGTTGCGGATGCTTGCGAGGGGGTTAATCATAAGTGGGAGGTTTGTTCAAGTAAGAACAACACCCAAGCACCGGTCCACCCACATATCAAATTATCAAAGTAGCGAGCACGAATCAAACCAACATGATGAAAGTGACATGGTGAAATTCCTGTGAACCCTCAAGAACGCTTTGCCTATTATAAGAAACCGTTTTGGCCTGTCCTTTGCCACAAAAGGATTGGGATACCTTTCTGCACTTTATTTACCATTACCATTACTAGCTCGTTACAAATTATCTTGCTATCAAACTACCTGTTACCGACAATTTCAGTGCTTGCAGAAAATACCTTGCTGAGAACCACTTGTCATTTCCTTCTACTCCTCGTTGGGTTCGACACTCTTACTTATCGAAAGGACTAATATTGATCCCCTATACTTGTGGGTCATCAAGACTCTTTTCTGGTGCCGTTGCCGGGGAGTGAAGCGCTCTTGGTAAGTGGAAATTGGTAAGGAAAAATTATTACTATGTGCTGAAATTTATTGTCACTTGTTACTATGGAGAACCATCCTTTAAGGGGTTTGTTCGGGGTATCTTCACGTCGACCAGAACCACAATTATTTTCCCCTCAACCTACTGCACCTACTGAAAATATTGGTTATGAAATTCCTTCGGGTATGGTAGAACAACTGCTAGCTAATCCTTATGCAGGAGATGGAACTGAACATCCTGATATGCACTTGATATATGAGGATGAAATTTATGGATTACTTAAGCTTGCAGGTTTATCCAGAGATGAAGATAATAAGAAGGTTTTCCCTTTATCTTTGAAGGGAAAAGCATTGACATGGTATAGGCTATGCGATGATATTGGATCTTGGAACTAGAATCGATTGAAATTGGAATTTCACCCCAAAAAATATCCTATGCATCTAGTTCATCGTGATAGAACTTGTATATATAATTTTTGGCCTCGTGAAGGAGAAAGTATTGCCCTAGCTTGGGGGAGGCTTAAGCCGATGTTATATTCATGCCCCAATCATGAGCTCTCAAGAGAAATTATTATTCAGAATTTTTATGCTCGTCTTTCTCATGATGATCGATCCATGCTTGATACTTCTTGTACTGGTTCTTTTATGAAGAAGACTATTGAATTCAGGTGGGATCTTTTAGAAAGAATTAAACACAACTCTGAAGATTGGGAACTGACGAAGGTAAAGAGTCAGGTATTAAGCTTGAGTTTGATTGTGTTAAATCTTGTATGAATACCGATGCTTTTCACAAGTTTAGCACTAAATATGGACTTGACTCTGGGATAGTAGCCTCTTTTTGTGAATCATTTGCTACTCATGTTGATATCCCTAAGGAGAAGTGGTTTAAATATCATCCCCCTATTAAAGAAAAAATTATAAAAATTGTCATAGTCAAAGATGAAACTATTATTTACAATGTTGATCCAGTTATGCCTACTGTTTATATTGAAAAACCACCTTTCCCTATTAGGATAAAGGAACGTGCTAAGGTTTCAACTGTGGTTCGCAAAAGTAATATTAAAGCACCTAAACATCCTAAGCAAATTAAAGTAGAACCTAGTGTTGCCATGGTTAAAGATCTCATGGTAGAAAATATTGATGGGCATGCTATTTACTTCTGTGATGAAGCTGCTAGAATTGCTAAACCTGATGAAAAAGATAAACAAGACTGTTGTTGGCATGCTTGTTGTCTTAGTCAAAATAGAAGATCATTTTTATCATGGTTTACGTGACTTAGGTGCTAGTGTGAGTGCTATTCCTTTTACCTTATATCAAGAAATTATGAATGATATAGCACCCCCGCTGAAATAGAAGACATAGATGTTACTATTAAACTTGCTAATAGAGACACCATCACACCAGTTGGGATTGTTAGAGATGTTGGTCTTGTGTGGGAAAATAAAATATCCTACTGATTTTCTAGTTCTTGGTTCCCCACAAGATGGCTTTTGTCCCATTATCTTTGGTAGACCTTTCTTGAACACTGTTGATGCTACTATAGATTGCCATAAACAAACTGTCAGTGTTAGCTTTGGTGATGAATCTCATGAATTTAATTTCTCTAAGTTTAGTAGACAACCCCATAAGAAAGAATTACCTAGTAAGGATGAAACAATTGGTCTTGCTTCTATTGCCATGCCTCCTACTGATCCATTAGAACAATATTTGCCTGACCATGAAAATTATATGCACTTGCGTGAAAGAAATGAAATAGATAAAATATTCTTTGAACAACAACCTCTGCTTAAACACAATTTGCCTATTGAAACTCTAGGAGGTCCTCCTCCACCTAAAGGTGATCCTGTGTTTGAATAAAAACAATTGCCAGACACTTTGAAATGTGCTTATCTTGATGAGAAAAATATATATCATGTTATTATTAGTGCTAACCTTTCAGAACATGAAGAAGAAAGATTATTGAAAATTCTGAAGAAGCACCGAGCTGCTATTGGGTATACTCTTGATGATCTTAAGGGCATTAGTCCCATTCTCTGTCAACACAATATTAATATGGAACCTGATGCTAAACCTGTTGTTGATCACCAACGACGTTTGAATCCTAAAATGAAAGAAGTGGTAAGAAGCTAAATATTAAAGCTTCTGGAAGCAGGTTTAATCTATCCCATAGCTGATAGTAGATGGGTAAGTCCCGTTCATTGTGTCCCTAAGAAGGGAGGTATCACTGTTGTTCCTGATGATAAAAAATGAACTTATTCCACAAAGAATTGTCACTGGCTATAAATGGTAATTGATTTTAGAAAATTAAATAAAGCAACTAGAAAAGATCATTACCCTCTACCTTTTATTGATCAAATGTTGGAAAGAATATCTAAGCACACACACTTTTGCTTCCTTGATGGATATTCTGGTTTTTCTCAAATACCTGTTTCACAACCTGATCAAGAGAAAACCGCCTTTACTTGTCCTTTTGGAACTTATGCTTATAGACGTATGCCTTTTGGTTTATGCAAGACACCTGCTACCTTTCAAAGATGTATCACTGCTATATTCTCCGATTTTTGTGAAAAGATTGTTGAGGTTTTCATGGATGATTTTTCTGTTGATGGAACTTCTTTTGATGATTGCTTAAGCAACCTTGATCGAGTTTTGCAGAGATGTGAGCAAACTAATCTTGTCTTGAATTAGGAGAAGTGTCACTTTATGGTTAATGAAGGTATTATCTTGGGGCATAAAATTTCTGAACGAGGTATTGAGGTGGATAAAGCTAAAGTTGATGCAATTGAGAAGATGCCATGTCCTAAAGATATTAAAGTTATTCATAGTTTCCTCGGTCATGCTGGTTTCTGTTGAAGATTTATTAAATACTTCTCTAAAATTTCTAGGCCTCTTACAAATCTTTTACAAAAGGATGTTCCATTTGTTTTTATGATGATTGTGTAGAAGCCTTTGAAACACTTAAGAAAGCCTTAACTTCTGCACCTATTGTTCAACCACCTGATTGGAACTTGCTTTTTGAAATTATGTGTGATGCTAGTGATTATGATTTTGGTGTTGTTCTAGGACAGAGAGTTGATAAGAAGTTAAATGTTATCCATTATGCTAGTAAAACTCTAGACAGTGCTCAAGGAAATTATGCTACTACCGAATAAGAACTTTGAGCAGTTGTGTTTGCTTGTGATAAATTCAGATCTTATATTGTTGATTCCAAAGTAACTATTCAACCAAGGACTATCTCATACCAGCATGGTGCATAAAAGAAAAATGAAAAAAAAAGGCGCTCCAAGAATTTGCACATATCATGTGACGAATAAAAATATAGTTCCAAGTAAAATTACCAATAGTCATTAGAAGAAAGAGGGGATGCCTTCCGGGGCATCCCCAAGCTTAGTTGCTTGGGAGTCCTTGAATATTACCTTGGGGCGCCTTGGACATCCCCAAGCTTAGGATGTTGCCACTCCTTATTCCTTCATCCATCATGATCTCACCCAAAACTTGAAAACTTCAATCACACAAAACTTAACAAAACCCTCGTGGGATCCATTAGTATAATAAAGCAAATCACTACTTTAAATAATGTTGCAAACCCATCCATATTTTATTTTTGCATTATAACTACTGTGCTCTAACTTCACCACAGCTTATATCACCATACAGTCCATAGATTCATCAAAACATGCAAAACAATGCATCAAAAACAGAACAGTCTCTAGAAATCTGAACATTGACCATACTTATGTAGCTCCAAAATTCAAAAAATTAGGACAAAATAAAAAAAATTCATAGCAATACTGTGTAAAAATTTCATAAACTTTTGACATTCCTATAAAAAATGTAAATTCACGCACCACAGACAGAGTTTCTGTTTTTGCACTGCACATACCAAACAAGCAATCTAATCATCCTAATGGCAAATCTTGGCACATTATTTTATAATACAATGGATTTGTACAAGGGGATAATTATTTTTTGTTGAAAATCTTCTGTAATTCAAGATTTGCAAAGTTTCCATGGGCATGAAGAAAGTTCAAGGAGCTCCCCCACTTCAACGGTGCTCGTTTTTTACTTCCACTTTTATTTTTGAAAAAGTTTTAGGTTCCCCTCTATATTTTTTTTGTTTTTAAACTTTATTAAAGCACTCAATAGAATGAAATGACTCTCTAAAACTTCTGGATTGTCTCCCAGGCGCTTTCTTCAAAGCCGTTAGGCTAGGCATAAAGT
This sequence comes from Aegilops longissima, assembly GCA_021605205.1. Classification (NCBI taxonomy): domain Eukaryota; kingdom Viridiplantae; phylum Streptophyta; class Magnoliopsida; order Poales; family Poaceae; genus Aegilops; species Aegilops longissima. The sequence goes on along the minus strand of CM038682.1, from coordinate 415,524,950 downwards.
GCTCAAGCAATGGATCCACCCGGATCCCAAGGTATATCAAAGCCAATTTTAATTAGAAATGATTTGTAATTTAGTATTGAGCACAAAGCAACATATATCATGCAACAACGAAGTCTAACTCTCTTCCTATGCATCGTCATGTCATAAAAGAACAATTCATGCACATCAAGTAAAGGCCAATGCATAGCATAAATAGTTTCTTGCAATTTTATCGTATTGGAAACATAGAGAGGCGGAGATGTGGTTCCTCTCTGGTGATAATTGCAAGTAGGAGCAGCAAGCACATCCATATTATATTCATCAATAAATCATCATGTGTAGTGGTAAAATGCAACCCATCAATGTAATCCTTAATAAGAGCAAACTTCTCCGATATAGTGTAGTTGGGGGAATTCAAAAAGATCATAGGACTATCATGTGTGGGTGCAATAGAAACAATTTCTTTCATAACATAAGGAACTATAGCAAGTTCATCTCCATAAGCATCATTCATATTGGCATCATGGCCACAAGCATAGCAAGCATCAATTTCATCAAAAAGGCATATTTCAAATGAATCAATGGGATCATAGCATTCACCCTTCAGTAAGCACGAAGGGAAATTAAACAATGTATGAGTTGAAAAGTTACTCTCATTAGAAGGTGGGCACGGGTAGCTAACCCGCTCTTCCTCTCTTTGTTCTTTGCTCTCCTCCTCATCTTTTTCATCCAGTGAGCTCACAGTGTCATCAACTTCTTCTTCCATAGATTCCTGCAAAATATTAGTCTCTTCTTGGACAGCGGAGACTTTCTAAATAAATTCATTAATATCGGCATTATATTCATAATTCTCATAGAAATATTTAAGTATAGAAAAATTTTCAGGTCCATAAACAGCATTATCAAAATCTTCATACCTTTTAAACAGATATTCAATTTCATAAGCACCCTCAAAAACAACAAATTCTTCTATTCGTTCCACATCATAGTAATCATATATACCATTAGCATAATAATTCAAGGTTTCATTATCATTAAATTCACATGAAAAGGGAAGGTGTGGAGCCTTCATCCTGGAGCAGCAAGTATAACCATTTCTCAAGCATAAATTTCAAGCATACCATTACCACATTTCAATTTGATCCCATAAGAGTTTCCCTTTTTCAGTCAAGAGATAATACCTAAAGTATTCGCGCTGATCCAACGTGTCTCCCATTATCAAGTTGAATGGGGTTTTCTCAGGATTATCAAAGGAGTGTTTAATATTTTTCACATAACGAGCATCGAGGGTTTTAGGAGGTTCCCCATTTCCATGAGTAAGTACACCTAATTGTTTTTGGTATTTCGTGTTCCATATCCATAAGTAAAGATATAAAACAACTTAGAACAGAAAATAAAATCTACTTAGTGATAAAGCAAACAAGCACACACGAGAATATTCACCCCACGCTATTGCTCCCCGGCAACGGCGCCAGAAAAAGGTCTTGGTAACCCACAAGTATAGGGGATCAATTGTATCTTTTCTCGATAAGTAAGTGTCGAACCTAACGAGGAGCTAAAGGTAGAACAAATATTCCCTCAAGTTATATCGACCTCCGATACAACTCTACGCACACTTTATGTTTGCTTTACCTATAACAAGTATGAAACTATAAGTACTTTGTAGGTGTAAAGGGATAGGTTTGCAAGATAATAAAGAGCACGTAAATAAAAGTTAGGGGATGTTTAGATAAAGAAACAATTAAGTTAGTTTTAGTAGAGAGCTTTTTGTCACAAGAAAGTTATTTGTCCCTAGGCAATCGATAACTAGACCAGTAATCATTATTGCAATTTTATATGAGGGAGAGGCATGAGCTAATATACTTTCTCTACTTGGATCATATGCACTTGTGATTGGAACTCTAGCAAGCATCTGCAACTACTAAAGATCATTAAGGTAAAGCTCAACCATAGCATTAAGTATCAAGTCCTCTTTACCCCCATACGCAACAACCCACTTACTCGGGTATGTGCTTCTGTCACTCACACCACTCACCATAAGAGAATCATGAACATGTTGCAACACCCTACAGTGGGGATCCCTCACACTTGCACGACATGGAGAGCACCATAAGACAGCACCAAAATATAACATAAAACTCAAACCAATCACGATCATCAATCAACCCATATAACAAAACGGATCTACTCAAACATCATAGGATAGCCATACATCATTGGGAAATAATATATAGCATTGAGCACCATGTTTAAGTGGATATTATAATGGGGAGAAGAGGTGTTACACCGCTGCATAGAGGGGGAGAAAGTTGGTGTTGACGGTAGCGAGGTTGTTGGTGTAGATCGTCGTCACGATGATGGCCCCGGCGGCACTCCGATGCCACCGGGAGAGAGGGGGAGAGAGCCCCCTCCTTCTTCTTCTTCCTTGACCTCCCCCCTAGATGGGAGGAGGGTTTCCCCTCTGGTCCTTGGCCACCCTAGCGGCGGAGGGGCGAGGGCCCCTCCGAGATTGGATCTATCTCTCTGTTCTCTTTTGCTTCTTGTTTTGTTTTGTGGCCTTTCACCGTTTCTTAAATTCCCGGAGATCCGTTACTACGATTGGGCTAAAATTTAACACGATTTTTATCCGATATAAGCTTCCTTGCGGCCGAAGGACACATCCAACCGATCTACTGGGTGGCCACAAGCTTGACAGGCGCGCCCTGGGTAGGGGGCGCTCCCCTTGAGCTTGTGGGCACCTCGGGCATCGTCTCGCGTTGATTCCACTTCCCAAAAATCACATATGTTCTAGAATAATTCTCGGTAAATTTTTATCGCGTTTGGACTTCGTTTGGTATGGATATTCTGGGAAACAAAAAACATGCAACAAACAGGAACTGGCACTGGGCACTAGATCAATATGTTAGTCCCAAAAATAATATAAAATGTTGCCAAAATTATATGAAAGTTGTAGAATATTGGCATGAAACAATCAAAAATTATAGATACGACGGAGACGTATCACTCCACATCATCGCAAAAAGCATATCCTCTATGTCGGAATCATCCAACTCCAACGACGACGAACTCCAATCATTATCCATGTAAAAAATCCGTGATTTAATCTACGTATCGCTCGTCTCCTAAATTAATACCCATGGAAATCACTAGAAAAATTACGTATGGCTGCAAGGACGGTGTTGCTTCTTCCCTACCGTCGGCCGGTAGCAAACCCGCCGACCCTACTTCCCCACGGAGGCGCGGCCCCAAACCCGCGGTGCCCGGCGGGCGCGGCGGCTGCGAACATGAATCTGCGGCTCAATCACGCCCGGAGCAACCTCTTCTGACCGCAACAAGGGTTCGAGCAAAGCTCCACGGTGGCGGTGGCAGCGACCACGCGCCCACGGGAAGGAATGGCCACCCACGAGCTCACAAAGTGGTGAAAAAGATGCGGCGGAGGGCGGCAGAACTACTCGACGGCCTGGAGTGGCCGGGGCAGCAAGAATCGACGGCGAGATGCGGCGGCGGCAGCAAAATGGAGAGCACGGCTGAAACCTCCGCCCCGCCTTCCTAACAATAGGGGAAGCTGGAAATGGGACGGTAAAAACTGCACATATGCCGCACTCAGGGTCGAATGTACTGCTCCCCCAGAAGAAGAAGAAAATCCGGGTTGGCGTTTGTCAGGACCTGCTCGGGTCTTTTTTTACACCATGGAATCGTAAAACGGCTGTTATTTTCCAGGCCGAGTCATTTTCCGGGATCTACTAGAGATGCTCTAAGAGCATCTCCGCCGCTTAACAGCCCCCCAGGTCCATTTTTTAGCGTCGGCGCTGAAAAAAGGCCCAGTCGCGCCCCAGGAGCCCATTTTTCGCCGGTTAGGCCCAAAACTGGCGTCGGCAAACCCAGGCCAAACCCGGCGCGCTAGGGGGCGCCCTAGGGCGCCGGGGCAATTGTTTTTGGCACGAAAGAACGGCGGGCCCGCCGAGTCGGCGACCCCCGCGCCTCATCGTCCTCATCACCTCTATTTTCCGTGGGGAATCAATGCCAACGCTGCCGCCGGTCAGCCTTCCATTGATTCCTCACGGGCGACGCAGCGCGGTGACGTGCCCCCTCCCGCCAGCGTACACATGTTGCCCCCCCTCCTCTGGCTGCTATAAAAGTTGCCCCCTCCCTCGCCGGTGGAAGCACCGGCCCACAGCCCCCCTCTCTTGCCGCCGACGCCCTCTCTTTCCCTCTCTCCCCGTCTAGCCACCGCGTGCACGCACAGCCAATGGATGAACGGTTCCCCGGCAACGCGGCGGCGGCCGACGGTTTCGGCCGTCGCTCTCTGCACGAGTGGGAAGCCCACCTCCTCCATGAGGCGAACTACCCGGCGCCCCCCGACATACGCGCACCAGGGCGGTGGGGACTCAGCGCCGGGGGCATCCCAGTCCCCCTCTGCCCGACGTTGAACACCTCGGCTACTTCCACGCCGAGATCGAGCGTGTGCGGGCCTCCCTGTCGGAGGAGGAGCGGGCCCTCCCGGAGTACGACCCGGCAACCACGAGGCGTGGGCGGCGTACTTCGAACACCGGCAGATGGAGCGGCTCGCCTCCATCAACAACGCGCCAGTGGTCAGGGGGCGCAACAACAGTGACGGCCGCCGCCTGTGGTGGGGCGCCCCCGACCGCATGCTCCACGATGTCCGCAACAATCTGCCGCTCCAGTACCCGGCGGTCCCGGCCCCCTGCCGGAGTGGCGGCCCATGGATGCCGAGGCGAATGTTGGGCGGGTCATCCTCCTCCCGATCCTCCTCCCACTCCTCCGGGTCGCCGGCGCTCGTCAGCGTCAAGGCCGAGCCCCGGAAGCGCCGCTCGGCCGGTCGCCCTCGTCATCAACGACGGCGGCCGTGCCTCCTCCTCGGCTCCCCCCTGACTCGTCAAGCCGAAGGCGGAGCCGGGGCTCGCCACCGTGAAGAGCGAGCATGATGACGCGCTCGACGACGAGGCCACCATGAAGTGGCGCAGGAGGATTGGGCCCGGCTGGAGATGGAGTGCCAGCGCCGCGCCCTAGAGGAGATCGCCGCGCGCCGCCGTGGCCACGACGAGGGAGGCGTCATCGTGCTCGAGGACAGTGACGACAACGCGCCGCCGCCGGCCAGACCAATCCGCCAGGGCGACCCCGGGCAGGGATCTAGCAAGGACGGCCGTGTGAAGGAGAAGGAGGATGACGGCGGCGGCGATGACAGCGACTACGCCGCGTTCAGCAAGTTCTTCGACATGTAGGGGCGGCATCAGCCCTTTGTTTTTTTTAGTAGATTTTATGTTTTCTATATGTAAAAAAACTGTCAAACGCCGGATCTATGTCATGTTTGCCAAATTTTGGCCGAATCTCTTTTTAAAAATGTTTACAAAAAGGGCGTCTGGGGACGAACTGGGGCGGCAGCTGGGAACCCAATCGCCCCACGGTGAAAATATCGCCGGTTCGCCCCCAAGCGGCGTTTTTTCTAGCCCCTTGGGGGGCTTGGGGGGCGAACAGCCGGAGATGCTCTAACAAGTTATGAAGAATGTACCCCGACTCTTTAGCCATGCAAATTATGATGTTTAAATTTCACCTTCGAGAAAACCTCTAAACCTGTTACACCACAACGATTAATCTCTAACATCAACCTATGTTTTAGGATGTACACAAGTTCTTCAGCAATATCTTGGGAGGATCACAAAAGCGTACTGGAATTTAATGTAACATGTCAATGCACGTAGTCAACAAACAGTGTAGCGTCGTGTCCATAGACTGTTAACTTGCATACACCATGAATATAACGACGGATGAATCCATCATACCTCAGATCAGTTAAAGTTTGTGATCAATCCAACTAGAACAATACAGCTAAAGAGCACTCCACACATGAAGAAGGTTCTTTGTCTCCTTTTTGCTTAGCCTCAGAAGCGATTACAGTACCTATACATGGTAAGGATTGGAAATCTATACAATGGGACAACTGTAAGTTTCATCATGGCTTTCTGAACCTAGATTCTCTGTCCCAACTTCTGGCAATCCGGTGATGCTCCGCACGATGCTGACCCTCATCTCATATACAGAAGCTAACCCAACAACAGCTCACATAACCAATAAATATAAATAACACAAACTAATGCATTAGTTGAATCGAACCTATCCTCGCAAATCAATTGTTTTGGACAGGAACTGCTGCAGAAGTATCTTTCAGGAGGGGATTCTTCAGGCCGTCTGGATTAATTTTCATGCTGCGCGGGGTTTGTGCGCTCTCTGGCTTCTTACCTCCAAGTTCTAAAGTTGTGTCCATGGTGGACTCACTGTCAGCGGCCTTCTCTGTGCTGGTTGGAAGCTTCTGACCCGATGTTGAAGACACTGTACTGGGTTGCCCAGTGATTGTCATTGCTGGAGTGATCACAGAGACGGATTCATCCCTTGATTCGTTGCTGCTTCTAAATGGTTGACCATGATTGTGCTTACCTTCATAGGTTACTACCATATTGTTTATGTCATCTGGTGCTTTTTCGACATGCTTACGGACAGGGCACCCATCATGTGTGCAGCGATAATAGCTCCTGCGGAGGTCGAGCAAGAAAGCAATTTCAATAAAACAATACTTCACGCAGGGCAGAGAATAATAAAATAATATTCATATTCTTTTTAGCGACCGACAGAATCGCTATCAATTCATTTATATGCATATCCACATTAAACCATAGACAAATGATCTCTAGCAGATTCCAAATGTATGATAAGATCATAAGAAAGCTAAAAAATATAAATGCGTGGGTAACCAGTGATATGTGGACACAGGCTGCACGATTATAGCACAAGAAAAATGCGTAAATTTGAGCAAATGTATATCAAATTCTCTGAAGCACAACTCACGTATGGAGCACCAATCAACTAAATGCAACGATTGGGTGCCTCGAGGAATACAGTGCATGATGGGTTTCACAGAAGAGCTTCAATGAGTGAAACAATGTCCAGAGTGCATCAAGTAAACCAATGTCCGTCTTTTAGTGCACATCTAGTTAACAAATTGCCAATGGTATTACTGATTAGCTTTTTTTATAACAGGGATGGATTCCGAAGGATCCAGGGAGCTACATTATTTTAGGGCGGTGACATTACAAAGCTCGGAAAAAGACTCAAAGAAAAGAAAAGTACACTCAAGTCCCTGACATTTTGCACGGAGGACCCCATAGCAAGATTTTAGATTACAATCAGGTCCAACATTGGTCCTTCGCTCGGATGCAGCGTTGCCACCACCAGGGACGAAACCACTTGGTGTGATGATGCCGCCACCACGCCTCACCAGCTCCCAAGGAAACCGGTGGAAGAGGTGATGGACTCCAAGCTTAGACTGCACTGCCTCGCAATATGGCACCAGGCTAGGAGGAAGAAGAGGAGCCGGCGCCGATCTGTAGCAGCCAAAGCTCCACACAGCCGCCTTTCGGCCAGAAGATACACTGGCAGGGAGATTAAAATCGGCGGCTGAACGCCACAGCCAGAGGCCTCAGCTGGCGCCATACCTCCACAAGCACCGGTGTGTATGAGCGCCAACCCAATCGCCGGAATTTGGTGCTCCACTCGTCCTCAACCCTGCTTCCACCACCGCGGTAACTGCTGGGGTCGAGGACGAGGCGGGGCCCCTCCGCCGAATCAGGAACCTCGTCGAGCTTATTTAGGAGCATGCTGGCCCTGCCGCTTGTATCTGCCAGCCCCCCATGGAGCAGCAGAAGCAGCAGCACAGCAGCCCCTAGCCACGAAGCGGCGGCTCGAGAGCACTGGCGGCGCGCACTCACTCGGCATCACACCAAACGCCACTGGGGCAAGACCATCCCTAGACTTAATCCTATAGCTACTATGCTCATACTCATTAGTATTATTGTGTTGGTACTATACACATTCCTTCAAGTTACTGCTCATGCCACCCCCATAAATGCATTGACCACAAACTCAATGGCCAATAGGTGAAACAGCATGATTACAGGTACAGTTCAGGTGTACACTATCATCGCAAAAGGGATAAATGATTGGCACTGCAATCGCATAGTATATTAGGGATGTCAATATTATCGATGGATCCGGGTATCCATGGACATCCGACCCGTTGGACAAAGGCTTGGAGGATCTTTTCTACCCATGGATTTTGATGGATGGATACTAACTCATGGGTTGGGCATGGATTTAGAACTTGCTCCATGGATACCCATCTGACAAGCGGGGCCCACATGGCATATAACCTGTCCTAATTTCCTTTCGAGTAAGTATTAACCATATTATGGTTTGTCATTTGTAGTTCTGAATTCTGATGTATGTAAAACTCTTAACGTGTATTGTCTACCGTGTTATGTGACCTTTTATAGTTATTGTTGATGATATGTAAGATATTGTTATGGTCGTTGTTTTCATTGTTGCATGGATATGGATATCCATGGATTGCTGGATATCCAGAGAGTATGGGTACGGACCATGTCTGCCCATGTATACTTTCACGGATGGGCAGTAAACGAACTTATGGATATGGGTATGGATCTGGTTCAGCTCTACCCATCCAAACCCGACCCATTGGGGGCATGTTGATCAAGGGAGTGGCCAGCATTGTTGGCATGACTGTTTTCCAGGCACCTATATAGAAATTAGTTAAAAAATGCGAGGTACAATTTATGCAAACTAAAAAACACATCGATTGAGTTATGATTCTTTTATATGGTCTGTTAAAATCCCTCGCTACATTAGGTACCAAGCGCATGCTCTGAGGGCAAGCAAGGTTCTAATATCAGTTTCAGCAGTCTACCGATTTAGCATATCATATCGGAACTATCATTTTAACACATATAGGACGGTGTAGACCAATATGTGGGATGATATGACCAATATTTAGCCTATATTTTTATTGTCATGGACCAATATGTATATAACACATATTCCTTCTTAAGAAAATGATGAAAACAAAATTATACATTTAAGTCTTCGTCAAGATATTAAAGTAAAGTGCACATTGTCTTGCCATACATGCATCATGTATTTTCTTCTGTTCAACTAAAAAACTATTAAGTGCTTATTTGTGTTTTCCTTAACCATACTTTTGGAAACCGACCCCACTAGGGTCATGCAAATTTCCCAAGCCAAAGGTTGGTGGATTCATACTTGGATACGCCTAGCAGACCACCTGTTATTAAGGGGCATGGCTCAACAATTGTTGTTCTACTCCGGAGATCTGAATAATAAAGATAAGAGCCAATATCCTACATCTTGTGTCTACTTTGTGTCTCCCTTCTGCTTTTCGTCTCTAGTTTCCCATTGCGTTCCACAATACTCTCAACATGTTATCAGCATGGAGTTTCGCCAAGATGCGGATGGGGAGGAGGTGACCTTGACGCCAAGATCATCGACGACAAACCCCTCTCACCAGGATGATTGGCAAAACTGCACCAACGATCTTCACGGCTACAAACCAACTTACAGCAAACTTCACAAGATTGAAAGGTATTGATCATCCCCATGATCCTCCCCATGAAGATCATTTTTCTCAAAAAAAAATCACGTCTAGATCAGATCTGATTGTTGCATTACACGCCCTCTAGATACAAAAAGGATGGCTAACCATGAAGAGATTGATGAATAATATCCGGATGAAGTGGTGGTACGCACGTGCACTGATGTGCACGTGGTGGCGTATCACATTTGCACGATCTGCAAATATGACTAGCGAATTGGCACCGAAAGTAAATTCACTAGCGTACTAACGTGCATATGCATGTGTATAAATCAAACCACATCTAAGAAAGATAAAATTTCCGTCTGCCCACTCTTGTTGGCGCCACCCAACGGTCGCACCCGCACACGCTGCCCATCGCGACTACACACGATGAACGTGTCGCTTCATCATCTCGATCGCTCGCACCGCATTGTTGCGCCGCCTAAATGCAAGCACACGTAGCCATCCATCTGTGCGCCAGGCCGCCACACCATACGCCGAACCGCCTAGCAGCACCAGCATGCCACCACTCTTCGTGTCATCACCCACAAAGCATGCCGCCGCACACCTTGCCTCGTCGACGTGGAGCAGCTTGGGCCTTTGGGCCAACGGGCATGCCGAGGGAAAGGCCTGCCGAAGGGGTTGGCCGAGAATAAGGAAAATAAGGAAAAGAGAAAGAACAAAAGGATCTGAGCACAGTTTTCGTAGATGACCCCAGACTTCTCCGTAATTTAGAAAAAGGGGGCATCTGTGTTATTTTGCAAAAAGGCCCATATAGTGTCCCAAGATAACTTTGCATCTCGCGGCAGTCAAGCACATCCTGCTCTACATCGCCGGCATGATCGATTACGGTTGTCACTACATCAGGAGCTCCAGCTCTTCACTGTCAAACTGTGACAGTGAGATGGCCGGCGATCCAGACATGCGCAAGAGCACTACTGGTGTGCTCTTCTTCCTCAGCAACAACCCGGTCGGCTGGCAATCGCAGAAGCAGAGGGTGGTGTAGTGGCCCTCTGTTCCTGCGAAGCTGAATGCATGGCAGCAACAGCGATGGCTTGTCAGGTCGTCCGATTGGCCCTGTTGCTGAAGGATCTAACTGGGGAGGAGGGTCCATCGGTTCCGAAGGTGGCCAACAAATCAGCTATCTCATTAAGCAAGAGCCTCATTCACCACGACAGGAGCAAGCACATTGACCTATGCTTTCACTTCATCAGGGAGTGCGTGGAAGAGAAGAAGGTCGTGGTGGAGTGCATCGTCACTGATCAACAGCTCACGCACATTCTGACAAAGCCACTTGGAAGAATCAGGTTCCAAGAGTTGAGAAGCAAGATCGGCATCAATAAAATAAAGTAGGAACCGCAAGGCTTTGGGGGGGGAGAATGTTAGAGATAAACCTTGCCGGTTCTGCTGCCATGGCATCCCTTTTGTTATTGTGCGTTCTTCCGTCAGTTTAGGCTTGGCGAGTTAGCTGGTTTAGCTCGAAGGCTTAACCGCCTCGAGCAAATGTTAGAAATAAACCTTGCCGGTTCTGCTGGCATGGCAGGCAACATTACTTCGCTGCCATGGCATCCCTTTTGTTATTGTGTATTCTTCCGTCAGTTTAGGCTTGGTGAGTTAGCTGGTTTAGCTCAAAGGCTTAACCGCCTTGAGCGATTCTTGTGCCCTGTTGATCTGCTCGCGGGATAGCACAAGCATTGTGGATCACGGCAGCGCAAAGTTAGGGGCCACATCCCCAGTTTCCTTCTATAAGTCTGATAAATAGAATGGAGAGAATGCAGAAAAGCAGTGGAAGTTTAAGCAGCGAAAAAACATTGTCTTCCACCTCTGCTCGTTGCTAGCTTCGCAATTAGAACTGACAGTAGTGTTCCACTGAGCACCTAGGCAGCTGCCAAGACAGTATTTACAACCCTGGTCATCCTCACACCAGATGTTTTTGTCAGTTTGGTCATCCTCACACCAGATATTTTTGTCAGTTTAGGCATATTTGCGATGGTACTGAGCTAATTTTCTCAGAAATATTACATAGTGAGGTTAAGCGTGCACCGTCATTAATAAGCACCTGAATAGAACTAGCCTTAATGTTTAATAGATTCACTGAAGTAACCATGGGTAAGCAATAGCAACACATACCTGGGGTTTGGATTTCCCTTCACAATTTTCTGCCCATACTTACGCCATCTGTACCCATCGCTCATCTTCCCAGCCTGCACGATAATCTTTTGCTCCCTGACAGTTCGGAGAACTGGAGTTAAGTTAGATGTTGTGGCTTCAACTATCCTGTTCAAAGAACAATATAATAAAGAAAACAATGGTAAGAACAACTAAACAACGAAAATATGAGTATATGAATGGCACAGATAGTGCAACAGCACAATGACCTTCGCTTTGGCTGCGACTCTGCACTACGATGTTCATCTTCTGACTTGTTACCAACATCCCCTTCACAATCACTTGAGCAAAAGAGCTGCTGTTCAGAATTTTCGATGGCAGCACTCTGGTTTAATTTACATGTCGGTGTACGGGATTCCACAATTTCAGTGTTCACAAGTTGCAGAGTTCCGTCACCTATGGGGGGAACATAAATATGAGGCGACCTCTCTTTTACAAATCTGGTCTTCTGTGGTGGTTCATGACTGTGTGTTCCTCTATATATGATTTCTATAACACGGCCATCAGGACAATGCTCAACTTTCTTTTTGGCCAAACAACTTGAATTTGTGCATCTATAGTAGCTCCTAGAATTATCACTACTTTTCACTTGCTTCTGACCATATTTCCTCCAATTGAAGCCATCACCCACAATATTTACAGCTGCATGATGTTGCAATTTTGACTCAGATGAGGATGGCCTCTCTGCAATTGGTCTTCCAACACTTCCTTGAGTTACTGATGGTGCTTGCTGCAGTGGCCGAATAGCTTTAGGTGTTATAGGATGTGGAAATGGACTCGGCAGCCCTTCTGAATATGCAGATGGGGCTGGTGATTGCAATTGTATATGTGCCTGAGCTGTAACACTTGCCAAAGCTGCTTGATGGCTCATTGCAAACTGGCCCTGTTTTCAAAAAGATAATATTTTTACAAGTCCAATGAACAAACCAAAATAAAGGACATTTTGAAGTGGAAACCTCAAGGCCAAATATGGCCCGTAATAATCCAGCTTCCGCGATATAAGATGATTCGCTCGCTATCTGAGGCGTTAATTTACCTACTTCTCTAGACTTCCCTATAATAACTGCAATGATTTTATCCATTTTGCGAATTCCTACTTTGTTTTAAGTAATGACTGGAAAAAAGATGATAATATAATATGGATCCATTCACATACAAACCCAAAGGTTCTTTTAAAAACCTATGTAGTACTGCATTTCTGTGATCTACTAGTATTAAGACAATAAGCATGTACGGTGACAAACAATGTATATTGCAACAACTACAGAGAGGTGCAAGTACACAACTAATTATACTAATTATACCTCCCATACTTATACAATTAGTGAATTGATATTGCTCCTTGAATCAAGCACACACTTCTGCTAAATTTATTGTAATGTTTTTTATTCAACATTATGAACTTAAGCTGCATATGCATATCTATATGTCTTCTCCATTGGCCAAATCATGAGACTTTCCTAGTACAATTAAATTGCAATTGCAGGATAAGCTGAAGTTCACAATTTTGTTTTGTAACTTGTGTCCGACAATAGATATCAACACTTCTTCAACAAACAACCTAAGTACAGAAAATACCATAAGGATTGTCTAAACCTGAGAACTGAAAACACAGCCAATCTATGTGCTTTGATAGTTTAACCCTAAGGAATTCTGCTTCTTTGACAGTATTGATACCAAGCCAACCTTCTCACCAAATATGGCAGTAGCAACAATAAGCAGAACGGTGACAGAGTGATGACTAAATATGTTGCAATAAAAAATCACGCCAACATTATCTAGCCCAACTACATGAGTTCCAAAACATGGCCACTAGTCTCCACCTCTTCTAGATCAGGCACCCGGAAATTATGAACTACGAATCTAGAAACAAGCCCACTCCCGATATCTGCAGAAGGAACCTAAGAATGGCACATGAGTTATGAAACATGCCCACCAGTATCCACCTCGTCTAGCACCATTCCTGAAACCAACTATCACATGACAGATCACCATACTTAAGTTAGTTGTTGGTCCTGACTGCCGAACAAACTAGATTCCAAAAGCACTAAACACAAATTTCAAAGTACGCCACTTTCAGTATCGGCGCTAGCACTAACCATATCTTCCCAAGCGACTGAACACCATACCGTGTTTATCCTTAGTCCAGACACAACCTGAGCAGGCCATACCCATAACCATGATAACTCTAAACTTCAAACGCATTCAATGCATCATATGCAACCAAGACGGAAACTGCACACGCACCGCAAACCCTGGAGGAGCTATGAAGCACGGCACGGCCAACATCGGCACCGCAAGGATGGGGGGAGCCTCCGTCCCAGCTCCGGTCGGCCGCAGCGTTGCCTCGATCTCCACATTTTCCTTCTCCTTCTCCACTTTCACCTTCACCTCTTTCTCTATCTCCTTCGGCCCCGACTTGCTCACCTCCTTCACCTGCGTCTCCGTCACCACCTTCTTCTCTGGCGTCGTCTCGGCCGGAGACGCCTCGGGGGCTTCCGGCGGCGGGTGCTTCTCCATCTCGGCTGACGACGCCTCCGGGAATGGATGGTTATCCTCTGCCGGCGCCTCCGGCTCGCCGTCGGCCATGGGAAGCTCGAAAGGGGAAGGGAAAATGCTAGGGTTTGGAAGAGTAGGAGGGTTCGTGAGGGAGAGGAGGTGGGTAAGGGAAGGGGAACTTTTGACTAGAAATGACCCGAGCGGGGTGGGTTAGAGCAACTCTGGGAAACGCCGCAAATCTGCCAGTCCAGCGAAATAACTGCAGATATACGGTACCGGAACGGAAAAACGTCTCAAACTCGGGAGGATGGTTGAAAGGCCCGCTCCGCTCCCCACTCCGCCCGCCACCGCCGCCCTCATCGAGGCTGGCGACGCCAGAGCCCCGTTCCCCCTCCTCGCTGATGGCCCACACCCGCAGATCTACCGGGATTTGGCTTGGGGAGGGGAGGGGAGGGGATTCAGGATCCCGCTCCCGAGGGTATACGAGGCGTTCCCGAAGATGTTGCAGCCACTCTCCGCGGTCTCGCCGGAGGTCCTACGGGAAACAAGGGAGATGCGACGACGCCCTCTTCTGGTCGCTATGCGCTCGGGAATGGAGGGAAGCGGTGGAGAATGCAGCGCAGGATCCAGATCCTTCCTCGATGCCCTGGCGATATGCTCTGATCTGCAAATCCCGGGCGGATCAAGAGTTGCGGAACCTAGCATGGAGGATCTACTTTGAGGGCACCGCGGAAGAGAAGCGTCGTATGCCGCACCCATCGGAACCTCCAGAGGCTTTCGTCAATTGGGCGCGAAGCGAGGGGAAATCGAAAGATCCACTCCGGGCTGCGAGATGGGAATGCATGATGAGGCTGATGCCGTCCAGGAGCCCACCGGAGTCGGAGCAGATAGACCCCCTTGCCTTTCCTATCTCCTGCACCAGCGTTGGACTAGCTCGCACGCCGCCTGCAAACCCAGAGGTAACACAAATTCCGCGAAGATCCACAGCAGTAATTTCTACGGATTCAGTTGCCTCAGGCCTCAATCCCAACACCACCGGGGCAGATGACAGATTGCTTGCCGGTTCCATGCTAGTGAGGAACTTTGCAGGGTGTAGTGAAGAGGATATCAATTTCCTGTTAGCCAACATTTGGAAGGTGCCCGATAACTATGGTGAGGAACTGCGACTTTCAGTATATCATGGCCATCACGACTGTGGGCGAGGGAGCAATTCTAACTCGCTTTCGGTGCTGGCGAGCTCAGAGTGGATCGAGGAGGTTAGGTTTGGGTTGCTCTTCTTTGATCTGCTTTTAGAGCTCGTGCCATGACACTAGAGAGCAGAATAATCTCCTGGTCTTGGATCACAGGGAAGAACAGAGATCATGCGTCTTGTCGGTGTACAAAAGTAGGGGCTTTGCTTTTGACCCTTTACTTGTGCACGGGTGTAATATCCTAAATTTTTAATTTGAAATGTTATACATAGATCATCCATGCATATCATATTTTATTGCATCTTCTTTCCGCAATCCTCGAAATCCTAAGCAACTCAAGGACCCTCGGAGAGAGTTGGGGATTTTATGATTTTTCGTATTTAATTTTATCAAATATTCGAAAACGAGGATTTTTTATTTTAATTATTTTTCTCTCCGGAAAATATTTCTTATTAAAATAAATGAGGGGAGATAATACGACTTCTTCAAAACAATTGAAATATTGGAGGAAAAATGTTAAAATCATTATTTGAATTTTAATTGAGTTTATTTGGAATTTATTAACCCTAGAAAAAATTGCACATTTTAAAAATTGCATTTTAGGGGTCAAGAAAATGTTCATCCCGTTCTAAATATTTCATTTAGACGGTTAAAATTTGTTTTGGCGTTTTTTATTTTTATTTATTTTTCTAGGATTTTTCTAATTCTCGGCGGATTTTATTTTATAAAAAAAACTTCATGGCATCAAGACCGATCGGGCCGAGGCTCACCAGTACCAACCGCCGCCGCCTTTCTCGCTGTCCGCCATTGCCGTGTCCGATCTGGACACCACCGCCGCCTTTGCCTTGCCCTTCCCAAGCCGGACCCCCATCCTATAAATGCCCCTCTAGCCGCCACCACCCACCGCCGCCTCCCGAGCCTCGAGCCTCGAGCCGCCGCCAGAGCCGCCGCCTCCGCCGCCACCCTTGCCGAAGCCGAGCCTCACGAGCCACCACGTGGTAGTCGCCCCGCCGCCTTTTTCAAGAAACTGCGTTTGCTTTTTTAAACCCTAGTTGCGTTTTTAGATCGGTTTATTTCTTGGTTTATTTATTTAGCGGCGTTCATTCGTTCGTTCGCTTTAACGTAACGCGTTCTTCGTTATTTTTCGGTTAACGAACGTTCGTTCGTTAAACTGTTCGCCGTTTTCTTTTTATCGGATTTATTTCGCGATTTTCCTGATCGCGATTTCTAATCCGATGTTCGATCTAGTATAACTTTTCGCTCGTTTATCGGAATCAGGCGATTCAAGCCTGGAGTTTCATCTCGAAACTCTTTTTCCGAATAACCTACTCAAACCATCTTTTGCCTCTGTAAAATTTGACCCTAGTTCAGATTAGTAAACGGATCTTATTTCTTTCGTCGTTTGAGTTTTGTTGTTCTGTCTGGTTTGATTCTTTTTGCGAACCGGAGTTCTTAAATTGAACTCTCCGGTCAACCTCTTTTAGTAGAGTTTTGCTTGTGCATCTTTGCTTGTTGCTTATGTATGTTATTGTTCCGCTGCGATAGAATTCTTGAGTGCTAAGCGTGTTACTACGAGTCTCTAGGATTCATGGATCGTCGACAAGGCAAGTAACACTTTGATCATACTCTTTTCATACCCAGTTTTTATGCATTAGTTTCAATCCTCAAACATTGCATAATTAGGATATCATTAACTTGTGGGTTGGGAAATAGATATTGAGATAAAACCTATTGCCCTGTTACTATCAAACCCTTGGGAGTTACTTCTACGCTTGCTTATTATTGCTATGCTATGCTCGTAGACGTGGTTTGGGTTTGAGTGTATTCCATGACAGATGTGAGATTATTAATTAATGGTTCAACTTAAGGTGGCAACTTTAATACACATCGGGTGGATTGAGGCACCGGGGAACCCAAAGTGTTGTCTGCTTTATTTTGGAAATCCTGTGGTACCCGTGTGATCTTCCTATGGACCGCCACCCAGGCTCAAAGGGAACTGAGTTTATTCATGCTAGACACTTTCGTGTGCAGCCACAAGCTATTATGGGCTCTAGCATAGTTGAGTAAGTTACGTGAAGCTCTTGAAGAGGTAGATCAGCAGGTAGTGGGTTTTGTAGGTTTGGTATGTGTCACGCCCAATATGCGACCCTATCCAAAAGGAACTCGACGGTCCCACCAAGGATAGACCCGCATATTGAAACGCTTTTGCAAGGTGGATATCATTACATCAACGTTACATAATAGATGGGGATACATACAAAAGGCACAAATGCCACAAGAATACAATAATATAACAAAACTACATACAAGATCAACATCCGACTACGGATGAATCATAAACAGAAACTCAACAATATCCACCCTGCTAGCCCAGGCTGCCGACCGAACCTATCCCCGATCAAGAAGAAGCGGAAGAAGAACTCCAAAACAAGTAAACATCGCTCTCGCGTCATGATCATCGCAAACCTGTACTCAGAATCGGTGGTGTAGTAATCAGTGAGCCACGAGGACTCAAAGAATCCCATTACCATGGGTATCAAGACTAGCAAAGCTTAAAAGGAAAAGGAAGGGTAAGGTGGTGAGGTTGCAGCAGCGGCTAAGCATATATGGTGGCTAACATACTAAATGAGAGCGAGAAGAGAAACAAAGGAACGGTCGACAACTAGTAATGATCAAGAAGTGATCCCGAACTCCTACTTACGCCGACATAACCCAAGAAACCGTGTTCTCCTCTCGATCAACCCGAAAAGAGACACTCACGAGTTACGCATACGGTTGGTGTATTTTAGAAGAGTTTGCTTGAGTTACTACAACCGGATATTAACAAATTCCCATCCGCCACATAACCGCGGCACGGCTCTCGAAAGTTTATACCTCGCAGGGTGTCCCAACTTAGCCCATGATAAGCTCTCGCGATCAACGAAGGATATTCCTTCTCCCGGGAAGACCCGATCAATCTCGGAATCCGGCCACAAGACATTTCGACAAAGAATAAAACAAGACCAGCAAAGCCGCCCGACGCGCCGACAATCCCGATAGGAGCTGCACATATCTCGTTCTCGTGGCAACACGGATGAGACTAGCTACGAGTAAAACCAATCCTTGGGTTGCCTCAAGGTGGCCCTGCAGTATTTCGGTTCGAACCAGACTTAGAGAAGCACCGCCCGGGGGCTAATAAAGATGACCTCGAGAGAGCGACTCCCAAGGAAAAGTAGGTGGTGGTGAGGCAAATGGTAAAACCAATGTTGGGCCTTCTTTGGGACGAGTCTTATTCAAAGCGAACTGTCAAGGGGGTCCCATAAATCACCCGACCGCGTTAGGGACGCAAAATCCGGGAACATAACACCGATATGACGGAAACTAGGGCGCAAGAGTGGAACAAAACACTGCATAAGGCCGAGCCTTCCACCCTTTACCAAGTATATAGATGCATTAATTAAATAAGATATATTGTGATATCCCAACAAGTAAACATGTTCCAACAAGGAACAACATCTCCATGTTCCAACAAGGAACAAACTTCATCTTCACCGCAACTAACAACGCTATAAGAGGGCTGAGCAAAGCGGTAACATAGCCAAACAACGGTTTGCTAGGAAGGGTGCAAAAGGTTAGAGGCTGACATGGCAATTTGGGATGGCTTGAGGAACAAGTGATAGGTAGCGCAGCATAGCGATAGAACGAAGCAACTAGCATAGCAATGATAGTAGTGAGATCCAGGGTAGCGGTCATCTTGCCTGAAATCCCGCAAGGAAGAAGAACGAGTCCATGAAAAAGACGAACGGATGAAGCCGAACCAAGCGTAGACGAACGAATCCTCACGATCGCAACGAAACAGGAACTAACAAGAAGAAGCACACCACAAAGTAAACACACCACACATGAACAAGACATGATGCACAACAAGCATGATGCATGACAAAGCTACATGAGGCTACTCATGGCAAGAGATGATGCAAACAAGAGCAACACACCAAAGCAAGTTTAAATGAGGCCAGGAACAACATATAGCAAATCCGGTAAGTCCTCATATGCAAATTTCAAAATTGGTCCAGATCTGAATAAACCTTATGTTCAAGTTATTAAACAGCAAGTTAAGATGCACCACGATGATCTACACGAAATTCTAGTCAAGTTACATATAAAGTTCATTAGGTTTGGAGCTACGGTCTAGAAGATATGAGCAAAACAAGTTAAACATGGCATTGATGCAAAATGCATACAAACATCAAGCAAACACATCAAAACATGGATGCAACATGATAATATGAAACTACATGCAAAATCAAGCAAATTTCATATAGAGCACACTCAAAACGGAGCAACGGTTCAACACATACACCCTATACAAGGCATAACAACAATCTGTCCAAAACAGCAACTAGGCATATTGCAAGCATCAAAACAACATACTACAGCACCCCAACATAATAACAAAAGACATGGGCATGATGTACAGGTAAAGCATGACAAAACATGAACACTGAGCTATCTCCAGAAATCACTAGAACATGCTCAAAATGACATGGCAAGATTGCAAATAATAACAGTTTCAGACTTTAGCAGAAATAACATCAGGTTGCAATGTTTAGAGCTATCAAACAGCATGTTACAGGAACTTATCATGGCAAACAAAGGCATGGCATGAATCTACTAATTGCATAGATCAAAAGTCCCTTACTGACCATGAGTCAAAAAGTATCAGAAAATATGATGGCACCCATGTAAACATAGCAAGTTATATTACAGACTCATACATAGCAGGAACAACAATAAGTAGGCATGTTGGTGAGCTTGAACCACTCACCACAGAGCAATACATGGCATGGCAAGGCAACTCACAGTAAGAAGACATGGCATAGAAGCTATACATGGCAAGAACAACATCATAGCATACACGGATCAACTACAACAACCTTGGCAAAATTGAATAACATGTAAACAACCTGCCAGAAACATTTTATAGCAAAAGTAGAGCTCGATTGAGTCAAGCTATGGCACTCCATAATTGCAAACAAGGGCATGGATGGATAGAGCATAACCATATGTTCAAAACATCCTTACTGAAGTATCTCAAAATAAGCATGGAACTCTCGGTAGCATCAAGTTAACATGGCATAAAAATATCAAGAAAACAAAATAAATCAAGAACATCATGAAGCCTAGTTTGCATGCTTGTGCTAGTCACCACAGAGATCACAAAAATACATGGCATACACCCCTGTAAAGATGGCATGGCATATTACAAAACACATGTAGGACTCAAGTTCATAGGGTGCACACATCAATCATGGCAAAAATGACAAAAGTGCATGTTCTGATAAGAATCTGAAACTAACATCACATAGCCCTCTTCCAACAGCATTTCGGGCATCAAAATGAGCTCAAATGAAAATGATGCAATGAGATGAAATGATGTACTCGTCGAGACGAACAATTTGACATATTACACGCGCAAAACTGAGCTACGGATGCAGAGTTATGATGCGATTAAAATGCATGAAAATGTTAGCAGATTCGGGGACTTAGTGGATTTTACCCTCTCGAAAAGTCAACGGGACGGAGGTATCCGGGACGCGGGGATCCCGGGACGGAGGCGCGGCCGTTTGGTTCGACGAGCGGGTGGATCTCATCCACCGCTGGCGGATCCGGCCGAGAGACTCAATGAGGGCGGGCGGCTCGGCGAAAGCAGCCCGGAGGCGAGAGACGGCGGGGCGAAGGGCGGCCGAGAGAGGCGCGGCGAGGTCGGCGGCGCTGGCGAGGCGCTGCGGCGGCGGCGACGACGATGGGCCGGGCGCGGACGCTGGCGGCGGCGGCGGCGGCTGGCGGCTGCATGGGCGGCCGGGCGCCGGTGGAGAAGGCGGCAGCCCGGCGACGGGAAGCGGGCGTAAGGCGGCGAACGGACAATACGGACGCCGGGCGGCGGAGGGCGGTGGCGAAGCTCCGGCCGAGGGCGGCGCTGGCGAGGCGGGCCGAGCAAGGCGGAGAGGCGGCGGGCGGCGAGGGCGCGCCGGGCGGCGGCGGGCGGCGCTGGGCTGCTGGGGCTCGAATGGGTTTTGCGGGCCGCGACGGTGGCGGGAGCCGGACAGCGACGTGGCAAAGGGATTGGGCGCAGGGCGGGCGGGCTGAGGTGGCGGGCGGCGCTGAGGTGGCGGCGGATTGGCCGGGTGAGGTTGTCGGCGGACGTGTCCGGCATGGCGGACGGACGCGTCCGGGCGCTGTGAGGAGTTTGCTAGGGTTTCATCTGCGAATTGATCCTAATTTCGGGAGGAGGGTGTTTAAATAGGTAGAGGGAGCTAGGAGAGTCCAAATGAGGTGCGGTTTTCGCCCACACGATCATGATCGAACGACCGAGAGCATGGAGGGGAGTTAGATGGGTTTTGGGCCACTTTGAAAGGGGTGTTGGGCTGCAACAAAAGAGGCTTTTAGGTTACATCTGTTAACTGCTGGAGTATCAAACGACCTCCAAATGGCACGAAACTTGACAGCGGTTCACGGTGCTATACCAAGGCCGCTGGCAAACCTCGTCCATTCCGAGACCGCTTAACACCCGCATACGAAAAAGAGGTAAAAGGGTGGCCGGAGACATAGGAGTGCCGGATTGCAAAACGGACAACGGGGAAAATGTTCGGATGCATGAGATGAACACGTATGCCAAATGAGATGCACATGATGACATGATATGAAATGTATATGATGACATGGCAAAGTGCAACACGCAAGCAAATGACATGGCAAAGACGGCGAATAATCGCGGACACTGGTGCATCGAATCCGGCGCATAAAGATGGTCTACCCGAGTAGAGAGTTAATGTTTCGAAAGATCGTGTCTCGGTCATCCATTTCTCAAACACCATGTAGTGCGAGAAATTAACGGAGGCGATCGAGTCTTGTGGGGAAAAGTGCGCAAACCTCTGCAGAGTGTACAATCTAATCATGGTTAGCCGTGTCCCCGGTTATGGACAACTCTGAGTATCTAGTACCTGAGTATTCACATGCATCTCATCACTCTATATTAATATTGCTGGGATGTTAATTACTCTAATTGGGATTGAGTTGGGGTTATACCTTCTCAATGATGTTTCAACCACCATGATAGTTAAATTAAAGTATATTCCTTTGTTGTAGGGAAAAATTGGCTTTCCGCAAAACTATAACCATAGAGCTTTCCACCAGCCAAATATTGCATGTAGTGATAGCATTATTCTGTTCTGCTCTCATCAGGTTATATTGCCAAGATATTCCATGTGTGACCCGTTTCGGGCTGCAACGTATTATGTTGCGACTTTTGACGAGGAGTAAGGATCGTTAGGTCGTTGCCGTGCAGCTCAGCTATCTTGTTGGAGTTGATGGACTCACTTTATCTTTCAAGCCTTCATTTGTTATCGCATTAGATGGCCTTAAGCCATATTATTGTAATAAGTTCTCTTTGAGACATTCGTTGTAATAAGTGTGTGATTGCTACTCTGTTATAAATCCTTCGAGTAATCGTGTGTGTCGGCATTATCGATCCAGGATGACATTGAAACACGAGACTTGACCATCCGAGGTCGGGTCGCTACAAGATGGTATCAGAACACACGCTGAGTGTAGGACACGACCACTAAGATAAAACCATAGGTCACTCTTCTCTACTCATTTCTGACTCCTCTCCATTTTTTCCACTCTTTAGGATGACGGAGATGAAGAACAAGTTTGCACAACCGGATGAAGACACACCTTTTGGACGCCATTTGAAGGAAGTCACTAGGTACTTGAACATTGGAATACCAAGCTTCACCGGACGCATAACGCCACCTTACCGTAAGAGGAGCGCTGGATGATTCAAGTACAAGTACTGTGAAGGACGTTCTCGCCAACTTCTAAGCCCATAGAATTTTCTTTCGAAGCACCCACCTGGAGTTTAGGCAAGAGTATGGCAGCTCACATTACCATGGGACGTATTGGAGAAGTCTACAACAGGGAGCTTAAAGACACCATCTACCAAATATGTGGGCGCCGAGACGAGCAATGGGAAGTAATCAGCACCAAGAAGGATAGATCCATTGCAGCTTTCATTCAGGAGCTAAACCAGCACATTCGACATCAAGAGAACCAGATGTGCACAGACATGATGGAGTTGAAGAAGGCGAAGACCAAGATCATCGAGCTGGAGGAAGAACTCAAGTCTACACGCGATGGATATGAGGAGGAAATCAAGATACTACTGGAGAAGAACGACGATCTAGTCAAGAAGATCGGAGTATTCATGGGAGGATCCGCACCGGAAGAAGAGGAAGAAGATCCCACTTGCCCGGATAACTACATCATCATCGACGACACCGATTCCGATCCAAGTGATGATGACTACGAAGATGAAGCTGGAGCAGACATCATGGAGTATTCCACCGATCAAAAATTTTAGATGACCACCATATATTAGTAGTATTCCCCCATGTAACTAGTAGTAGCTGAGCACTTTTGCGATAGTCCTAGACCGTTGTATGCCTTTGCTTGATTGATTGAGTGAAATGATTGTGTTTGCCTCATGTGCATATGGGTAGTGTTTTCTCACTAGACCTTTTTCTATTCTAATCTCTTCCATCTAAACCCATCGATGCCTCCAGACGTGACACCGGTTTTGTTTTCCCACCGAGCTCACCCAGTTGATCCAAAGAAGATAATGCCTTGATGCAATTGCTAGTTCAGAACCAGGGCAACAACAACAACAACAACAACAACAACAACAACAATAACAACCCGCCGCCAGTGGAAAATTTAGCTCGTTTCCTGAGGTTACAACCGCCGGTGTTTTCCAAAGAGCACCGAGCCAATAGTTGTCGATGATTGGCTACGCCGATTGAAGGGAGTTAACCACCGCAGGATGCACGGATGTCGAGAAGGTGCGCTTGCGACATCAATTGGATGGACCAAAGAACCGCATGGTGGGAGAATTACACGGCTACTTTTCCTATAGCCAATGTCACTTGGGATCATTTTCAACAAGCCTTTCGCACGGCCCATGTTTCAACTGGATCCATGCAGATGAAGAAGCGTGAGTTTCGCAACTTACGCCAGGGGAACCATACTGTGGCACAATACGTGGATGAGTTTAGTAAGTTATCACGCTATGCCCCTGATGATGTGGCCACAGATGCCGCGAAGCAGGAGAAGTTTATGGAAGGGCTGAACGATGAGATGAGCATGCAGTTGATGGTGGCAACTTTCAACAACTACCAGGAGCTGGTAGACAAGGCCCTCATGATTGAAGGAAAGCAAAGAAGACAAATTGAGAGTCGAAGAGGAAGTATGGACAAGGGAAGTACAACTTAGGAGCTCACCAGAAGCCTCTCTTAACCCCGAACCCGGGAGGACTTGTTCATAACCATGGAGGCCATAACCATACTGGAGGAGGATCGCATAACCAAAATGGTGCAAAGAATGGTTATGGGAACGGAGTCAATAACAATCAGAATCGCTCTAACCCATCTACACCCGCCAAGAGGGACTTAAGCCAAGTTATTTGCTTTAAGTGCGGGAAGATAGGGCACTATGCCAATGATTGCCCTGAAGGAAGGAATGGAAACGGAAATGGGAGCGCTGGGAAGAAGCCAAATCCATTCAACAAAAGGACAAGTGAACCACGTTAACGTGGAGGAAGTTGAAGAGCAGCCGGACGCGGCAATAGGTAAGTTTTGGTTAAGTCATTTACCGCTATTGTTCTTTTCAATACTGGTGCATCGCATTCATACATATCAAGGGGATTTGTAGATAAGTTTAAGTTACCAACCCAAACCCTTAGGACCCCTCTTTTAGTGAGCTCGCCTGGAGCAGAGTACATGGCTAGCAGATGGTGCACCCAGATACCACTAATCATTGGAGCGCATGTTTTTCCGTCTGACCTAATTATCTTGGGGTCGCAAGGATTGGATGTGATATTAGGTATCGACTGGATGTCAAAGTATGGAGGAAGTATTGATTGTGCTAGCAAATCAATATATCTTACCACCCGGAGGGAAAAAGGATTAGTATGTATCTAGGCATGTGCCTAGGAGGAGCTAAGTGAATGCCCTCACGGAGTTGTACAGAGGAAGTGCCTGTAGTAAAAGATTTTCCTGATGTTTTCCAGAGGAGTTACCAGGCATGCCACCGGATCGAGACATCGAGTTCTTGATAGAGCTATTGCCAGGTACAGGGCCAATATCCAAGAGACCCTATCGGATGCCCGCAAATGATCTGGAGGAAATTAAGAAGCAGATCAAGGAGTTATTGGAGAAAGGTTATATTCGAAGGAGTTCATCACCTTGGGGAGCACCAGTACTTTTGGTCGAGAAGAAGGATAAATCCTTGAGGATGGTCGTTGATTACCGAGCCTTGAATGAAGTAACGATAAAGAACAAGTATCCATTACCGATGATCAATGATCTGTTTGATCAGTTGCAAGGAGCTAAGGTGTTTTCGAAGATTGATCTACGATCGGGATACCATCAGTTGAAGATTCGAGAGAAGGATATACCCAAGACAGCGTTCACCACGCGATATGGATTATATGAGTATACGGTCATGTCATTTGATTGACTAACGCTCGCTTATTTCATGAGTATGATGAACAAGGTGTTCATGGAGTATTTGGACAAGTTTGTTGTGGTGTTTATTGATGACATTATGGTATACTCAAGAACAAAGAGGAGCACAAGGAGCATTTGCGCTTGGTTCTCGAGAAGCTCGTGGAACACCGTTATACGCCAAATTCAGCAAGTGCGAGTTTTGGTTGAAGGAAGTTGGATTTCTTGGGCATGTTATATCGAGAGGGTATAACAAAGAGATCCCAAAGAAGGTTCGGGCCACATCGAATGGTTGGCACCCACTTCGCTTGGCGAGATCCGCATCTCCTTGGACTCGCAGGATATTATCGGAGATTCATTGAGAATTTTTCCAAACTTGCCAAGCCAATGACTGAATTGTCAAGAAGGATACTAAGTTTAAATGGATGTAAGATTGCGAAGCAAGTTTTCGTGAGTTGAAGAAACGGTTGACTACAGCCCCAAAGGTCGACATTGCGGATATACATAAGGAGTTTCAAGTGTATTGCGACGCTCTCGCTATGATCGGGATGTGTGCTTATGCAGACGGAAAGGTTGTTTCAGATGCCTCACGACAACTGAAGCCTCATGAGTTGAACTATGCCACGCATGATTTGGAGCTAGCAGCGGTAGTGCATGCCTTGAAGACTTGGAGACATTATCTTATTGGAAACCGTTGTGATATGTACACGGATCATAAGAGTTTGAAGTACATTTTCACTCAAAAGGAGTTAAACCTTAGGCAGAGGAGATGGTTGGAACTTATAAAGGATTACGACATGAAGCTGCACTATCATCCAGAAAGGCCAATGTCGAAAGCGCACGCTTTGAGCGGAAGAGTTACGCTAATATCCTTGAAAGTAGAGGACCGCCAAAGGAGTTAATGAGGATATTATGGAACTTCGTTGAGATTGTTCCAAGAGGTTTCATTGCAACGATGGAGGTTCAGTCTACATTGTTGGACAAGGTTCGGGAAGCTCAGAAGAAAGACAAAGAGATTGCTGAAATAAAGGAGAAGATGAGCGAAGGAAAAGCCAAAGGTTTTCGCGAGGATGAGCACGATACCTTGTGGTTTGAGGATCGAGTTTATGTGCCCAATAACCCAGAGATTAGGAAATTAATACTTCAGGAGGCCCATGACTCACCATACTCGATACACCCCGGAAACACCAAGATGTATTTGGATTTGAAGGAACATTTCTGGTGGACTGGTATGAAGAAGGATATTGCCGAGTATGTAGCCGTATGTGATGTATGTCGAGAGTGAAGGCACCATCGAAGCCAGCAGGGATCATATGTACCTATGCCGATACCCGAACGGAAGTGGGATAAACTTGGCATGGACTTTATCACCGGACTACCCAGAACCAAAGCAGGATATGACTCAATATTGGTAGTAGTGGATCGTTTGACCAAAGTAGCTCACTTCATCCCAGTGAAAACAACTTATACAAGTGCAAAGTTGGCCAAAATATATATGTCCAGGATCGTATGTTTGCATGGAGTTCCGAGGACCATCGTATCAGATAGAGGAACACAGTTTACTTCAAAGTTTTGGCATCAGTTACATCGCACTGGTACGAGATTGGAGTTCAAGATCGCATTCCACCCGCAGACGGATGGGCGCATGCAGAGAGTCAATCGATTCTCGAGGACATGTTGAGAGCCTCGGCGCTAGATTATGGATCTAGTTGGGATGACAATTTGCCTTACGCAGAGTTCTCATACAACAATAGCTACCAAGCCAGTTTGAAGATGGCACCGTTTGAAGCTTTGTATGGACGCAGATGTAGAACACCTCTGATGTGGGATGAGGTAGGAGACCGTCAGTTGTTTAGACCAGATTTGATCAAAGAGTCCGAAGAGAAGGTTAAACTAATCCGAGACAGATTAAAGATTGCTCAGTCCAGGCAGAAGAGTTATGCAGATTCAAAACGCAAGGAAGTAACCTATGAAATTGGAGAGAGTTGCATCTTCTTTCCGCAATCCTCGAAATCCTAAGCAACTCAAGGACCCTCGGAGAGAGTTGGGGATTTTCCGATTTTTCGTATTTGCTTTTATCAAATATTGGAAAAGGAGGATTTTTTAATTTTAATTATTTTTCTCTCCGGAAAATATTTCTTATTAAAATAAATGAGGGGAGATAATATGACTTCTCCAAAACAATTAAAATATTGGAGGAAAAATGTTAAAATCATTATTTGGATTTTAATTGAGTTTATTTGGAATTTATTGACCCTAGAAAAAAATTGCACATTTTAAAATTTGCATTTTAGGGGCCAAGAAAATGTTCATCCCGTTCTAAATATTTCATTTAGACGGTGAAAATTTGTTTTGGCATTTTTTGATTTTTATTTATTTTTCTAGGATTTTTCTAATTCTCGGCGGATTTTATTAAAAAAACTCAAGACGCTGCTTCAAGACCCGACCGGACCGAGGCTCAGCCAGTCCGCCCAACCAACCGCCGCTTTCCCAGCGTCACCGCCGCCGTGTCCGATGCGGACACCACCGCCGCCGCCTTGCCCCTTCCCAAGCCGGACCGCCCCATCCTATAAATGCCGCCCCACCTCTAGCCGCCACCACCCACCGCCGCCGCCTCGAGCTCGAGCCCAGAGCCGCCGCCTAGTAGTCGCCGGCTGTAGCCGCCGCCGCCGCTCTAGCCGCCGCCGCCGCCGCCCCCGCCGCCACCCATTGCCGAAGCCGAGCCTCACGAGCTACCACGTGGTAGTCGCCCCGTCGCCCGGTTTTTCGAAGAAAACCATTTTGGTTTTTTTTTAAACCCTAGTTGCATTTTTTTAAATCGGTTTATTTCTTTGGTTTATTTATTTAGCGAGCGTTCGCTCGTTGGTTCGTTTTAACGAACGCGTTCTTCGTTTATTTTTCAGTTAACGAATGTTCGTTCGTTAAACTATTCACCGTTTTCTTTTTATCGGATTTATTCCGCGATTTTCCTGATCGCGATTTCTAATCCGATGTTCGATCTAGTATAACTTTTCGCTCGTTTATCGGAATCAGGCGATTCAAGCGCCTGGAGTTTCATCTCGAAACCCTTTTTCCGAATAACCTACTCAAACCAGCTTTTGCCTCTGTAAAATTTGACCCTAGTTCAGATTAGTAAACGGATCTTATTTCTTTCGCCGTTTGAGTTTCGTTGCTCGGTTTGGTTTGATTCTTTTTGCGAACCGGAGTTCTTAAATTGAACTCTCCGGTCAACCTCTTTTAGTAGAGTTTTGCTTGTGCATCTTTGCTTGTTGCTTATGTATGTTATTGTTTGCTTGCGATAGAATTCCCGAAGTGCGAAGCGTGTTACTACGAGTCTCTAGGATTCGCGGATCGTCAGCAAGGCAAGTAACACTTTGATCATACTCTTTTCATACCCAGTTTTTATGCATTAGTTTCAATCCTCAAACATTGCATAATTAGGATATCATTAACTTGTGGGTTGGGAAGTAGATATTGAGATAGAACCTATTGCCCTGTTACTATCAAACCCTTGGGAGTTACTTCTACGCTTGCTTATTATTGCTGTGCTATGCTCGTAGACGTGGTTTGGGTTTGAGTGTATTCCATGGCAGATGTGAGATAATTAATTAATGGTTCAATTCAAGGTGGCAACTTTAATACACATCTGGGTGGATTGAGGCACCTGGGGAACCCAGTGTTGTCTGTTTTATTTTTGGAAATCCCGGGGTACCCGTGTGATATTCCTATGGACCGCCACCTGTGCTCAAAGGGAACGAGTTTATTCATGCTAGACACTTCCGTGTGCAGCCACAAGCTATTATGGGCTCTAGCATAGTTGAGTAAGTTACGTGAAGCTCTTGAAGAGGTAGATCAGCAGGTAGTGGGTTTTGTAGGTTTGGTATGGTCTACCCGAGTAGAGAGTTAATGTTTCGAAGATCGTGTCTCGGTCATCCGTTTCTCAAACACCATGTAGTGCGAGAAATCAACGGAGGCGATCGAGTCTTGTAGGAAAAGTCGCAAACCTCTCGCAGAGTGTACAATCTAATCATGGTTAGCCGTGTCCCGATTCACGGACAATTTCGAGTATCTAGTACCGAGTATTCACATGTATCTCATCACTCTATATTAATATTCTTTGGGATGTTAATTACTCTAATTGGGATTGAGTTGGGGTTATACCTTCTCAATGATGTTTCAATCACCATGATAGTTAAATTAAAGTATATTCCTTTGTTGTAGGGAAAATTGGCTTTCCATAAAACTATAACCATAGAGCTTTCCACCAGCCAAATATTGCATGTAGTGATAGCATTATTCTGTTCCTGCTTCATCAGGTTATATTGTCAAGATATTCCATGTGTCGACCCGTTCTCGCTGCAACGTATTATGTTGCGACTTTTGACGAGGAGTAAGGATCGTTAGGTCGTTGCGTGCAGCTCAGCTATGCCGCTGGAGTTGATGGACTCACTTTATCTTCCAAGCCTTCACCGTTATCGCATTAGATGGCCTTAAGCCATATTATTGTAATAAGTTCTCTTTGAGACATTCGTTGTAATAAGTGTGTGATTGCTACTCTGTTATAAATCCTTCGAGTATTGTGTGTGTCAAGGCATCGATCCAGGATGACATGAAACACGAGACTTGACCATCTAAGGTCGGGTCGCTATAACGGCGAATAAAGCCTCCCGCCACGACCATGCATAGACATGGCAGGAAAGGGAGCCGAGAGGAGCCAAAGCCATGAAGACAAATGGAGCAATGACAAGGACCAAGGCCACAAGGATCGGATGGGCGAAGCAGGTTTTCTGGCAAGGACCTTTGCTAGAGCAGCCTCGGCCGCCTTAAGCAAGACCCTTGCTGTGGAAGCCTCGCTGCGCCAAATGAAGGAAGTCACCCTTGAGCCCACCAATGCTCACACAAATGCATTGGGACAGGGCTCGGGAGGCACCTCCGTGGTGGCATGCAGATCTTTGTGAAGACATAGAATGCTCAAGATCAAATGAGGATAAGAAGGC
Organism: Aegilops longissima; assembly: GCA_021605205.1. NCBI lineage: Eukaryota > Viridiplantae > Streptophyta > Magnoliopsida > Poales > Poaceae > Aegilops > Aegilops longissima. The sequence continues at coordinate 415,494,112 of CM038682.1, read as the reverse complement.
AACCATCCTCATCGAAGAAACCCACAAGACCCCGGCAAGACCCTTGCGGGGAGGCAACAGGCACACAGCAAGACCCTTGCCGGGCCACCCGACAAGATCCTTGCCGGGAGGCCAGCATGCATCGCAAGGCCCTTGTCGGGCCACCCGGCAAGACTCTTGTCGGGCCACCCGACAAGGCCCTCGCCAAAGCGCACCAGCTGGACCACCGCCAGCCCGCCAAGATAAGTCTTCGCCATTGTTCAAGATGCATTGCCGACCCAACCAGCTGGGCAGGCACCTACGTGGCGGCATGCGATTCTTCGTGGAGGCTCCACCGCCGCACCACCTCAGATGCCTGCCTGCCTACATGGCACCGCATGCGTCGCTGGCTAGGGCACGTGTCAAGGCAAGGAGGAGCGACGACGAATGGGACGGGCCTCGCTCCCGTCCCCAATAAAGCGAAGAGACCCCTAAGCCTCGCATTAAAGGCATCTTGTTCGGTAATACGAGGGATAACCTCGCAGCACTGTACCCTTTCCACCTCCTGCTTGACACTATGGTGACCCCTTTCCCTATAAAAGGAGGCCCGAGGCGACCAGGGAAAGGATTCGGCTCTTTGAAACCTCGCAGCACCCAGAGCTAGTTCGAGAGCTCAAGAACACTAAATACATCCACCAAAGCAAGACTAGGGTTTTACGCATCCTCACGGCCCGAACCTAGGTAAAATCCCTTTGTGTTGTCTGCTGGTCCCGCTCTTCTCATGATCCCCGCGCCCCGCAACCATAGAAGGGATTCCAGTGATCCCATAGGTGTCGTCCCCCACCGACATCTTTGGCGCGCCAGGTAGGGGGCGCGGAATTGTGAGAATCTGGTCCAGCGGTTGACTTAGCTATTCTTTGTCGCCATGGCTCCTAAGAAGAAGGTGACCACGACGATCGGTTCATCCGGGACCGGGTTGGTACTGCCGCGGACCGGCAGCGGGCCAAACGCGGAGAGGACCCGTGGCGCGGCCCGCGAACATCCACATCGCCCTGATGGTTCGGACCTGGCGAGCGGCATCGTTCGCGCGCCGGGCGGCGAGCCACCAGTCGCGGGCTCCGGAGACGGAGTCGGGTCCCCCGCAGGCGGCGCGGGGCCCTCCAGGGGTCCCGCCGTCCCGCCAGGCGGCGGCACAACGATCTCCAAAACGCCAACACCGGGGCCCACGGTGCGCTCCTCTCAGGTTGTGCGTGATGAGCAGCGTCACCCTTTGGTGACCTCGCTACGCCCTCGGGAAGAGTCCCGTGCGTCCGTCACATGAAGGAGAGGGCCAGCATGCGCGCCGAGGTGCTGCTGGAGGTGGCGAATGGCTGCGGAGCCGTGACGAGGCTCCTTCTAACGTGGTTAGGAGTCAAGGCGCATCGCGGTCCACCCAGCTTTCGCCGCCACCCACGCCAACGGAAGACCTAGCGCGCGCAGCTGCTCCTCGATTTTCCTCCTGCCGCGGAGAAGCTCGACGAATGGAGGGCCACCGTCTGGAGCCTCGTCGGCATCGCCAATGTCGACAGGCTGCGGAACCCGTCGGCCGTCGCTCTGCCGATCTGCCACCTGCTAGCGGAGGCCACGCCGGAGGCGACGCGGCCACAATGTACTCCCCACATCCATCCAGACTGCCCCGGGCGTCGGCTCGTCGCGGCGACGCTCGAGATGATATCTCCATCGCGTCGTTCGACCTGCGGACCAACCGCGATCAGCGCTTAAGTCGCTTCGAGCGGGCTCACGAGGACGCCGAACTCACGATCGAAGCGCCGACGTGACGCAGCGCCACCGTCGGACGGCGGGCAAGGCTCGCTACGGACCACCCAAAGATCGGAGGCTACGGTGGCCTACCTTACGAGGTGGGTTGTCCGGCTTTCACCCGTGAGCTGCGGCAGTTCCAGTGGCCCTCCCACCGTACGTTCAAACCCGATGTTGGTGAGAAGTACAACGACAAGACTCACCCGCCGGAGTTCCTCAGCATTTACACCATCGCGATGCAAGCTGCCGGGGCCCGCGGCGACAAGGTGCTTGCCAACTACTTCCCGTTGGCACTCAAGTTTAATGTTATGTCATGGTAGATGCATTTGCTGGTGGATTCCATCTCTTCTTGGGCGGATCTGTGCCATGAGTTTGTTGGCGCCTTCACCGGAGGTCACCAAGCTCATGGCCAAAGCGAAAGTGATTTTACATCATCCCCAAAAGGAAGGAGAAACCTGCACAAGTACATCCAAAGGTTCAGCCGGGTGCAGTACAACATCCCCGATGTTCATCCCACCGCTGTGATAAGTGCGTTCCATCAGAACGTGCGCAATCGCAAGATGCGTGAAGAGCTGGCGATGAACAAGGTTAAGGACGTCGCCGAGCTCTATGTTCTGGCCGATCGGTGCGCTCGTGCCGAGGAAGGAAGGAAGTACCCCGGCGAAGATGCCGGTGCGGAAACCGACTCCACTAGCGATACCGCCACCCCAGCAAAGAAAGGCCGACGCCGTAATAGGAAGCGCAAGGGCAAGGCCGTGCTTGCCGTTGAGGGATCCGACGACATCGGTACCACCAAGAAGACCAAGGCAAGCGACCCCGGCAAAGAGATTGCCGGGTGTAGCGCTTGCCGGGCCTTGGCAGTTGCCGACAAGCCAGGAGGCTCCAACAAACAGTACTGCAAGATCCATCGCACCAAGGGCCACGACCTCCAAAACTGCCGGCAGGTAGAGCTGCTCGCCGAGAAGCAGAAAGCCGAGTATGAGCGACGGGACAAGGAGAAAGGTCTAGATGGTGCCGAAGGATCCGACAAGAAATGTGGAGGCCAAGAAGGCTGCCGCGGCAAGGAGAGACAGCAAGAGAGGCCCGCTCGGGGCCGCGACAAGAAGCAGGAAGATGATGATCATGACGAGGACGGCAAGTCCGGCGACCACGAGTTTCAGAAAGCTACAGAGGCCATATGCGTCGATGGTGGCGCCTCGCTGCACACATCCCACCGCCAACTCAAGTAGTGGGCGCGTGAGATCACAGTGGTGGAGCCATCGTTTGACGCACGAAAGCCGCTGAAATGGTCTAGCACGCCCATCATCTTCGACACCGAGGACCACCCTGACCGCACCACTGCGGTCGGGTGCTTGCCATTGTTGGTTTCACCAACAATCCGCAACCTCAAGGTGACAAAGATATTGGTTGATGGCAGGGCCGGCCTGAACTTGATCTCGCCCGTTATGGTTAAAAGGCTGCAGATCCCTGATGGAGACCTCGAGGAGACGGGTACGTTCCAAGGGGTTAACCCGGGGAGGAGCCAGCCAAAGGGAAAGATCACACTGCCCGTGACATTCGGAGGCGAGCTGAACTACAAGACAGAGAGGATTGTTTTTGATGTAGCCGAGATCCCCTTGCCTTACAACGGGATCCTCGGCCGCCCGGCACTGGCCAAGTTCATGGCGGGTTCGCACTACGCCTACAACATGATGAAGATGCCCGTCCGATGAGCATCATCACCGTCCCCTTCGACAAGAAAGATGCGTTGATGTGCGCTGACCAACTCTACCGGGAAGCAATTGCAGCAGCTGCCGCTAAGGTACCTACTCCTGCCGACGGAGTCCCGGGGGAGAAGAAGACCGGCGAGCCTCCTAGCACCCACTCCGGCAAGCGCACCTCTTCGGGGTGTTGCGCTCCCGTTGAGGACGTGCCAGAGGACTCCGCCGGCAAGAGCAAGAAGTCCAGAGCCACGCCACCAGAGACCAAGAAGGTGCCTGTCAAGGAGGACGGTACGGGGGGAGTTTTTACCATAAGCTCCACCCTCGACGGCAAATAGGAAAGCGAGCTCGTCGCCTTCCTGTGGGCGAATGTCGATGTGTTTGCATGGCAAGCCTCCGACATCCACGGCGTTCCCACGGAGGTGATTGAGCACCACCTTGCTGTCTGTCCTCATGCGCGGCCCATCAAGCAGAAGGTTAGGAAGCAAGCTCTGGAGAGGCAGGAGTTCATCACGGAGGAAATCAGAAAGCTAGAGGCGGCAGGCTTGGTGAGAGGAGTACTCCACCCAACGTGGTTGGCCAATCCGGTAGTGGTGCGCAAGGCAAATGGGAAATGGAGGCTGTGTATTGATTACACAGACATCAATAAGGCCCGCCCAAAGGATCCTTTCCGTGCTGCGGCGATCGACCGATTGTTGACTCCACGGCTGGGTGTGACCTCTTATCGTTCCTAGACGCCTACTCAGGATACCACCAGATCTTCATGACAAAGGAAGACGAGGAAAAGACAGCATTCATCACACCATGTGGTACGTATTGCTTTTTACGGATGCCTTTTGGGTTGAAGAGTGCTGGCTCGACCTTTGCAAGAGCAGTCCAAATTGGTTTTGAGCCCCAGCTACATAGAAATATGGAAGCTTATATGGATGACATAGTGGTCAAAACCAAGGACAAAGCAACGCTTCGTGCAAGATCTGGAGGAAACATTTGGGAACTCGCGAAGATCAACCTCAAATGAACCCCGAGAAGTGTGTCTTGGCGTCCGTCCGCAAGCTTCTCGGGTTCTTTGTGTCCCAGCGCGGGATTGAAGCAAACCCAGATAAGATCAAGGCTATCGAGCATATTGAGGCACCCAAACGGATCAAGTACGTGCGTCGGCTCAGTGGCTGAGTTGCTGCCATGAGCCGGTTCATCTCCAAGTCCGCGAAGCGTGCCCTTCCTTTTTTCAAGATCTTAAAGAAAGCAGGGCCGATGGAGTGGACCCCAGAGGCCGAGGCAGCACTGCAAGATTTGAAGAAATACCTCTCCTCTACCCCAATGATGGTTGCGCCCAGACCACAAGAACCGTTGCTGCTTTATCTAACGACAACGAACCAGGTGGTTAGCGCCGCACTAGTGGCGCAGAGAGAGGTTGATGAGGAGACAGCAGCGGCGGCGGAATCGATGGTTGGCGGGCCGGAACCCTTCCCGACAGGGCTCAGCCCCGGCAAGGCTGAGCCCCCGGCAAGGTTCGGCCCCGGCAAGACTGGCGCCCGTGCGACGGGACCTACGCGACCAGGTGAAGAAGCGCAGAAGAAGAGAATGGTGTAGCACCCAGTTTACTTCGTCAGCTCCCTTTTGCAGGGGGCTAGGTCGAGGTACTCAGGTGTGCAAAAGCTACTCTTCCAAGCGCACGAGATCACGGTGGTCACCCGCCTCCCGTTGCAACGGATACTGCATAACCCAGATGCAACAGGGAGGATTGTGGAATGGGCCCTGGAGCTGTCAAGTTTCGGTTTGAGGTTCGAGAATACCTCGACCATTCAGAGCAGAGTCTTGGTGGAGTTCGTTGCAGAATGGACCTCGACGCCCGACGAAGAGGTACAGGAGACCACTCTGCCCGGCAAGGAAACGAGTCGCAACTGGATCATGTACTTTGATGGTGCCTTCTCCGCAAGGCGCCGGTCTTTGGTGTGTTGCTTGTCGCGCCAACCGGAGAGCACCTCAAGTATGTCATCCAGATGCACTTCCCCCGGGAGATGTCAACCAACAACACCGCCGAGTACGACGGTTTACTTGCCGGTCTCAGGATCGCGGCAAACCTCGGAGTTAAAAAGCTCATCGTCAGGGGCGACTCACAACTCGTCGTCAAGCAGATCAACAAAGACTATCAAAGCCCGTTGATGGAAGCTTACAGAGATGAGGTGAGGAAACTGGAGGAGCGCTTTGATGGTATGCAAGTGGAGCATATCCCTCGGGCGGAGAACGACATCGCCGACTACCTGTCAAAACGCGCTGCCCTCAAGTTACCTGTGGAACCAGGTACTTTTGTGCTTCGCTTAACCCAGCCGTCCGTTGAACCATCGACCGGGCAGAACAAGCGGAGGAAGCCAGGCCCCGGCAAGTACTTCCCCACCGAGCTCCCCGAAGCCGCCGACGAAGATGTTGCTACGGATGCTGATCCTGCCACGGGGCAACCGACTCCGGCATGACCTCAGGTCATGGCTGTGGAGGCGGCCGCTCCCGTGGCAGAAGAGATGCCTTTGGTCCTTGTCGTCGAGCCGCAGGCTCCGGCATGGGCACAGCACACCATCCAATTCCTTCAAAAAGGAGAGCTTCCTGAGGAGCAGGAAGAAGCAGAAAGAGTAGCCCGCCGGTCTGCTCTGTACCAATTCGTTGACAGCGTATTGTACAGAAGAAGACCGAATGGGGTGAAATTGATGTGCATCTCCCGGGAGGAAGGACTAAAGCTGTTGGCGGAGATACATGGAGGCATATGTGGCTCCCACATAGGGTCGAGGGCCCTTGCCGGCAAGGCCTTTCGGCAAGGTTTCTTCTGGCCCACCGCCCTCCAGGATGCGACGGCACTAGTAACCAAGTGTGAAGCATATGCCAGTTCCATTCGAAGAAGCTTCATCAACCAGCTCAAGCCCTCCAAACCATCCCTCTCTCCCGGCCCTTCTCGGTCTGGGGGCTCGACATACTGGGCCCTTTCCCCCGTGCCGTCGGGGGCTTTGAGTACTTGTACGTCACAATCGACAAGTTCACAAAGTGGCCAGAAGTGGAAGCAGGAAGGAAGGTGACAGCACAGTCGGCCATCAAGTTCTTTAAGGGACTAGTGTGCCGTTTTGGGGTGCCCAACAGGATCATCACCGACAACGGCACACAGTTCACAAGTCACGCCTTCATGCAGTACATTGAGGATCTCGGCAGTAGGGTTTGTTTTGCTTCTGTGGCACATCCACGGAGCAACGGCCAAGCGGAAAGAGTGAATGCTGAGGTCCTGCGAGGCTTGAGGACAAGGACTTTTTGCGCAAAAGCGGGAGGCGCTGGATTGATGAGTTGCCGGCGGTTCTTTGGTCGATCAGAACGCCGCCAAATCGAGCCACCGGCCAGACACCCTTTGCCCTGGTTTACGGGGCGAAGCAGTTCTACCCACGAAACTCATATACAGGTCACCTCGAGTGCTCGCTTACGATGAGCTTGAGCAAGAGCGATTGCGGCAAGATGACGAGACGCTCCTTGAGGAAGATCGTCTCCGGGCGGTGTGAGAGCAAAGACGCTACAAACAAGCCTTGCGCCGCTACCATAGCCGCAAGGTTCATGCCCGGAGTTTTGAGGAAGGCGACCTTGTTCTTCGGCACGTTTAGTCGGCCAAGAATTCCAACAAGTTGACGCCGAAGTGGGAAGGCCCTTATCGGGTAACACGAGTCACCAGGCCCGGCGCAGTCCGGCTGGAGACCGAAGATGCCATCCCAGTGAGTAACTCCTGGAACATTGAGCATCTTCGCAAGTTTTACCCATAAGGCGCGGCTGCCGGGCCTCCCGGTAAGCCACCCTTTTGTACAAGCCTTGCTGGTAAGGCATGTAACCCTTTGTACAAAGCCGGTATGAGACCTCGAGCATAAATAAACGAGGTAGCTGGCGCCTAAGTTATTGCATGCATGCTAGGTTGAGTCTCTTCCTTGGTTAGGGTTGATAGTGCTTAGCGGCTAACCCCTAGCTTAGAGGTCGAAAAGGCGTCTCTCTGTTCTTCCCTATCTCCTTTGGTTCGCAGGCACGTAAGTATTCTTGCCGAGCTGTTTTGGAAGGAAGGAACAGACCGGCGCCGGGCCCCGCAAGCCGAGTTGCCGGGCTGCAAGAACAAGGGTCCCTCCATGCAAGCCAAGATCGCCGGGGCTGCAGATCCAGATAAGTCCTTTATCCTTTATCATGCATTTCGTTATGGACTGGGATACATGAAACCCCGTTCTATCTCTGAGCTACCGTGCTCCCCCTTCTCGGCACCCGAGGATTATCCCCTGGGTCTGAATTTGGTCGTAGCCGCGACAACAAAGTAGAGGAACGGGGGCAAGCCCACCTCATCCCTGCCTCCGCCAAGAGCGTGAGAAAGGTCGAGCGAAGTGCGGAAACAACAAGGCCTGTTGCCGGGCGAGAAAACGTTTGTCTTAAAGATAACAAGGATTCACTCCTTGTCGTGGGTTCCTCCCGCGAACGAAAATCCCGACAAACATCCCTTTTTCATAAAAAAACATCCCGTATAGGTACAATTCATACGAAATGAAAAACATGAGTAATGGGATTACAAGCTTTAAATTCTACTAAGGCGCGAAGGCTTACAAACTAAAAAGAGATAAGGTGCCCGTAATCCCTTTCTTGTCCCTCTCCTCAGGAAATGGAACAAGAATAGCAGGAGGGCAAAAGGGGCACCTAGGCGAGCTACGGGTGGCAGAAGACACCAAGAGAACATCTTGGTGGGCGTCCAAGGGCTGGACGGTGATGGCGGCGCCGAAGGCAGAGCCCGAAGACGAGGCGGCATGACGTCAGTACGCGACGAAGGCGTTGGTGCCCACGTACTCCGACTTGACGGCCTTGCCGCCCGCCCTCTTCCTCTTCCGCAGCCTCCCAGCGCCAGCCGCCCAAGGAGACGACCCCGAGAAGTTCAAGGAGCCGGCGACACAGATGATGGGGTCACCGGTGCCGCCCGGAGCAGCGCCCAATGCCTAGTCGGACCCGTCATCCTGCCGCCCGCTGGCTTCGCCGTCGCTGCCGTTGTCCTCCTCGTCACTCTCGCTCGAGGAGGAATCTTCATCATCAGAAGAGCCCCTCCATGCAGCACCTCACGCGGGTCCCGAAGTGCCCGAAGATTTTGACGGAGAGAAGGCCGCCCTCCATTAGTTTGAAATGGAGAGTGAGCCCATCCGTCAAGCTGTGGAGGCGAGCGAAGGTCTTCCACCCTCGGTGAAGATGCATGACGTGAGGGGCGGGGAACTCGACGTCGACCCATGTGCCGCTGTTTCCCACAACCCCTCATGTGTAGCCGCAGCGCTTGCGGTAGATCCAGCTCCATCTCCCGCGCAAATGGGGTCGGGGAGGAGAAGGCGACGACGCGGTTGATGGCGCAGCCTGACGAAGAATTCGCAGGGGTTGTCCCCGGCGTGGCCCTCCATCGGAGGAGGGGCTGCTGGGGGAGGCGAGGCCGATCTACCGCCCCGTCCTCCTCCCCCTCGAGCACCGCGACGGCCTCGACCTCGCCCCCTTCCCCTCCCTCTAGTGGCCGGCTCCGCCGCTACGAGCTCTTGGGGAGGAGCGACGCGCTGTCTGGCCGAAACCCTCGCCGCCACCGATGAAGCGTCGGCATGCCCCCTCGCCATGGCAGGAGAAGAAAGGAAGGAGGAATGGAGAGAGCCGGGTGGCGAAAGATTGAGGGGCACCGCTCGTCCCGCTCCCCTCTTTATAAAGGGACGGGGGCAGGGCTCGGCCGCCCCTCTCGGCCAATCCGACTACCTGAAGTGACAGCAAGCGGGGCCGTCGACCGCCCTCTCGCTCCATTGAAGGCACGTGGGAATCGACCCGCGCTGCTGACTACCCACGCCCCATGCGCGCATCATCGGCTCTGCGTTATGCATGCGCGCGACGTGGCGCAAGGCGGGGCACAGATGGGACACGTGGAACGACGGTTCCCGGCGAGGGCGATAAATGGAGGCGCCCCTGCTGTTTCAAAGAGACACGCAAGCCGCCTCTTTACTGCCCACCACAAGGTGACGCCAGCATGCTTCCGTCATGCGCGCACGCACGACCCCCACACCGCGCATTCAACACGGGTCATGGGGAAGCGCAGCAGACGGAACAATGGTCGCGGTAAAAATCCGCCCCAACTGCCCGCACACCGTTCTGGGCCTGGCCCAACAACGTGCTGCGCTTATGTGTGGCCCAGGCCCGGGGGCTCCTGTCGGTGTACAAAAGTAGGGGCTCTACTTTTGACCCCTTTACTTGTGCATGGGCAGTCAGAGCCTCCCGCCACGACCACACATAGACATGGCAGGAAAGGGGAGCCGGAGAGGAGCCAAAGCCAGGAAGACAAATGAAGCAACGACAAGGACCAAGGCCACAAGGATCGGATGGGCGAAGCAGGTTTTCCTGGCAAGGACCCTTGCTAGAGCAGCCTCAGCCGCCCCGACAAGACCCTTGCCGGGGCAGCCCGCCCGCGCCAGCCTAGTGAGCCACCCTTGAGCCCACCAATGCTTACACAAATGCATTGGGACAGGGCTCGGGAGGCACCTCGGTGGTGGCATGCAGATCTTTGTGAAGACATAGAATGCTCAAGATCAAATGAGGATAAGAAGGCAACCATCCTCACCGAAGAAACCCACAAGACCCCCGGCAAGACCCTTGCCGGGGAGGCCAGCGCGCCACGACAAGACCCTTGCCGGGCCACCCGGCAAGATCCTTGCCGGGGAGGCCAGCGTGCCACCGCAAGACCCTTGCCGGGCCACCCGGCAAGACTCTTGCCGGGCCACCCGACAAGGCCCTCGCCAAAGCGCACTAGCTGGACCACTGCCAAGCCCGCCCAGATAAGTTCGCCATTGTTCGCATGCGGCTGCCGACCCAACCAGCTGGGCAGGCACCTGCGTGGCGGCATGCAATTCTTCATGGAGGCTCCACCACCGCACCACCTCAGTTGCCTGCCTGCCTACATGGAACCGCATGCGTCGCTGGCCAGGGCACGTGTCGAGGCAAGGAGGAGCGGTGACGGATGGGACGGGCCTCGCTCCCGTCCCCAATAAAGTGAAGGGACACCTAAGCCTCGCATTAAAGGCATCTTGTCCGGTAATACGAGGGATAACCTCGCAGCACTGTACCCTTTCCACCTCCTGCTTGCCACTATGGCGACCCCTTTCCCTATAAAAGGAGGCCCGAGGCGACCAGGGAAAGGATTCGGCTCTTTGGAACCTCGCAGCACCCAGAGCTAGTTCGAGAGCTCAAGAACACTAAATACATCCACCAAAGCAGGACTAGGGTTTTACGCATCCTCGCGGCCCGAACCTGGGTAAAATCCCTTTGTGTTGTCTGCTGGTCCCGCTCTTCTCACGATCCCCGCGCCCCGCAACCGTAGAAGGGATTCCAGTGATCCCATAGGTGTCTTCCCCCACCGAAACGCCTGATAACCCAAGTCTATGTCAAGAGATTTCTGTCGACATGAGTCCAACTCTGCTGGTGATGCAGCGCGTGGGAGATTTGAAATTCCTTCAGGGACGTAGTCGTGCGAAACCTCAAAAGCAGAAAGGGGGCAGGTGGAAGACAACTCATCTGGTCCCGTGTCATGTGGGCTGGATGACTCAGCGGAAGAATTCCACCGTCAGTTGTGGCTGCCTATAAAGGTAGGGGAGAAAACCCTAGCATAGCCAAGAATCCCTCCCTCTCCAACCTTGCCGCCGCCAACAAGCAAGGAGAGATGGCTGACGGCGGACGAGGGCGAGGAAGGAACAAGAAACAAGGAGACCGCGGTGACAACTATGGGAAGTGGCCACAGGATCACCACCTGATGCAGCCGCCGCCGGGCCAGCCCCCTCAGTTCTTCGGGTATGGTTTTCAAGGGGGCCGCCATGGTGGAACTTCCATGGTCAGTTCCCTCCGCCGTACCCTCAACAACAATGGGGGGCGGGCCGCCACAGCAATGGTTTGGACCCGTCCGACCACAACAAGGAGTGCTGCAAGATCAGGGGGCTCCTAGTGCCACCGCATACCACAACAACAATTCTACTAGAGGGTAGAGTAACTCGAAAAATCAGTCCAAGCAGAAGAAGAAGCAGGACTTGCCAAGTGCCTCAGCATCTACAGGTCTGATGCCCTACTCTCAAGTGGTTTGTTATGGATGTGGTGAACCCGGGCATCATGTGGACAAGTGAGTCAAGCCAATAAGTTGTTTTATCTGCAAGATGGTCAACCACAAGGTGGAAGCTTGTCCAATCAAAAAGAAAATCCACACATCTTCCAGGTATGTGGGGAGTGCTGCCCCAGGGCTTGGCTTCTACCATGTGGATGCTCCAGATGTCAACTCTCAACATCATGGAGGACTGAAAAATGTGGGTATTGCGCTAGTGGAAGTTGGAGAGGTATCTAAACAAATAACTGGCAAAAGAATTTGCTGACATTTACAAGACCAACTGGCCATGGCCTATCAATGCTCTGGATGAATGGTCTTTCTCGGTCAAATTTCCCCCTGAGATTGATGTGGAGCAAGTGGTCGGCTACCTCTGTTTTGGTTTGAGAAAGAAAATGTGGTGGTCAATGTTGAGGTCTGGAAAGGCAATGTGGAGGTTGAGGATGGTTTACATGAAGTGTGGATCAAATCAGGAAAATGAACCCAAAATGGTGTGATTGGAATATGTTGGACCAAATCACTTCTACTCTGGGTGTGCTAGTGGATGTTGATTGGCAACATAATTTTCAGTCATTCTATGAAACAATTAGGGTCAAGATCTCCTACAAAGACCCTTCCAAGATCCCAAAAGAGAGACCGTTTGGCATCAAAGGAAAAATCTACATATTGCTGGTTGAAGTAGAACCAACTCCTAACAATGCAGAAGGGGATGCTGAATCAGAACCTGTTGCATCTACTCAAATCTCCATGGGATCTAGGAACAGAGGGGATAACTCAACTGATGGCAGATCTCAGTCTGGTTCTAGGACTGTCTTTGAATCTGGTTCCCTCACTGGCAATGGAAACACCAACCCAAGGACACAACCTTTAGGACACAATCACCCTTTGGGAGACACTGCTACCCCCACTTCAATGCTGAGGAATGCCTGCCAGAATCCCAATGCTCCCCCAGGATCAAGGCCCTTGAGCTCTTGCTCAACTCTGAACAGGGGGACTCTGCTGGGTTCAACCTATTGAGAGAAATGGAGTTGATGGATGAGGATGAGGATTTTGAGGAGGAGCTGAATGATGGACCTACTATGGCAGAAATGGAAGAAGATGCTAATGCAAACTCTGAGTACCAGGAGGTCTGCACTCAATTTGATCTTGATTTCCCAGTGCTGTCAAATGAGGTAGGTGACAAAACATCCAAATGGGGCCCAACTCAAGCTGTCTGGATGAGTGCTAGACTAGCTGGAGACAAAAGGACTATAATTGAGAAGGCTCAATAGCTCAGAGAGGTACAAAACATGGAAGTTCAGAAAGGGCAAGGTAAAAACAATGCCCCCTACTCCTTGTTTAATAACCCCTCTTTCCTTCATGTTGCTGCTTGATGTCTACTACGCAACTTTATTCTTGTAGACCCGTGTTGGGCCTCCAAGCGCAGAGTTTTGTAGGACAGTAGAAATTTCCCTCAAATGGATGACCTAAGGTTTATCAATCCGTGGGAGGTGTAGGATGAAGATGGTCTCTCTCAAACAACCCTGCAACCAAATACAAGAAATCTCTTGTGTCCCCAACACACCCAATACAAATGGCAAATTGTATAGGTGCACTAGTTCAGCGAAGAGATGGTGATAAAAGTGTAATATTGATGGTAGAAATATATTTTTATAATCTGAATAAATAAAAACAGCAAGGTAGCAAATAGTAAATGGGCACAAAAACGGTATTGCAATGCTTAAAAATGAGTATAGGTGCACTAGTCCGTACTTTCGCTAGTGCAATGTCTCAACAATGCTAATATAATTGGATCATATAACTATCCCTCAATGTGCAACGAAGAATCACTCCAAAGTTCCTATCTAGCGGAGAACATACGAAGAAATCGTGTGTAGGGTACGAAACCACCTCGAAGCTATTCTTTCCGATCGATCTATCCAAGAGTTCGTACTAAAATAACACCAAATAATTTCAGATTCGCAATACTCAATCCAACACAAAGAACTTTAAAGAATGCCCCAAGATTTCTACCGGAGAAACAAAACACGAGAACGTGCATCAACCCCTATGCATACCCCATTGTCACCACGAGTATTAATATGCAAGACATATATCAAGTGCTCCCAAATCCATAAAAGTATTCAATCCGATAACAACGAAATCTCAAAGGGAAAAACTCAATTCATCACAACAAGATAGAGAGGGGAAAACACCATATGATCCGACTATATTAACAAAGCCCACGATACATCAAGATCATGACATCTCAAGAACACGAGTGAGAGAGATTAAACACATAGCTACTTGTAGAAACCCTCAGCCCCGACGGTGGACTACTCCCTCCTCATCGTGGTGGCTGCCGGGATGATGAAGATGGCCACCGGAGATGATTCCCCCCTCCGGCAGTGTGCCGGAACGGGGTCTAGATTGGTTTTCGGTGGCTACACAGGCTTGCTGCGGCGGAACATCTGAGCTAGGTTAACGCCGAGGGTTTTTGGAATATTTGGGAATTTATAGGGTAAAGAGGGGGTCCGGGAGGCCACCTAGGTGGGCACAACCCCCACTGGCGCGCTGGCCCCAGCGCGCCTGGTGGGTTGTGCCCCCCTCGGGGCACCCCCCAGGTGCTGCTCTAGCCCATTGGTGGTCTTCAGGTCCATAAAAATCCACAAAAAGTTTCGCGGTGTTTGGACTCCATTTGATATTGATTTCTTGCGATGTAAAAAACAAGAAAAAAAACAACAATTGGCACTGGGCACTGGTCAATAGGTTAGTCCCAAAAAATGATATAAAGTTGCTATAAAATGATTATAAAACATCCAAGAATGATAATATAACAGCGTGAATACTTCATAAATTATAGATACGTTGGAGACGTATCAGCATCCCCAAGCTTAATTCCTACTCGTCCTCGAGTAGGTAAATGATAAAAGAAATAATTTATGAAGTATGAATGCTAGCAAAGTGCATAAGTTTGATCAATGGCAATTTCAATCACTTGTCCTAGCATCATAAGAGCAATTCTTTCTTATAAAACTTCTCATGTTAAGGTTCAAACGATGAATTCTCTTAAAACTCAACAACCTATGTTCTCAGTCACCAAGCAATTGTAATTCAACTTATTCAACAGAGTTTAAGTAAGAGCTTGCTACCTCTCGAGCACTGCGTTGGATTTCCTTGAAGAGGAAAGGATGATGCAGCAAAGTAGCATAAGTATTTCCCTTAGTTTTTGAGAACCAAGGTATCAATTCAGTAGGAGGCTACGCGCGAGTCCCTCGTACCTACACAAAGCAAATAACTCCTCGCAACCAACGCGAATAGGGGTTGTCAATCCCTTCACGGTCACTTACGAGAGTGAAATATGATAGAGATGATAGATAATATTTTTGGTATTTTTGGTATAAAGATGCAAAGTAAAATAAAAAGCAAAGTAAAAAAGCAAAGCAATAATATAGTGATGGAAGATTAATATGATAAAGATAGACCCGGGGGCCATAGATTTCACTAGTGGCTTCTCTCAAGAGCATAAGTATTTTACGGTGGGTGAACGAATTACTGTTGAGCAATTGATGAATTGAGCATAGTTATGAGAGTATCTAGGTATGATCATGTATATAGGCATCACGTCCGAGACAAGTAGACCGACTCACCTTGCATCTACTACTATTACTCCACTCATCGACCGCTATCCAAAGATGCATCTAGAGTATTAAGTTAATGAAAACAGAGTAACGCCTTAAGCAAGATGACATGATGTAGAGGGATAAATTCATGCAATATGATTAAAACCCCATCTTGTTATCCTCGATGGCAACAATACAATACGTGCCTTGCTGCCCCTCATCCACCGGGAAAGGACACCGCAAGATTGAACCCAAAGCTAAGCACTTCTCCCATTGCAAGAAAAACCAATCTAGTAGGCCAAACCAAACTGATAATTCAAAGAGACTTGCAAAGATAACCAATCATACATAAAAGAATTCTGAGAAGATTCAAATATTGTTCATAGATAATCTTGATCATAAACCCACAATTCATCGATCTCAACAAACACACCACAAAAAGAAGATTTAAATCGAATAGATCTCCACGAGAGAGGGGGAGAACATTGTATTGAGATCCAAAAAGAGAGAAGAAGCCATATAGCTACTAACTATGGACCCGAAGGTCTGAAGTAAACTACTCACACTTCATTGGAGGGGCTATGGTGATGATGTAGAAGCCCTCCGTGGTGGATTCCCCTTCCGACGGAGCTCCGGAACAGGCCCCAAGATGGGATCTCATGGGTACAGAAGGTTGCGGCGGTGGAATTAGATTTTTGGCTCCGTATCTGATCGTTCGGGGGTACGTAGGTATATATAGGAGGAAGAAGTACGTCGGTGGAGCTTCGTGGGGCCCATGAGGGTGGGGGGCGCGCCCTAGGGGGGTAAGCGCCCCCTACCTCGTGACCACCTCGTGGCTTTCTTGACGTAGGGTCCAAGTCTCCTGGGTCATATTCGGCGAGAAAATCACGTTCCCGAAGGTTTCATTCCGTTTGATATTCCGTTTCTTCGAAACACCGAAATAGGCAAAAAAAACAGCAATTCTGGGCTGGGCCTCCGGTTAATAGGTTAGTCCCAAAAGTAATATAAAAGTGGAAAATAAAGCTCAATATAGTCCAAAACAGTAGATAATATAGCATGGAGCAATCAAAAATTATAGATACGTTGGAGACGTATCAGGCATCCCCAAGCTTAATTCCTGCTCGTCCTCGAGTAGGTAAATGATAAAAACAGAATTTGTGATGCGGAGTGCTACTTGGCATAATTTCAATGTAATTCTTCTTAATTGTGGTATGAATATTCAGATCCGAAAGATTCAAGACAAAAGTTTAATATTGACATAAAAATAATAATACTTCAAGCATACTAACAAAGCAATTATGTCTTCTCAAAATAACATAGCCAAATAAAGTTATCCCTACAAAATCATATAGTCTGGCTATGCTCTATTTTCACCACACAAAGTATTTAAATCATGCACAACCCCGGTGACAAGCCAAGCAATTGTTTCATACTTTTGACATTTTCAAAACTTTTTCAATCTTCACGCAATACATGAGCGTGAGCCATGGACATATCACTATATGTGGAATAGAATGGTGGTTGTGGAGAAGACAAAAAAGGGGAAGATAGTCTCACATCAACTAGGCGTATCAACGGGCTATGGAGATGCCCGTCAATAGATATCAATGTGAGTGAGTAGGGATTGCCATGCAACGGATGCACTAGAGCTATAAGTATATGAAAGCTCAACAAAAGAAACTAAGTGGGTGTGCATCCAACTCGCTTGCTCACGAAGACCTAGGGCATTCGAGGAAGCACATCATTGGAATATACAATCCAAGTTCTATAATGAAAAATTCCCACTAGTATATGAAAGTGACAAAATGAGAGACTCTCTATCATGAAGATCATGGTGCTACTTTGAAGCACAAGTGTGGTAAAAGGATAGTAACATTGTCCCTTCTCTCTTTTTCTCTCATCATTTTTTCATTTGGGCCTTTTCTCTTTTTTTATGGCCTCTTTTCTTTTCTTTTCTTTTTTTTTCGTCCGGAGTCTCATCCCGACTTGTGGGGGAATCATAGTCTCCATCATCCTTTCCTCACTTGGGACAATGCTCTAAAAATGATGATCATCACACTTTTATTTTTCTTACAACTCAACAATTACAACTCGATACTTAGAACAAAATATGACTCTATATGAATGCCTCCGGCGGTGTACCGGGATATGCAATGAATCAAGAGTGACATGTATGAAAGAATTATGAACAGTGGTTTTGCCACAAATACTATGTCAACTACATGATCATGCTAGCAATATGACAATGATGGAGCGTGTCATAATAAACGGAACGGTGGAAAGTTGCAAGGCAATATATCTCGGAATCGCTATGGAAATGCCATGATAGGTAGGTATATGGTGGATGTTTTGAGGAAGGTATATGGTGGGTGTATGATACCGGCGAAAAGTGCGAGGTATTAGAGAGGCTAGCAATGGTGGAAGGATGAGAAAAGTGTGTATAATCCATGGACTCAACATTAGTCATAAAGAACTCATATACTTATTGCAAAAATCTAGAAGTTATCAAAGCAAAGTATTACGTGCATGCTCCTAGGGGGATAGATTGGTAGGAAAAGACCATCGCTCGTCCCCGACCGCCACTCATAAGGAAGACAATCAATAAATAAATCATGCTCCGACTTCATCACATAACGGTTCACCATACGTGCATGCTACGGGAATCACAAACTTTAACACAAGTATTTCTCAAATTCACAACTACTCAACTAGCATGACTCTAATATCACCATTTTCATATCTCAAAACAATTATCAAGCATCAAACTTCTCTTAGTATTCAACGCACTCAAAAGAAAGTTTTACAAATCTTGAATACCAAGCATATTAGGATTGTTTAAGCAAATTACCATGCTATTTAAGACTCTCAAAATAATCTAAGTGAAGCATGAGAGATCAATAGTTTCTATAAAACAAATCCACCACCGTGCTCTAAAAGATATAAGTGAAGCACTAGAGCAAAACTATATAGCTCAAAAGATATAAGTGAAGCACATAGAGTATTCTAACAAATTCCAAATCATGTATGGCTCTCTCAAAAGGTGTGTACAGCAAGGATGATTGTGGTAAAGTAAAAAGCAAAGACTCAAATCATACAAGACACTACAAGCAAAACACATATCATGTGGTGAATAAAAATATAGCTCCAAGTAAAGTTACCGATGGAAGTAGACGAAAGAGGGGATGTCTTCCGAGGCATCCCCAAGCTTTGAATTTTTGGTGTCCTTAGATTATATTGGGGGTGCCATGGGCATCCACAAGCTTATGCTCTTGCCACTCCTTGTTCCATAATCCATCAAAAGATTTCACCCAAAACTTGAAAACTTCACAACACAAAACTCAACAGAAATCTTGTGAGCTCCGTTAGCGAAAGAAAACAAAAGACCACTTCAAGGTACTGTAATGAACTCATTATTTATTTATACTGGTGTTAAACCTACTATATTCCAACTTCTCTATGGTTTATAAACTATTTTACTAGCCATAGATTCATCAAAATAAGCAAACAACACACGAAAAACAGAATCTGTCAAAAACAGAACAGTCTGTAGTAATCTGTAACTAACGCAAACTTCTGGAACTCCAAACAATCAGACAAAATAGGAAGACCTAGGCAATTTGTTTATGGGACATTTACATTTGTGCCCCTAACTCGAACCCACTACTCAAATTTACCCCTAACTTTTTGATGTGCTCAAATTTGCCCCTAAAAAGCATTTTAAGTCACAGGAATGCCCTTCCATCTGGTCAAAGTTGTTTGACCAAAACTTTGAAAATTCATAACAAATTCATATGAACTTATAAGAATGCAAAATAATATATCAAAATGCTCATAAAAACAACACCTATATGCACATGTCATTTACGTTCATGACAAAAGCACTCTTTAAAGCTTTTTAGGGTTTATAACATTAAAAACAATTTAGGGTGAATGCAAATAAATGCACATGTAGGTGAGGAACATAAATGACATGCGCGCATAGGTGATGTTTGTATGAACATTTGGATATCTTATTTGCATTTTTCTGACTTCGTATGAATTTGTTATGAATTTTCAAAGTTTTGGTCAAACAACTTTGACTAGATGGAAGGGCATTCCTGCGACTTAAAATGCTTTTTAGGGGCAAATTTGAGCACATAAAAAATTTAGGGGTAAATCTGAGAGTGGGCGCAAATTAGGGGCATAAATGTAAATGTCCCTTTGTTTATTGACCATCAGCAATTGGAATCACTATTTTATCACATTCTGGTGATTTTTAACAATTGTTTTCGTGAACAGAAAGTTTCTGGAAATTACAGCAAGATCAAATAACTATCATCCAAGAAGATCCTATAGGTTTAACTTGGCACAAACACTAATTAAAACATAAAACCACATCTAAACAGTAGGTAGATGGATTATTTATTGAATAACAGAAAGGAAAAATATTGGGTTGTCTCCCAACAGGTGCTTTTCTTTAAAGCCTTTTAACTAGGCATTGATAATTTTAATGATGCTCACAAGAAAGACAAGAATTGAGGCACAAAAAGAGCATCATAAAACATGTGACAAACACACTGAAGTCTAACATACTTCCTATGCATAGGCATATTATAGGCAAACAAATTATCGTAGCAAGCAAAAACTAGCATATGCAAGGAAGCGGAAAGGAACAATAGCAATCTCAACATAACGAGAGGTAATTTAGTAACATAAAAATTTCTATAACCATATTTTCCTCTCTCATAATAATTACATGTAGGATCATAAGAAAATTCAACAATATAGCTATCACATAACATATTCTCAACACGATCCACATGCATGCGAAGTTGACACTCTACCAAAATAGTGGGATTATCATTAACTAAAGTCATGATTTCTCCAAGCCCACTTTTATCAAAAATTTCATAAGATTGAATGTTATCCAAATATGTGGGATCTAAGGTTGACACTCTTCCAAACCCACTTTCAATATTATTGCAAACACTATTATCAATCTTATATTCATCATGGGGCTTAAATAAATTTTCAAGATCATAAGAAGAATCTCCCCAATCATGACTATTGGACATAGCAAAATTGGCATCCCCAAGCTTAGGGTTTTGCATATTATTAGCATAATTTACATCAATAGAATTTATAATAAAATCACTGCAATCATGCTTTTTATTCAAAGATCTATCATGAAGCATTTCATCACAATTTTTAGATTTACGGGTTTCAGGCAAAAGCTTATAAAGATAATCTAGTGCATCCAAATCACTAGGAATTGGTTCATCATAATTGGATCTCTTAAAAAGATTGGCAAGCGGATGAGGATACATAGATGTTAGATTCTCTGTTTAGGAATAAATACTCAACTATTTCAACCAAGCGAGAAAACAAGCCAAGAAAGACATCAAGGCGAACAGAAAAAGGGCGAATAAAACGGCAAGGGTGAAGTGGGGGAGAGGAAAACGAGAGGCAAATGGCAAATAATGTAATGCGAGAGATAAGGGATTGTGATGGGTACTTGGTATGTTGACTTTTGCGTAGACTCCCCGGCAACGGCGCCAGAAATTCTTCTTTCTACCTCTTGAGCACTGCGTTGGATTTCCTTGAAGAGGAAAGGGTGATGCAACAAAGTAGCGTAAGTATTTCCCTTAGTTTTTGAGAACCAAGGTATCAATCCAAGAGGAGGCTACAGCGAGTCCCTCGTACCTACACAAAGCAAATAACTCCTCGCAACCAACGCGAATAGGGGTTGTCAATCCCTTCACGGTCACTTACGAGAGTGAGATCTGATAGAGATGATAGATAATATTTTTGGTATTTTTGGTATAAAGATGCAAAGTAAAATAAAAAGCAAAGTAAAAAGCAAAGCAATAAAAAAGTGATGGAAGATTAATATGATAAAGATAGACCCGGGGGCCATATATTTCACTAGTGGCTTCTCATAAGTATTTTACGGTGGGTGAACGAATTACTGTTGAGCAATTGATAGAATTGAGCATAGTTATGAGAGTATCTAGGCATGATCATGTATATAGGCATCACGTCCGAGACAAGTAGACCGACTCCTGCCTGCATCTACTACTATTACTCCACTCATCGACCGCTATCCAGCATGCATCTAGAGTATTAAGTTAATGAAAGCAGAGTAACGCATTAAGCAAGATGACATGATGTAGAGGATAAATTCATGCAATATGATAAAACCCCATCTTGTTATCCTCGATGGCAACAATACAATACGTGCCTTGCTGCCCCTCATCACTTTGGGAAAGGACACGCAAGATTGAACCCAAAGCTAAGCACTTCTCCCATTGCAAGAAAAACAAATCTAGTAGGCCAAACCAAACTGATAATTCGAAGAGACTTGCAAAGATAACCAATCATACATAAAAGAATTCAGAGAAGATTCAAATATTGTTCATAGATAATCTTGATCATAAACCCACAATTCACCGGTCTCAACAAACACACCGCAAAACAAGATTTAAATCGAATAGATCTCCACGAGAGAGGGGGAGAACATTGTATTGAGATCCAAAAAGAGAGAAGAAGCCATCTATCTACTAACTATGGACCCGAAGGTCTGAAGTAAACTACTCACACTTCATCGGAGGGGCTATGGTGATGATGTAGAAGCCCTCCGTGGTGGATTCCCCTTCCGGCGGAGCTCCGGAACAGAAGGTTGCGGCGGTGGAATTAGGTTTTTGTCTCCGTATCTGATCGTTCGGGGGTATGTAGGTATATATAGGAGGAAGAAGTACGTCGTTGGAGCTTCATGGGGCCCACGAGGGTGGGGGCGCGCCCTAGGGGGGTAGGCGCGCCCCCCTACCTGGTGCCCACCTCGTGGCTTTCTTGACGTAGGGTCCAAGTCTCCTGGGTCATATTCAGTGAGAAAATCACGTTCCCGAAGGTTTCATTCCGTTTCTTTGAAACACTGAAATAGGCAAAAAACAGCAATTCTGGGCGGAAGTTTTGGCTAGCAAAGATGGGGGGCAAGCACCACATGTTGAAGGATCTATGACAATATAACTTCTATGTGAATATGAACAAACATAAAACATTACGTTGTCTTCCTTGTCCGACGTCAACAATTTTGGCATATAATATTTTGATGGGGGCTCACAATCACAAAATATTTCCAAGATAGTGTATTTGCATGTGAAAGTTCTCTTCCTTCTACTAATCAGTCGTGAATTGCTTGTATGACCAATATTGTGATTGTCAAGCCTCAAAAGATTTCACTTTCTAAACCAATGTGAAGCTACCACTAGGCATGACATGATTTCAAATTCATGACATTCAATTCATTTAACAAATTACTCATAGGATATAAGTGAAGCACAAGAGTAAGTGACAAACTACTCCAAAAAGATACAAGTGAGGATCATGTGAGTAGTTAAGTAAATAAGTAGCTATGTGAGGACTCTCTCTTATTTAAAAACTTCCAGATATAAGTATTTTATTAAAACAGCAAGCAAAAGCAAAATAAAATGACATTCTAAGAATAGCACAACTCATGTGAAGAAGCAAAAACTTAGGCTCAACCGATACTAGCCAATAATAGTTGATGAAGAAAGGTGGGATGCATACCGGGGCATCCCCAAGCTTAGATGCTTGAGAATTCTTGAAATATTATCTTGGGATGCCTTGGGCATCCCCAAGCTTGAGATTTCGTGTCTCCTTAATTCTTCTCATATCACGGTTTTCCTAAATCTCAAAAGCTTCATCCACAAAAGACTCAACAAGAACTTGTGAGATAAGTTAGTATAAACCAATGCAAAAACCTTATCATTCTCTATTGTAGGAAATAACTAAAACTATTATTCAACATTGCATACTAAATGCCTCTTCATATTTAATGCTTCTATCCTCAAATAGAATCATTAAACAAGCAAACATATGCAAACAATGCAAACATAACATCAATCTGCCAAAACAGTACAGTCTGTAAAGAATGCAATATTCATCATACTTCCCTAACTACACAAATTCTAAAAAAATAACCACACTTTAGAAAATTTATCAGAGCTTATTTTGCAAAAAGTTTCAACATTTTGTCACATTATGACTTTTCTAGGGAATTTTTGCAACATCGATAAACTTTCTGTTTTGAAACAGCAACTCAAATACTTGCAAGATAAGCGGCAAAGGCTATACTTGATATTTTTATTGAAAAGAAAGATGCAAAACATTATTCTAAATAGCAGCAAGCAAATAAAAATAAAATAAAATTATGCTCCAAGCAAAACGCATATCATGTGATGAATAAAAATATAGCTCCAAGTGAGGTTACCAATAATGTTGGAGACGAAAGAGGGGATGCCTTCCGGGGCATCCCCAAACTTAGTTGTTTGGATCCTCCTTGAATATTACCTTGGATTGCCTTGTGAATCCCCAAGCTTAGGGTCTTGTCACTCCTTATTCTCCTCATATCGACATCTCACCCAAAACTTGAAAACTTCAATCACACAAAACTTAACGGAACTTCGTGAGATAGGTTAGTATGATAAAGAGCAAACCCATTTCACTTTGGTACTGTCAGAGACAAGATTCATAATTGTTTCCACACAATGCCTACTATAGCATATCATTTCCACAATTTATATTGAGCAATATAAGCCATAGAAACTAGGAAACAAGCAAACTATGCATTGTAAACAGAATCTGTCAAAAACAGAACAGCCTGTAATGATCTGAATAACACTACTCCAAATTTTTTGGAAAAATTGGACAACGTAGAATTTTTTTATATCAATCATCTGTAAAAAATTCAGAATTTTTCGATGCTCTAGGAATTTAAACAATTTTGTCTCTGGAAGCAAAAGTTTCTGTTTTTGCACAGAATCAAGTCAACTATCATGCACACTATTCCAAAGGCTTTACTTGGCACTTTATTGAAACAAAAGCTATAAAACATGATTACTACAGTAGCATAATCATGTGAAAACATAAAAACAGTAGGTAAAAGTGTTGGGTTGTTTCCCAACAAGCGCTTTTCTTTAATGCCTTTTAGCTAGGCATGATGATTTCAATGATGCTCGCATAAAAGATAAGAATTGAAACACAAAGAGAGCATCATGAAGCACATGGCAAGCACATTTAAGTCTAACGCACTTCCTATGCATGAGGATTTTGTGATCAAACAATTTATGGGAACAAGAATCAACTAGCATAGGAAGGCAAAACAAGCACAACTTCAAGATTTTCAACACATAGAGAGGAAACTTGATATTATTGAAATATGTAGAAGCATATGTTACTTTCTCATAATAATTTTCAGTAGCATCATGAATGAATTCAACAATATAACCATCACATAAAGCATCCTTTTCATGATCCACAAGCATAGAAATTTTCTTACTCTCCACATATGCAAATTTATTCTCATCAATAGTAGTGGGAGCAAACTCCTCCATTCCTTTATATTAGGTGTATTTGTTTTTTGATAAAATTTCAGAATGTAAGGTGCATTTATTCTAATTCCTCATAATTCCCTTATTAGCCCTCCAGAAAAAGGAAAGTATATCTTTCATGATTGTGTGTATCTTTTGTTGTAGAAAAAAAAGGAAATTATCTCTCTAATGATTGCATGTATCTCTTAATTTCCTAGACTAACTGATTTACTTTCCACTAACCAACAAATTTATCAATGGTAATTTTGTCCTACCTTATCTATAATAGTGCGCCTTGGTCACCGTGCCAAAAATAATACACCTTATATAAGGGAACGGAGGGAGTAACTATCATGTGGTTGAAAATTAAAACCATAATGACAAGTTTCATGGTTATCATTATTCTTCATAACATATATGTCATCACTATAATCATCATAGATAGCAACTTTGTTATCATAGTCAATTGAAGCCTCGTCCAAAATGGTGGATTCATCACTAAATAAAGTCATGACCTCTTCGAATCCACTTTCACCATTAGAATCATCATAAATATGAGGCATGAAATCATTATAACAAATTTCCACATCAAATCTTGGGGGACTAAAAATATCTTATTCATTAAGCATAGCATCCCCAAGTTTGGGACAAACATTAATTGCAGCAAATAAATTCTCAAACATGACTTCTCATCAAACATAGCATCCCCAAGCTTGTGGCTTGGCATATCATAAGCATAATCATTCTCATCATTAATAGTACGAATAACACCAACGGTATAACAATTGCTATCATCACAATTTCCCAAGTTGGTGCCAAAAAGATTTCCAAGATTATAAGAAGTATCATTATCTTCCCAATCATAATCACCACAACAAGCAATAGGCATAACAAAATCATCATCAATAGTGCTCTCGGACATTGTGCCATAAGACATAGAAGCAATATCATCATCAAGTGCATCATCTTCCATAATTATTTTTGATTCATTTCCATGAGGCATAACAATAATAGGAGCAACATTATTTGGTAGAGATACCTTTTTACCTCTATTATTTCTTCTTCAACACCTCATGTGTGGGTTTAATTAATTTTTTCAAGCTTCTTATTGATGAGATTGGTTGAATAGGGAGCTCCTCCTCGTCACCTCCCCAGCAACGGCACCAAAAAAGAGCTTCTTTGACGGGGTGTGAGTGCCGCTTACCTAGCCTCCCCGGCAACGGCGCCAGAAAAGAGCTTGATGTCTACTATACGCAACTTTATTCTTGTAGACTCGTGTTGGGCCTCCAAGCATAGAGTTTTGTAGGACAATAGCAGTTTTCTCTCAAGTGGATGACCTAAGGTTTATTAATCCACGGGAGGTGTAGGATGAAGATGGTCTCTCTCAAACAACCCTCCAACCAAATACAAGAAATCTCTTGTGTCCCAACACAACCAATACAATGGCAAATTGTATATGTGCACTAGTTCGGCGAAGAGATGGTGATAAAAGTGCAATATTGATGGTAGAAATATATTTTTATAATCTAAATACATAAAAACAACAAGGTAGCAAATAGTAAACGGGCACAAAAACGGTATTGCAATCCTTAAAAATGAGGCCTAGGGTCCGTACTTTCGCTAGTGCAATCTCTGAACAATGCTAATATAATTGGATCATATAACTATCCCTCAACGTGCAATGAAGAATCAGTCCAAAGTTACTATCTAGCAGAGAACATACGAAGAAATTGGTTGTAGGGTACGAAACCACCTCGAAGCTATTCTTTCTGATCGATCTATCCAAGAGTTCGTACTAAAATAACGCCAAATAATTTCAGATTCGTAATACTCAATCCAACATAAAGAATTTCAAAGAATGCCCCAAGATTTCTACCGGAGAAACAAAAGACGAGAACGTGCATCAACCCCTATGCATAGATTACCCCAATGTCACCACGGGAATCCGCAGGTTGAGTGCCAAAACACATATCAAGTGAATCAATATGATACCCCATTGTCACCATGAGTATTCATATGCAAGACATATATCAAGTGCTCTCAAATCCATAAAAGTATTCAATTCGATAACAACGAAATCTCAAAGGGAAAAACTCAATTCATCACAACAAGATAGAGAGGGGAAAACACCATATGATCCGACTATATTAACAAAGCCCACGATACATCAAGATCGTGACATCTCAAGAACACGAGAGAGAGAGAGAGAGAGAGAGAGAGATTGAACACATAGCTACCTGTATAAACCCTCAACCCCGAGGGTGGACTACTCCCTCCTCATAGTGGTGGCCGCCGGGATGATGAAGATGGCCATCGGAGATGATTCCCCCTTCCGGCAGGGTGCCGGAACGGGGTCTAGATTGGTTTTCGGTGGAGGCATGCAGCAGCGAAACTTCTGATCTAAGTTAACCCCGAGGGTTTTTTGGAATATTTAGGAATTTATAGGGTAAAGGGGGGGTGCGGGAGGCCACCGAGGTGGGCACAACCCACCGGCGCGCCTGAGCCCCAGGCGTGCCTCGTGGGTTGTGCCCCTCTGGGCACCCAGTGCTGCTCTGGCCCATTGGTGGTCTTCTGGTCCATAAAAAAATCCACAAAAAGTTTCGCGGTGTTTGGACTCTGTTTGATATTGATTTCTCGCGATGTAAAAAACAAGCAAAAAACAACAACTGGCACTGGTCACTGGGTCAATAGGTTAGTCCCAAAAAATGATATAAAGTTGCTATAAAATGATTGTAAAACATCCAAGAATGATAATATAACAGCATGAATACTTCATAAATTATAGATACGTTGGAGACGTATCACTGCTAAAGTAGGTATAGATATTGGATTATCTAGTTCTGACCCTTTTTTTTCTAGTTCAATAGTTGATGAGAATGGCTCTACCAAAAACCTGGCTGTTGGCCATGCTGATGGTAGTTCCAACTTGGATAGAACATATGTGATTGTGGTTAACACATATCACCAATCTAGTCCAAATGAGGAGCTATGGTCCTTAGTCTTTAAATGTAGAAGGGGCAAGCACCCCAAAACTGTGGTTATTCAATGAATGACATGTTTTGGAGTGTGAGGGGCATTAATACCCCTGGTAGAAAACCTCTTATTATAGATACTATTAACAAAACTCATGCTACTATTCTAGGTCTCCGGGAAACCAAGAAAGAGGATTTCCACACCTCATACTTGAAATCCCTGGTAGGTGTTAGAGATTTTGACTGGTATCATCTCCCATCGAAGGGCTCTGTTGGAGGCATCCAGATGGGAGTTGATTTAGTCATTTTTTATGTAATTTCCTGGTCACACCTGGATTTCTCTGTTAGCTCTCTTTTAAATCTCAGATCTAGTGATCAAACATTTAGAGTGGTAACTGTTTATGGCTCTCCTTATGATGAAGGTAAGGAGGCTTTTCTTTCTGAATTACACACACTGCTTATGGACAATCATATCCCCACTTTGATTGGGGGTGATTATAATCTAGTAAGGAAAGCTAGTGATAAAAGCAATGGGGTCATTAATCATAGATGGAGTACCAGCTTTAATGCCTGGACTGAGATTTGGGGGCTCTTAGAAATTAAGGTCTCTAGTAGGAAATTCACCTGGGCTAACAATCAAGTGGACATTATTATGTCTACTATTGACAGACTTTTCTGTGACACTGACATGGACAAGCTGTTTCCCTTAGCCTCCTGTAGATCCTTACCTAGATGTGGTAGTGACCACACACCCTTGCTCTGGGATTCTGGCATGGACTCTCAGCCTAAAAAAAGTAGCTACAAATTTGAGAAATGGTTGCTTTTAAGATTAGGTTTTGATGCACTAGTTCATAAGGTATGGACTAAGTACTCCCTCCATTTTTGTATACAAGGCCACAAACTCGGATTACAGGTACCAATGTAAAATTTAATGCCTGCTTTACAAGTCAACTTTTCTTCATGTTTACTGGGATCATTAATACTCCGCATGCATGCAAAGAAACTGAGTGGAGGAAGCAGCTGACTGTCATTATGAGTGCATGCATACAAGTATTAAACAGGTTGTTAGTACAAGAAAATATCATTAATTTTGCCTCGATTACTATTGGTGGCCTTGTATAGATGCAAAATGCATATTCCATAGTGGCCTTGTATATAAAAATGGAGGGAGTACAACAAAACTGGTTCTCCTCTAGATGATTGGCAAGGAAAAATTAGGATGCTTAAATGATTCACCAAAGGATGGAACTCTAATGAGGAGGCAAACCTTAGGAGATACAAAAGAATTCTTATAGCAGATTTTGATACTCTAGATGTGAAAGATGAAACCTCTGATCTCTCTGAATCTGAGCAAGCCAGAATGAAGTTCATTCAAACTGAACTTCAAAAAATCTGGCTTCAAGAGGAGACAAAAGCTAAACAAAGATCTAGAGACAGAGAGATCGAAGAAGGAGATAGGAACACTGCTTATTTTCAGGAAGTTGCCAAACAGAGGAGAAGGAAAACCTTGATCCACTCCCTAGATAGCCCTAATGGTCCTGTTACCGACATTAAGAGCATGCTAACACAACCAGTGACTTATATAAGGACCTCTTCAAAAAGGAACCTAGTAGTGGCTTAAAAATTAGTGAGGAGTTTTTCACTATTGAAGGCATGGTTACTCAAGCTGAAAATGATAGCCTAGAAACCAATTTTTCTTAAGAGGAGGTTAAAAAGGCTGTGTTTGAATCTTACCCTGATGGTGCTCCTAAACCTTATGGAATTCCTTTTTGTTTCTATCAGCATTTTTGGGAGTTGATCAAACATGACCTTTTGGCAATGTTTGAAGAGTTTCATAAAGGCACCCTTGATGTTTATAGGTCGAACTTTGCTATGCTCACCTTAATCCCTAAAGAGCCTGATGGTACCACCATGAAAAAATTCAGGCCTATTACTCTAATTAACTGTAGTTGCAAAATTTTCTCCAACGTCCTCACAAATAGATTAGCCAAAATCCTACAGAGGCTGATTGCTAGCAATCAGTCTGCCTTCCTGAAGGGCAGGTACATCCTAGAGACTGTGGTTACGCTCATGAAGTGCTTCACTTAGTACACTCTAGCAAAAAATAAGGGCTTGTTCTAAAGCTTGATTATGAAAAAGCCTTTGATAAACTAGACCTAGATTTTTTAGCTGACCTCCTCAAAGAAAGAGGGTTTGGGGACAAATGGTTGCGCTGGATCCACCAGCTCACACATGATGGCTCTGTTGGAGCCAAAATGAATAATGTGGAGAGTGATTTTTTCTTGGTTGGGAAAGGCCTCAGGCAAGGAGACCCTATCTCTCCCCTCCTTTTTAATCTAGTAGTAGATGTCCTTACCAAAATGCTAACTAAAGCAGCAGGTCATGACTTGATCTCTGGCCTCTGTCCTCAGGTTTGCCCTGGTGGGATCATCTTCTTGCAATATGCAGATGACACTATCCTTTTTCTTCACAATTATATCTCTCAAGCTGACAACCTTAAAAAATTCCTTACTTGCTTTGAGCAAGTCTCTGACATGAGGATCAACAATAGTAAAAGTGAACTCATCCCCATCAACATAGAGGGCTCTGATTTTCAAGAATTCCTAGATGTGTTAGAATGCATTGGAGGCTCTTTCCCCATTAAGTATCTGGGGATTCCCCTCCATCATGACAAACTTAGAAGAGAAGATATTCAACCACTCATAGAAAAAATTATGAAAAGAATTGCAGGGTGGAGAGGGAAACTTCTCTCCTACAAAGGGAGGCTTGTCCTTATCCAGGCTTGCTTGGCCAGCATTGTCGGTGTCAAAACCGGCGGATCTCGGGTAGGGGGTCCCGACCTGTGCGTCTAAGGTCGATGGTAACAGGAGACAGGGGACACAATGTTTACCCAGGTTCGGGCCCTCTCTATGGAGGTAATACCCTACTTCCTGCTTGATTGATCTTGATGAATATGAGTATTACAAGAGTTGATCTACCACGAGATCGTAATGGCTAAAATCCTAGAAGTCTAGCCTATATGATTACGATTTTCGCTACGGACTAAACCCTCCGGTTTATATAGACACTCGAGGGGACTAGGGTTGTACAAAGTCGGTTATAGAGAAAGGAATATTCATATCCGAACGCCACTTCAGATTGTGGCTAAAGATCTTCAATATGAAGCCAAAGGTGGTGGGCGGCCAACACGCAGAGTGCAGAGGCGCCATGGTGAGCAAGATGCCCAACGTCAAAGGGTGTCAGCAACTGTGGTTCTATATCACGGAGCCCCACGACACCACCTGGGCCGCGGCTCCCGAATTCAAGTCTGGCGCCCCAATGCGGCTCACCTCCTGGCTAGAGAAGGGCCTAAATTGGGCTTCATCGGACGAGCTGACAATGCTGCAGAGGTGCATCCAGAGCATGTTGGACAAGAACATCAAGCTCGTCAACATGATCCAGGTGATGCTAGTTCGCCGGATCCTTCCATGCCAGAGCCGGGCTTGCCATCTACGGGAGTTCGATCCGGCCGAGCACCAGACCTTGCAGTGGTTCTTCGGAACTACGCACGAGGATATCTGGAAGGTGCTCTTCAAGGCCAACGAGACGTGGCCGAAGACGAACGAGGACCGTGGGAATGACCTGGCCCATCCAGCCAGTCCGGCAAGTTTTTCGCATTTCAAGGTGTATCCTTTACTTGCTTTTTCAGGGAAGGTGCCTAAGCCTCCCTATTTATTTTTTCCGGGCTGGACAAGGAAGGCGGAGCAGATTCAGTGTCCGGCTCCGCTGCCCGAGGAACCAGCCATCCCGCTTCTGACGAAGATGCTGGTTCCGGCGCCCTACCAAGCGCCGGAGAAGAAGGCCAAGGAGACCAGAAGTGGTCTCCGCCGCAAGGGCGCTTCGGACGTGACGTCTGAAGGCGTCGAGACTCACTCCTCCACCCCCGGGGACGACGAGTAGGAATAGGAAAGCAACTCTCCCCTTGAGAGGGGAAGGAAGAAGAGGGCGGCCTCCACAAATCTGGAGGCAGAAGCGTCCAAGAAGGGGAAGGTCTCGCTCGCGGATAACTCCGCGTGGGACATCGATAGCAGCCCAGAGCGGCGCCCCCGAGATAAGCCCCTGGCCGAATCTTGAGTACTCAAAGACCCTGACGCGTTCATATATCAGCCTCTTTACTTCATAGTTTTAACACGTTGAATCATGCACTTGCAGTACGACTCGTTCCGACCTCGAGTGATCCTCATCTTCGGGGAATTCGCTGGACCCGAAGGTGATGGACAACGGGTCCCTTCCGGCGGCCTCCACTCCCAGGGCCATGGATGACACCGAGGTGTTGTCCTGAAGGATCTCAGGCCAGGGAGAGATGCAGGAGGCCATCAGGGCGGCGCCAGAGGGTGAAACCTCGTCCGTCGGACACATGGGGGAGAAAATCCCCATGGAGACTGGCGATGGGGGCCATATCCAATTCGGCCCCCAGCCGAATACGATCCTGGATACCTATACGGATTCGGAATCCAGCAAGCAGCCTCCTTCGAAAGAAGGAGGTGTGCCCATTCCGCCGGTGACCTCTGTCCAACCAGAGGCACCGGATACTCTACTGGAAGCGCTGCGAAGTGCTTCCATTGTTGAGGAACACCATACCCTCATGGGTACGGTGATTGAGAAGATTCAGTCTGTGAAGAGCAGACTGACTGAAGCCTGCACAAGCCTTCTAACAAGCTTTGAGGTAAGCAACGCAATTATGTGAAAAGAATGTCACAGTATAGACAGTAGCCCCTGAGACTCTGTCTAGTGTTCGGAAAGAAAAACCGGACAGAGGATCAAATAATTTTCACAGGAGACTAACCAGACATGTCTTTGTGAATAAGCAGGCATCATTGCTGGCTGCGACCTCTCATGCTGCCGAAGTTTCTGGGCCGAGGCAGAGTCTGGAGCGGGTCAAGGAAGAGCTCGGCCGAGTGAAAAAGCAGCTGGAGGACAAGCGAGGTATATAATGACCTATTCAGATATAGCGAGATATGAATTGCTTGTGTTTGATCATATGATAATTTGTAGGAGCGGCGTCCGAGGTGGAAACCCTCAAGGCAGTGCTGGCCGAAGTGCAGAAGAAAGCGGCAGATGAACAGGCCGCCCGCGAAAAGCACGAGGCCAGGGTCGGTGAGGTCCAGCAGGAGCTCCAGGACACCGTGAAGAGATGCGAGTCCTTGGAGCGCAATATTGTGGATCAAGAGAACGAACTCGCCAAGGCTTGCCAAAGCGCACAAGATGCCCGGGTTGAAGCCCAGGGCGCCCTCCAGGAAATCCAAGAGGCCAGAAAAATTGCGGCGGGTAAGGCCTTCATTATGCAGAACAAATATGTGAAGAAGAGGTATCTCTTACTAACCCGTATTTGGAGTTCTCCAGGAGCATTTGCGGATTTACCATGCAGTGTTGTCGACGCTGCGGAGATCTTCCGAGCCGAAGAGGGGAGCTCGACGGAGAAGCTGTTTTGGTCACAATACCTTGTGCCAGAACATCCGGTGTCCTTAAGCGACTAGCTGAAACAGCTGGTCGGACTGCATAGGGTGGCCGAACTAGCCATGAAGGATTTCATAATCTGGCTGTGACCTGCCGAAGCCATACCCAGCAGCTACTTTGGTCTCGTGAAGCGGCTGGTCAATGCCTGCCCTCGGCTTGATGCCATCAAGCGGTCAGTCAGCATCGAAGGTGCGCGGATGGCCTTCGCCCGTGTCAAGATACAATGGGCGAAGATGGATGCCGTCAAGCTCGCGACCGAGGGACCGCCCGCTGGCAAGGAGCACCGCACGCCGGAGCATGTTGGCACGCAAGGTAAATCATTATAACTCATAGCTAATCAAGTATGGCACAAACAACTATGGTCTCTAATTGTCATTGCAAACATGTTTATTCATAATAAGTTGAATCAAGAACGATCGACTCATCATATTTACAAAAACAAAAGAGGTCGAGTTCATACCAGCTTTTCCCATCTCAGTCAGTCCATCATATATCATCATAATTGCCTTTCACTTGCATGACCGAACGATGTGAATAATAATAAGAGTGCACGTGCATTGGACTAAGCTGGAATCTGCGAGCATTCAATAAACAGGAGAAGACAAGGCAATATGGGCTCTTGGTTAAATCAACAATGATGCATATAAGAGCCACTTCAACAATTAAATCATGGTCTTCTCCTACTGACCCCCCAAAGAAAAGAAAGGAAATAAAAACTATTTACACGGGAAAGCTCCCAACAAGCAAAAGAAGAACATGAATATTTTTGTGTTTTCTTTTTAATTATTACTACTACAGCAGGAAAAATAAACTACTACTAATTTTTTTTGGTTTTTCTAAGGTTTATTAAACACACAAGAAGAAAGCAGGAAAAAGGAAATAAACTAGCATGGATATTACAGTGAAAAAGTATGAGCACCGACATCTAGCAATGAGTGTGTGTGAACATGAATGTAATGTCGGTGAGAAGTACGTATTCCCCAAGCTTAGGCTTTTGGCCTGTTGGTCTATTGCCGAGGATAGCTGGCGGATACCCGTAGGTGTAGTGGGTCGATCATGCGATGAAGAATAGTTGGGATCATAATGTGATGAAGAGGACTCTGACTGCCACTGGCTGGCAACCGCCTCAGGATCCCAAGAATAAACAGACTATCGTGGAGGCTCGTCTTGTGGCTCTGGTTCCGGGGCTGGTGCAGGATTCCGATAGGCTTGAACAGCCGCCCACGGAACAATGTAAGGACCTGTAGACAAGTTAAAGAAAGAGGGAGCAGGCAAAGTAATAGTCTCAGGGTGATGTTTATCAAAGTACAATTTATATTTGAGCTCCCCTTCGTGACTCTTAACAAGAAAATCATGCGCTAGCATACTCTTATAGTCTAAATAAGCACGGGGCAACGCTGTTTCTTCTTTACCCTCATGCCTAATAGGTATTTCAAAATATTCAGCTAGGCGTGAAGCATAAATGCCTCCAAAGATGGGGCCCTTAGTACGGTTCAGACTTAACCGTCTAGCAACAATTCCACCCATACTAACAGAGTTATTGCGGTATAAACCATGGAACAAAATAATAATATCAGGAACACTATGGTTTCCACAGTTCCCGCGGCCAATCAAGCAACGACTAGCAAATAAGGCAAAGTAGCGTAAAATAGGAAAATGTATGCTAGTAATTCTTGCATCAGAAACCTTCCTGGTTTCTCCCACAGTGATAGTGTTAATAAAAGCTTCCACTTCATTACGTTGTGGTTCATCTAAGGTACCCTCAAAGGGTATTTTGCAAACCTCGCAAAATTCAGCTAATGTCATCTCCTTAACAACGTCATATAAATGAAACTCTACTGTTGGAGGTGATTTCTTAGGGAAAAAGTAGAAGTTACGCACAAAAGTATTTGTGAGTAAGAGATCCGATGACGTTGGTCGCGGAGGAAGTCGGTGAGGCCAGCATTCTCAATCAATAAATAGAAATCCTCATAAATCCGGCTCTCCTCAAGAAGTCATCAAGGCCATTCACACGCCGGACCTCCATGATGCGAGGCAAATTAAATTTGGGCTTCGCTCTTCTTCCTTTTGTTTTTCCTTGAGCTTGACTCGACGAGCCCCTCAAAAGTCTCTTCATTATTTCTGAAACAATCTGAAATTTTAGTAACTTCAAACAAAAGTGAACCAACTTCAATAAAATTGATAGCAACTACTCCTACAAGTGCCTAGAGCATATATCAAGCATTAGAACTACTTGGAACCATATAAATTTGACATGCAAGCTCAAGAACATGGTCACCTATGCAGCACAAATTTGCAAAGAATAAAGCACTAGAACAAAAACTAATTGGACCAATGGAGGAGTCACATACCAAGGAACAATCTCCCCAAGCAGTTTTGCGAGAGGTGCTTTGAGCAAGGAGATCGAAAATCACAACAAAAGTGGCTGGAACACGAGCTTGAGTTTGTTTTTCGGGTTTGTGTGAGACAGAGGAAGAAGATGGGTGCAGGGATAAGTGGAGGAGGGCCACCATGGGCCCACGAGGCGGGGCGCGCCCAGGGGTAGGGCGCGCCTCCACCTCGTGGCTGTGTGGCAGCTCCCCACGGTAATTTTGCACTAAAATCCTTAAATATTCGAAAAAATCATATTAAATTGGCATGGCATTCGAGGACTTTTATTTTTGGGATATTTTTATATTGCACGGATAAATCAGAAATGTAGAAAAATACTATTTTACTTTATTTCTACTAAAGAACATAAAATATAAAGAGGGTACAGAAGGTTGTGCTTCTAGTTTCATCCATCTCATGCTCATCAAAAGGAATCCACTAACAAGGTTGATCAAGTCTTGTTAACAAACTCATTCCGATAATCATGGAACCGGAGAAATTTTGAATAACACTATGTTACCTCAACGGGGATATGCACATCCCCTATAATAAATATATCATATTTCTTCTTGACAGTAGGGAGAGGAAATTCAAAACCTCCAAATATAATCGATGGAATTTTTCCAATAGAGTTGATACTATGAACTTGAGGTTGTTTCCTCGGAAAGTGTATCGTATGTGTAACGCCCCGGATTCGATGCGCCAGGTGTCCGCCAGTTATTCGCCGTCGTTGCCATGTCATGTGCTTGCATGTTGCACTTTGCCATGTCATCATCTGCATTTCATATCATGTCATCATGTGTATTTCATTTTGCATACGTGTTCGTTTCATGCATCCGAGCATTTTCCCCGTTGTCCGCTTTTGCAATCCGCACTCCTATGTCTCCGGCGCCCCTTTTACCTCTTTTTCGTGTGCGGGTGTTAAACGGTCTCGGAATGGACCGAGGTTTGTCAAGCGGCCTTGGTATAGCACCGGTAGACCGCCTGTCAAGTTTCGTGCCATTTGGAGGTCGTTTGATACTCCAACGGTTAACCGGGTAACCATAAAGCCTCCTTCTCCTTGCAGCCCAACACCCCTCCAAAGTGGCCCAAAACCCAGCAAACTCCCCTCCATGCTCTCGGTCATTTGATCACGATCGTGGGCGAAACCGCTCCTCATTTGGACTCTCCTAGCTCCCTCTACCTATAAATATGCCTCCCGTCCAAATCCGGGTCCCAAACCCTAAAATCTCCTCCTCGCGCCCCGGACACGCCCACGTCGCGCGGACGTGTCCGACCTGCTCCACCGCCGCCACGTGTCGCCGCCTGACTTCGCCCGCCCGCCGCCGACCAGGCCGCCGAGGCCCGCCAGGGCTCAGATCCGGCCTCAGGCCGGTCGCCCGCCGCGCTGCGCCTCCCCGAGGCGCCCGCGCCGCCGAAAGCACTCCGTCCGGCCGCCGCTGTCCCGCCGCCTCCGCCGCTGCTGGCGGCGCCTCCGCCGCCCTCGCCGCCTGCCGCCGCCTCCCGTCCGTGCCGCCCAGCGCGCCAAGGCCGCCGCCGCGGTGCGAGTCGCCCGCCGCCCGCGCCCGGTGCTCGCCGCCGCCGGATCCGGCCTCCTCCGGCCGCCTCCCGTCACCCGTCGCGGAGCCTCGCCGGTGCCCCTCCGGCCATCTTCTTCTCCTTCTCCGGCGAGATCCGCCGCCACCCCGCGCCGTTGACTTTTTCCCCGAGGTCCAAATCTCTCCAAGTCAACGAATCTGCTAACATTTTCATGCCATTTTCAACCTGCTGTATCTCCATGCATACTGCTCCGTTTCATGCGTATAATATGTCCAATTGTTCGTCTCAACGTGTATATCATTTCATCTCATTGCATCATTTTCATTTGAGCTCATCTTGATGCCCTAAATGCTGTTAGAATAGGGCTATGTGATGTTAGTTTCAGTTTCTTATCAGAACATGCACTTTTGTCATTTTTTCCATGATTGATGTGTGCATCCTATGAACTTGAGTCCTACATGTGTTTTGTAATATGCCATGCCATATTTACAGGGGTGTATGCCATGTAGTTTTGTGATCTCTGTGGTGACTAGCACAAGCATGCAAACTAGGCTTCATGATGTTGCTGATTTCAGCCCCTGTTCTGCTGATATTTTTATGCCATGTAAACTTGATGCTACCGAGAGATCCATGCTTATTTTGAGACACTTCAGTAAGGATGTTTTGAACATATGGTTATGATCTATCCATCCATGCCCTTTTTTGCAGTTATGGAGTGCCATAGCTTGAGTCAATCGAGCTCTACTTTTGCTATAAAATGTTTCCTGGCAGGTTGTTTACATGTTATTCAATTTTGCCAAGATTGTTGTAGTTGGTCCGTGTATGCTATGATGTTGTTCTTGCCATGTATAGCTTCTATGCCATGTCTTCTTACTGTGAGTTTCCTTGCCATGCCATGTATTGCTCTGTGGTGAGTGTTTCAAGCTCACCAACATGCCTACTTATTGTTGTTCCTGCCATGTATGAATCTGTCATATCACTTGCCATGTTTACATGGGTGCCATCATTTCCTCTGATCCTTTTTGGCTTATGGTCAGTAAGGGACTTTTGTTCTATGCATTTAGTAGTATCATTCCATGCCTTTGTTTTCCATGTTAAGTTTCTGTAAGATGTTGTTTGATAGCTCTAAACATTGCAACCTGATGTTATTTCTGCTAAAGTCTGAAACTGTTATTATTTGCAATCTTGCCATGTCATTTTGAGCATGTTCTAGTGATTTCTGGAGATAGCTCAGTGTTCATGTTTTGTCATGCTTTACCTGTAAATCATACCCATGCCTTTTGTTATTATATTGAGGTGTGTAGCATATTGTTTTGATGCTTGCAATATGCTTAGTTGCTGT
This sequence comes from Aegilops longissima, assembly GCA_021605205.1. Classification (NCBI taxonomy): domain Eukaryota; kingdom Viridiplantae; phylum Streptophyta; class Magnoliopsida; order Poales; family Poaceae; genus Aegilops; species Aegilops longissima. The sequence continues at coordinate 415,455,825 of CM038682.1, read as the reverse complement.
TTTGGACAGATTGTTGTCATAACTTGTATTGTGTGTAGGTGTGTAGCATATTGCTTTGCTCATATCTTCTAGGCCGTAGCTCCGAACTAAATGAACTTTATATGTAACTTGACTAGAATTTCGTGTAGATCGTCGTGGTGCATCTTAACTTGCTGTTTAACAACTTGAACATAAGGTTTATTCAGATCTGGACCAATTTCGAAATATGCATATGAGGACTTACCGGAATTGTTATATGTTGTTTCCGGCCTCATTTAAACTTGCCTTGGTGTGTTGCTCTTGTTTGCATCATCTCTTGCCATGAGTAGCTTCATGTAGCTTTGTCATGCATCATGCTTGTTTGTGCATCATGCCTTGTTCATGTGTGGTGTGTTTACTATGTTGTGTGCTTCTTCTTGTTAGTTCCTGTTTCGTTGCGATCGTGAGGATTCGTTCGTCTACGCTTGGTTCGGCTTCATCCGTTCGTCTTCTTCATGGACTCGTTCTTCTTCCTTGTGGGATTTCAGGCAAGATGACCGTCACCTTGGATCTCACTACTATCATTGCTATGCTAGTTGCTTCGTTCTATCGCTATGCTGTCTTACCTACCACTTGCTGCTCAAGCCTCCCAAATTGCCACGTCAGCCTCTAACCTTTTGCACCCTTCCTAGCAAACCGTTGTTTGGCTATGTTACCGCTTTGCTCAGCCCCTCTTATACCGTTGTTAGTTGCAGGTGAAGATGTTTGTTCCTTGTTGGAACCTGGAGATGTTGTTCCTTGTTGGAATATGTTTACTTGTTGGGATATCACAATATATCTTATTTAATTAATGCATCTATATACTTGGTAAAGGGTGGAAGGCTCGGCCTTATGCCTGGTGTTTTGTTCCACTCTTGCCGCCCTAGTTTCCGTCATATCGGTATTATGTTCCTGGATTTTGCGTCCCTAACGCGGTCGGGTGATTTATGGGACCCCTTGATGTTCGCTTTGAATAAGACTCTCCAAAGAAGGCCCAACCTTGGTTTTACCATTTGCCTCACCACCACCTATATTTCCTTGGGAGTAATTAACCCAAGGGTCATCTTTATTTAGCCCCGGGCCAATGCTTGTCTAAGTGTTGGCCTGAACCGAGTAGATCATGGGGCCCCTCGTGGAAACTCGAGGTTTGGTTTTACTCAGAGGATGTCTTATCCGTGTTGCCCCGAGAACGAGATATGTGCAGCTCCTATCGGGATTGTCGGCGCATCGGGCGGCTTTGCTGGTCTTGTTTTATTGCTGTCGAAATGTCTTGTAGCCGGATTCCGAGACTCGATCGGGTCTTCCGGGAGAAGGAATATCCTTCGTTGATCACGAGAGCTTATCATGGGCTGTTGGGACACCCTGCAGGTATAAACTTTCGAGAGTCGTGCCCGCGGTTATGTGGCAGATGGGAATTTGTTAATATCCGGTTGTAGTAAACTTGAAGCAAACTCTTCTAAAATACACCAACCGTGTGCGAATCGTGAGTGTCTCTTTTCGGGTTGATCGAGAGGAGAACACGGTTTCGGGTTATGTCCGACGTAAGTAGGAGTTCAGGATCACTTCTTGATCATTACTAGTTGACGACCGTTCCTTTGTTTCTCTTCTCGCCTCATTTGCGTATGTTAGCCACCATATCATGCTTAGTCGCTGCTGCAACCTCACCACTTTACCCCTTCCTTTCCCTTTAAGCTTTGCTAGTCTTGATACCCATGGTAATGGGATTGTTGAGTCCTCGTGGCTCACAGATTACTACAACAAAAGTTGCAGGTACAGGTTATGCGATGATCATGACGTGAGAGCGATGTTTGTTTGTCTTGGAGTTCTTCTTACGCTTCTTCTTGATCGGGGATAGGTTCGGTCGGCAGCCTGGGCTAGCAGGTGGATGTCGTTTGAGCTTCATTTATGTTTCATCCATAGTCGGATGTTGTTCTTGTATATGATGTTGATGTATTCTGGTGGCATTTGTGCCTTATGTATGTATCCCCATCTATTATGTAATGTTGATGTAATGATATCCACCTTGCAAAAGCGTCTCAATATGCGGGTCTATCCTTGGTGGGACCGTCGAGTTCCTTTTGGATAGGGTCGCATATTGGGCGTGACAAGTTGGTATCAGAGCCTCGACCGACCCTAGGAGCCCCCTTGATTGATCGTGTAGTTTGGCCGATGTTGAGTCTAGAAGAAAACTGTTTTCGGAGTCTAGTTATGTCGGAGAGTAGGGATTCTTTTTACTCCTCTGCCCCTTCGTCGCTCTGGTCAGGAATCTTGACGTAGGTGTTTTGAACTACTCCTCTTCCCGTTCAAATTTTTCTTTAGGGTCACGCAGTTGGTTTTCCGATCGTTGGTTCTCATCTCTTTTCATCCGGTGCTTTTCCCGTCAAGTCGACTCGACCCCTTCATCTTTGCAAATTCAATCCTCAGTTGTCTTATTTTCCCACCCGCCCACCCTTCTTCTTCTTGGAACGAGTATCCACCCTACTCATGTGAAGCCTTTGTTTTCTTTCAACCGGAGTTTTCTCTTCAAGTTATTCGTTGATTTCTCCTTCCAGTTGCCTTTGTTTTTCCCGCCCTCCCACCCTATTATTCCCGCAGTTCGAGTTTCTTCCGACCATCAATTTCATTCGTGTGGAGCCTCTTCAGTCTTCCCTCAATTATTTCAACCGGTGAATTCTCGTTTTGTTCGTCATTCTTCATCTCTTTCTTTTCCGGTGCACTCAATTCAAGTTTTCGGGTTGATCACAATCTTTTCCTTCGAATCGTTCTCCCCGTTCGTTCGCCTCTCGCCAGTTATCATTCCGGAGTTCCGAAGACATCTCAAGAGATTCGTCTGTGTTCGAATTAATTCAAGGTTGTCACCTCATTCAAATATTTCAATTGTTCCGGTGCTTCATCTATCTGTTCAACAACCTTTCCAACGGTGTTTTCTCTTCAGTGGGCCCTAACCCACAGGTCTTTTCCCAGGATCTTACCTGACTCTTCTAATTCCCCCGGAGTTACTCTCAATTCCTTTCAAGTGTGACGTAAGAATGAATTTCATCAGTCACATGCCTTTTCCAAGATCAATTTCAAATCATTTTCATTGTTGACTCAACCTCTTTGCTTTTCATTCTACCGGAGTACCTCAGTTATTTTGGTAGTGTTTCTCGTCGTCATTTGAAGACCGAAGTAGAGTTTCTCTTAAATCTTGTCCGTTCCCCCGGAGATTCATGGTGCTAGCTCGATGTTATCCTATCTAATTGTTTCCAGTCATGCAAATTCTTTTCATCCATCCGGAGTATTTCAGGAGTTACTTTCCGTCTCAATCATCCGGAGGTCATCTTTTCGGAATATTTCTTCGTTCCAAGTTTTCAGCTTCGTTCGTCTCAATATTCTTCCGGTGCTGCGTTCAAGCATTCGTTAATCAGTTCGCGATCTCTTCGATCTCTTTTCTCTAAATTCCCTCAAGTATCTTCGTGCTTTTTTTTTAATTCTTTCCGGCGATTAGTTCTCTTCTCTTCGTTCATTTTCATTTCTGACGGTGGTTCGTTCAAGATTTCTTTTCTGTTGTTATCGTATCAATTCGTTCGTTTCTTTTCAATCCTACCGATGGCTTATGAAGACCTTCTCAAGTTTGCGTTATGTCACTTCTCAATCCTTTTCAAGAAGAATAAGTAGTATGCAAAAATCCATTGCTTGTCATCAATTTAATTCGATGAAGGATAAGCATACAATAAATCTTATTCTTATTTTATCCAAGCGAGTAATCCCTATCTTCAGAGTTTGTTCTTGGGGAATAAATTCTAGTTCCAAGTGTTTTCATCTTTTCTTTTCCGGAGTTCAAATTTTCCTCGGACATTTCGTCGGAACCTCCATCCGAATCATCGCAAGGCTTTAATCTTATTCCCTTTCATCCTTCAATCGTATCTCATCATCTTTTGTTACCGGAGTCCTTCATGGTGGTTCTGCATGATTTAATTCATTCTCTCAAGAGTTCATCAAGATTTTGTTGGTGGAGTTCAAGTATCTTTTCTTCTCGTATCTCGAAGTGTAATTAATTCTCCGTATTCTTTTGAAGTGGAGTTTTGCATTTCTTCGTTCTTCTCAGCTATCCAATCATTTCCGGTTGTGGCAGGTTATCACCTTATGATCTTGAGATGTTACCGATAAGACCACAACAAGCTTATTCTATCGTTGTTGATTTTCTCAACAACTTCAGTTCAAACCCTCCTTCTAAGTTCTTTTCATTCAATTCTTCCAATTCTTCCGGAGGTATTGCGTTGCTTATGTCGTCAAGTGTCATTCCATCCTCTCCAGTTCAAGTTCTATTCCTCCATGTTTTAGCCGGAGTGCTGCCTAAATCCTTTCAGTCTTATTCGTTTCTTTTCTCATTCTAACCACTCCGGTTAGAACGAGTGGTTTCATAGTCTATCTGATTCTGTGAGCTTTCGATTCTCGTCCTTTTCGTCGTTCCCCTCTCTCTTGTTCTTATTTCACCTCATCCCTTTTCCCTTCCGTCTCGGTCCTAAGATCTCTTGTTAGTGGAGGAGTGTTGTAACGCCCCAGATTCGATGCGCCAGGTGTCCGCCAGTTATTCGCCGTCGTTGCCATGTCATGTGCTTGCGTGTTGTACTTTTCCATGTCATCATCTGCATTTCATATCATGTCATCATGTGTATTTCATTTTGCATACGTGTTCGTTTCATGCATCCGAGCATTTTCCCCGTTGTCCGTTTTGCAATCCGGCACTCCTATGTCTCCCGGCGCCCCCTTTTACCTCTTTTCGTGTGCGGGTGTTAAACGGTCTCGGAATGGACCGAGGTTTTTCAAGCGGCCTTGGTATAGCACCGGTAGACCGCCTGTCAAGTTTCGTGCCATTTGGAGGTCGTTTGATACTCCAACGGTTAACCGGGTAACCGTAAAGCTTCCTTCTCCTTGCAGCCCAACACCCCTCCAAAGTGGCCCAAAACCCAGCAAACTCCCCTCCATTCTCTTGGTCGTTCGATCACGATCGTGTGGGCGAAAACCGCTTCTCATTTGGACTCTCCTAGCTCCCTCTACCTATAAATTGCCTCCCCCGTCCAAATCCGGGTCCCGAAACCCTAAAATCTCCTCCCTGCGCCGCCGGACACGTCCACGTCGCGCCGGATGTGTCCGACCTGCTCCGCCACCGCCACGTGTCGCGCGGCTCGACTTACGCCACGCCGCCGCCAGCACAGACCGCCGAGGCCGAATCGGTGGCCCAGGCCGGATCCGCCCGCCGCCTCCCTGATCGCCCGGCGCCGCCGCCTCAAACACGCGTCGAGTCGCCGCCCGGCCCGCCGCCTCCGCCGCTGCTGCTGCTCGCCCCTCGCCGCCCTCGCCGCCGCGCCGCCGCCTCGCCGTCCGCTGCCGCCCGCTTCGTCGCTCGCCGCCGGCCGGCCGCGGATCGCCGCCGCGCGCGCCGGTGCTCGCCGCCGCCGGATCCGGCCTCCTCCGGCCGCCTCCCTGCCGCCCGTCGCTGGAGCCCCTCGCCGGTGCCCCTCCGGCCATCTTCTTCTCCTTCTCCGACGAGATCCGCCGCCACCCCGCGCCGTTGACTTTTTCACCCGAGGTCCAAATCTCCCCGAATCTGCTAACATTTTCATGCCATTTTCAACCTGCTGTATCTCCAAGCATACTGCTCCGTTTCGTGCGTATAATATGTCGAATTGTTCGCCTCAACTAGTACATCATTTCATCTCATTGCATCGTTCTCATTTGAGCTCATCTTGATGCCCTGAATGCTGTTAGAATAGGGCTATGTGATGTTAGTTTCAGTTTCTTATCAGAACATGCACGTTTGTCATTTTTGCCATGATTGATGTGTGCATCCTATGAACTTGAGTCCTACATGTGTTTTGTAATATGCCATGCCATCTTTACAGGGGTGTATGCCATGTATTTTTGTTATCTCTGTGGTGACTAGCACAAGCATGCAAACTAGGCTTCATGATGTTGCTGATTTCAGCCCCTGTTCTGCTGATATTTTTATGCCATGTAAACTTGACGCTACCGTTAGATCCATGCTTATTTTGAGATACTTCAGTAAGGATGTTTTGAACATATGGTTATGGTCTATCCATCCATGCCCTTTTTTGCAATTATGGAGTGCCATAGCTTGAGTCAATCGAGCTCTACTTTTGCTATAAAATGTTTCCTGGCAGGTTGTTTACATGTTATTCAATTTTGCCAAGATTGTTGTAGTTGGTCCGTGTATGCTATGATGTTGTTCTTGCCATGTATACTTTCTATGACATGTCTTCTTACTGTGAGTTGCCTTGCCATGCCATGTATTGCTCTGTGGTGAGTGGTTCAAGCTCACCAACATGCCTACTTATTGTTGTTCCTGCCATGTATGAATCTGTCATATCACTTGCCATGTTTACATGGGTGCCATCATTTCCTCTGATCCTTTTTGGCTTATGGTCAGTAAGGGACTTTTGTTCTATGCATTTAGTAGTATCATGCCATGCCTTTGTTTTCCATGTTAAGTTCCTGTAACATGTTGTTTGATAGCTCTAAACATTGCAACCTGATGTTATTTCTGCTAAAGTCTGAAACTGTTATTATTTGCAATCTTGCCATGTCATTTTGAGCATGTTCTAGTGATTTCTGGAGATAGCTCAGTGTTCATGTTTTGTCATGCTTTACCTGTACATCATGCCCATGCCTTTTTTTATTATATTGAGGTGCTGTAGCATATTGTTTTGATGCTTGCAATATGCCTAGTTGCTGTTTTGGACAGATTGTTGTCATAACTTGTATTGTGTGTATGTGTTGAACCGTTGCTCCGTTTTGAGTGTGCTCGATATGAAACTTGCTTGATTTTGCATGTAGTTTCATATTATCATGTTGCATCCTTGTTTTGAGGTGTTTGCTTGATGTTTGTATGCATTTTGCATCAATGCCATGTTTAACTTGTTTTGCTCATATCTTCTAGGCCGTAGCTCCGAACTAAATGAACTTTATATGTAACTTGACTAGAATTTCGTGTAGATCGTCGTGGTGCATCTTAACTTGCTGTTTAACAACTTGAACCTAAGGTTTATTCAGATCTGGACCAATTTCGAAATATGCATATGAGGACTTACCGGAATTGTTATATGTTGTTTCCGGCCTCATTTAAACTTGCCTTGGTGTGTTGCTCTTGTTTGCATCATCTCTTGCCATGAGTAGCTTCATGTAGCTTTGTCATGCATCATGCCTATTTGTGCATCATGCCTTGTTCATGTGTGGTGTGTTTACTATGTTGTGTGCTTCTTCTTGTTAGTTCCTGTTTCGTTGCGATCGTGAGGATTCGTTCGTCTACGCTTGGTTCGGCTTCATCCGTTCGTCTTCTTCATGGAATCGTTCTTCTTCCTTGCGGGATTTCAGGCAAGATGACCGTCACCTTGGATCTCACTACTATCATTGCTATGCTAGTTGCTTCGTTCTATCGCTATGCTGTCTTACCTACCACTTGCTGCTCAAGCCTCCCAAATTGCCATGTCAGCCTCTAACCTTTTGCACCCTTCCTAGCAAACCGTTGTTTGGCTATGTTACCGCTTTGCTCAGCCCCTCTTATAGCGTTGTTAGTTGCAGGTGAAGATGTTTGTTCCTTGTTGGAACCTAGAGATGTTGTTCCTTGTTGGAACATGTTTACTTGTTGGGATATCACAATATATCTTATTTAATTAATGCATCTATATACTTGGTAAAGGGTGGAAGGCTCGGCCTTATGCCTGGTGTTCTGTTCCACTCTTGCCGCCCTAGTTTCCGTCATATCGGTATTATGTCCCCGGATTTTGCGTCCCTAACGCGGTCGGGTGATTTATGGGACCCCTTGACAGTTCGCTTTGAATAAGACTCCTCCAAAGAAGGCCCAACCTTGGTTTTACCATTTGCCTCACCACCACCTATATTTCCCTTGGGAGTAATTAACCCAAGGGTCATCTTTATTTAGCCCCCGGCCAATGCTTGTCTAAGTGTTGGCCCGAACCGAGTAGATCAGGGGCCCCTCGTGGAAACTCGAGGTTTGGTTTTACTCGAGGATGTCTCATCCGGTGTTGCCTCGAGAACGAGATATGTGCAGCTCCTATCGGGATTGTCGGCGATCGGGCGGCTTTGCTGGTCTTGTTTAATTGTCGTCGAAATGTCTTGTAGCCGGATTCCGAGACTGATCGGGTCTTTCCGGGAGAAGGAATATCCTTCGTTGATCGCGAGAGCTTATCATGGGCTGTTGGGACACCCTGCAGGTATAAACTTTCGAGAGCCGTGCCCGCGGTTATGTGGCGATGGGAATTTGTTAATATCCGTTGTAGTAAACTTGAAGCAAACTCTTCTAAAATACACCAACCGTAGTGCGAATCGTGAGTGTCTCTTTTCGGGTTGATCGAGAGGAGAACACGGTTTCGGGTTATGTCGACGTAAGTAGGAGTTCAGGATCACTTCTTGATCATTACTAGTTGACGACCGTTCCTTTGTTTCTCTTCTCGCTCTCATTTGCGTATGTTAGCCACCATATCATGCTTAGTCGCTGCTGCAACCTCACCACTTTACCCCTTCCTTTCCCTTTAAGCTTTGCTAGTCTTGATACCCATGGTAATTGGATTGCTGAGTCCTCGTGGCTCACAAATTACTACAACAACAGTTGCAGGTACAGGTTATGCGATGATCATGACGTGAGAGCAATGTTTGTTTGTCTTGGAGTTCTTCTTCTGCTTCTTCTTCAATCAGGGGATAGGTTCCAGGTCGGCAGCCTGGGCTAGCAGGTTGGATGTCGTTTGAGCTTCTGTTTATGTTTCATCCGTAGTCGGATGTTGTTCTTGTATATGATGTTGATGTATTCTGGTGGCGTTTGTGCCTTATGTATGTATCCCCATCTATTATGTAATGTTGATGTAATGATATCCACCTTGCAAAAGCGTCTCAATATGCGGGTCTATCCTTGGTGGGACCGTCGAGTTCCTTTTGGATAGGGTCGCATATTGGGCGTGACAGTATGCTCATTACCATTAACATGAAAAGTGACATTGCCTTTGTTGCAATCAATAGCAGCCCCTGCAGTATTAAGGAAAGGTCTTCCAAGAATAATAGACATACTATCATCCTCGGGAATATCAAGAATAACAAAGTCCGTTAAAATAGTAACGTTTGCAACCACAACAGGCACATCCTCACAAATGCCGGTTGTGTATAGCAGTTGATTTATCAGCCATTTGCAAAGATATTTCAGAGGTGTCAACTTATTCAAGTCAAGTCTACGATATAAAGAGAGAGGCATAACACTAACACCGCTCCAAGATCACATAAAGCAGTTGTTAACATAATTTCTCTTAATGGAGCATGGTATAGTAGGTACTCCGGATCTCCAAGTTTCTTTGGTATTCCACCCTTAAAAGTATAATAAGCAAGCATGGTGGAAATTTCAGCTTCCGATATCTTTCTTTTATTTGTAACAATATCTTTCATATATTTAGCATAAGGATTCATTTTGAGCATATCAGTCAATCGCATACGCAAAAAGATAGGTCTAATCATTTCAGCAAAGCGCTCAAAATCCTCATCATCCTTTTTCTTGGATGGTTTCGGAGGAAAAGGCATGGGTTTCTAAACCCATGGTTCCCTTTTTTTACCATGTTTCCTAGCAACGAAGTCTCTCTTATCATAACGTTGATTCTTTGATTGTGGGTTATCAAGATCAACAGCAGGTTCAACTTCTACATCATTATCATTACTAGGTTGAGGATCATCATGAACATCATCATTAACATTTTCACCAGGTTCATGTTCATTACCAGATTGTGTTTTAGCATCAGACATAGAGATATCATTTGGATTATCAGGTGGTTCAGCAACAGGTTCACTAGAAGTTTGCACAGTTCTATCATTTTTCTTTTTCTTCCTTTTAGAAGAACTAGGTACATCAATATTATTTCTCTGAGAATCTTGCTCGATTCTCTTAGGGTGGTGAGGGAGTCCTGGATTAGGGGGTGTCCGGATAGCCGGACTACCATCATCAGCCGAACTATCATCTGCCGGACTATCATCATCGACCGGACTCCAAGACTATGAAGATACAAGATTGAAGACTTCTCCCCGTGTCCGGATGGGACTTTCCTTGGCGTGGAAGGCAAGCTTGGCGATACAAATATGTAGATCTCCTACCATTGTAACCGACTCTATGTAACCCTAGCCCTCTCCGGTGTCTATATAAACCGGATGGCTCTAGTCCGCAGGACCATCAGAACAACAACCCTTACAATCATACCATAGGCTAGCTTCTAGGGTTTAGCCTCCTTGATCTCGTGGTAGATCCACTCTTGTAAACATCCACAATATCAATATCAATCGAGCAGGACGTAGGGTTTTACCTCAATCAAGAGGGCCGAACTCAGGTAAAACATCGTGTCCCTTGTCTCCTGTTACCATCCGCCTAGACGCACAGTTCGGGACCCCTACCCGAGATCCGCCGGTTTTGACATCGACATTGGTGCTTTCATTGAGAGTTCCTCGTATGTCGCCACCGATAGGCTTGATGGCCTCTTCAATCAACAACGACGCAGTCCTGGGTGAGACTTTTCTCCCGGACAGATCTTCAGATTCGGCGGCTTCGCATGCGGGCCAACTCACTTGGCCATCCGAGCAGATCGAAGCTACCCTGGCCGTCGAGTCAGGTTTGAAGCCTAAACTTCACGGCCGATATCCGCGGGACTTGATCTCGATGGATCTGAGCCACACCGAAGGCGTGCGCTGGCTGTCACGATGGGCATGACCTAACTCGCCACGGACAACGCCTTTGAGGTCAGACACTAATCCACTCCGACCCATAGTCCGGAGCCGATCGCTCGGATCAAGGACGGATGGCTGGACACCGCCTCGGGAGCGGCAACTTCTACGGCGATGGAGCCGAACACTTACCTTGTCCCGCATAAAGCTCATGACTCCGAGGTGCCGGACTCTCTGGCGGACTCCGAACCTCCCGCCCCGCGGTCGAATCCGATTGGGCGCCGATCATGGAATTCACCGCTGCGGACATCTTTATTTTCGCCTTTGGCGATATCATAAATTCATCAAGTGTCTCGCTATCCGGAGAGCCCTGGCCGAACTCACGGCGGGACGGTTGGGACGCGGATGACGAAGAAATTCAGAGCCCACCCACCACCCACTTCGTAGCCACCTTCGACGATTTAACCGACTTACTCGACTACGACTCCGAAGACATCGACGGTATGGACGACGATGCCGGAGACTACCAAGAACCAGTGCCTACAGGACACTGGAAGACCACCTCATCATATGACATATACATGGTGGACACCCCAAAAGATGGGGAAGGCAAAGAAGCAGCGGAGGCCGATTCCTTAAAGAAACAGCCCAAGCGCCGACGTCAGCGGCGCCGCTCTAAATCCCGCCACGACAAGAATGGAGATCCCGGCACAGGAGATAATAACACCCCAGAAAGTGCCGAAGACAACTCCCTCCAGCACGATCCAGCGTAGGAGGAGGCAGAAGCAAGCCCCCACGATAGGGCGGCAGACGAAGAGGTCGAGGATGACAATTACTTACCTCCCTCCGGAGACGAGGCAAGCCTCGACGACGATTTAATTCGTCGTGCTCGAGGATCCCGTCGAACAAGAGCGTTTCAGACGCAGGCTAATAGCCACGACAAACAGCCTAAAGAAAAAGCAGCAACAGCCTTCAAGCTGATCAAGACCCTCTTGGCCGACAGATGGACCGAGGTCCTCGCGTCAATAGTATGAACTCGAACGCCTCCAAAAGCTACCCAAAACGCAAGTTGCTCCCCGATTAGAGGAGGAGGCATACAAACCTGCATCACCAGCGACTGTCACGGCAGACCCGCCACCTCGTGGCATGACAGAGGCGTGCAAGCCCTCCACCAAAACCGCCGTACCAAGCATCGCTCAAAAGCATGAAGCCACGGGGAACGCGCGGACTTGCGGGACATATTGAGGACAAGGCAAGACAATCCAGATCTATCTCATGGATCACGTGGGCGCCCTAAGACCCACGACGAATCCCGCCGCCACGGACACAACTACTCCGCCGGGCGAACACAGCAGATAACGCTCTCTCGAGCTACGCCGCGATATTGCTCAATCTGAGGCGCCAGACACCCACTATGCTTCACCGATGAAGTAATGGATCATCAAATCCTCAAGGGTTTAAACCCGTTAATATCGAATCCTACGATGGCACAACAGACCCAGCGGTTTGGATTGAGGATTATCTCCTCCATATACATATGGCCCGGCGGCGACGCATCTTCACGCCATCAAATATCTCCCGCTCAAGCTTAAAGGACCAGCTCGGCATTGGCTTAACAGCCTGCTCGCAGAGTCAATTGATCTTTGGAAGACACGAAGCAGCATTCTCGAAAACTTCAGAGGCGCGACAAATGCGACCACCGGACGCAGATGACCTAAGCCACATAATCCAGCAGCTGATTTAATCGGCCAGCAATTTCGACACGGTTCTTGACAAAGAAAATCAAATCGCCGACCGTCCGGATGCAGAGGCCCTCGCGCCTTCAAACATAACATCCGCGACGAGGGCTGGCCCGCACCTAGGACAGAGAAGCCGAAATCCATGGCAGCCCTCACATCACTCATGACCCGCTTGTGTGCGGGAGAGGATAGCTGGCTAGCTCATGTAACAACCTCAAGAAAATGCTGCCGGTCCGGATACCAAGGACCGCAATGGCAGGTTGCGCCGAAACAAAACAAACGCCGCGATTAACGGCGACAAAGAATGAGGATACGACGATTAACGCCGGATTCCGAGGCTCCAAGCCCGGTCAACGGAAGAAGCCATTCAAAAGAACCACTCCGGGCCCGTCCAATTTGGACCGGATACTCGACTGCTCCTGTCAAATACATGGAACCCCCGAAAAGCCAGCTAACCATACCAATAGAGATTGTTGGGTATTCAAGCGATCAGCAAATTAATTGCCAAAACAAGGACAAGGGGCTACAGCGATGACGAGGAAGAGACCCGCCGCACGAACAACAGAGGACAAAAGGATTCCCCCTCAAGTTCGGACATAAACATGATATACGCAACGCATATTCCCAAGAGGAAGCGAGCGTGCACTAAGGGACGATACGCGATGGAGCCAGTTGTTCTAAAATTCAACCCATGGTCCTCTTGCCCGATCACTTTCGATCGAAGAGACCATTCGACCAAGATCCGCCATGGCGGATTCGCCGCATTGGTTTTAGACCCAATCGCCGATGGATTTCACCTCACGAGAGTCCCGATGGACGGCGGCAGAGCCTGAACTCGCTTTATCGGGATGCAGGCGCAAGGTGGGCATAGACCCTTCAAGGATTAAACCTACAAAGACAACCTTCAAAGGCGCCATACCGGTGTCGAGGCCAATTATGCGAGCTCGATTACTCGAAGTGGTCTTGGATCCCGGATAATTTCCGAGCGAGGAGTTAATCTTCGACATAGTCCCGCTCATGGCGGCTATCATGCTCGCTTCGAGACGAACGCGTTTGTAAAATTCAACGCGTGCCGATTATGCATACCTTAAGCTCAAGATGCCAGCCCTCGTGGAGTCATCACGGTCAATGGAAACACGGAACGCCCTCCGAACGGAGGAACATACACGGCTCTGGCGGAAGTACTGAGCAGCCTTTTAAGGCAATTCTCGAGTCCGCCGTTAAACGACCGGACACGACCAAACGCTACCGAGCAACATCAACCAAGACCACCCGCGCGTTCCGAGCATCGCCAGAGTAATGCGGCCTCAACCCCGCCCTCGCAAAATTGTAAGAGAAGCTCTCGCGCACACAATTACACCTTGGAGATACCATGGGCATAGGGGAAAGGCACAACCACAACAGACCAGAGTGCGGTTCGACCACACCGGGGCTCCCAAGTGTGTCTCCTTTTTCTTTTATTTTTCTCTTTTTACACAGAACTATGTCCGCGGCGACCTGCCGAACTCATGATGCAACAGCCGTGGAAGGACAAAGGCGCGACAAACACTCGTGTGGTCTCCATCACGAGCATTAAATTTGTTAAATACAAACATTCCGCTGCCTACCCTCGAGGGAGACGCCTTTAATTCGTCCAATCCCTTGCTTTCCGTGACTATTTGTATCATTCCGCACTCATAGCATATCTTCTCGAATAAAATGCAGCACTTTTTTGCCTATAATTGCATTACCTTATATATATACATATATGTTCATTTACGACATGTTGCATCCGTACACTTTGGTACGGCCAAATACACCAGGGGCTTATGTTCTCCGCATTATGGTGTGATAAAGTCCGACACTTTCACAAGTGCGGCACCCAACTTATAGCATTATATGAATCGGCTCAATCATGTCTTGGGTCAATAGTCGGGTTTGCCCAGCTCCCATGTTTGGCACCTTACGCCCGTTCTATCGGCTAAGGTAGCACTGGGAGAACCATCTGCGATTGCGCCCGGTTGAGCCGGGTTAACTCCTCGGAGAAAGCTAAAACTGATTGTCATGATAAGGCGAGAGACTCGTCGCTGTTCGAGAGGTCCTTCGGGTCCTTAAAGACCACGCCGCTCGACGAAGTTCGGACAATGTCCGATGAAGGCGTGGATAGCGCCCCAATTCGGTCCTCCGAATACTAGGGGCTTCACCGAAATTTAAAATTATAGAATTCTATGGCTAAGTGAGAGTGTTCAAGCACTATAAGTCCGGTTGCCTTGTTCGTTGTGTTGGCGCCTCCTCGATGGACCCAAAATGGGAACTAGAGCGCTCAAGTTTATCCCGAACACCCCAAAGACTCGTGGCATGGGGGCTGAAGCCGACGACTTGCCAACTCTCGATTTAATAAACGGCCGCATGTAAGGTAATATTTTAAATTAACAAGCGTTGCTTAGCGATATGAACAAAGTTTTCAGCGCACAGGATAACACATTGCTAATTTACTCAAAATTACATCCACAGGGCACTCATCCGCAATCTTGCGGGCACCCTTCAGACAGCCTTATAGTACATTTCGGCGATGATGTTCCTTGCCCGTCTTTGGCGCGTGCTGATTAGCTTCTCCGCATCCAGCTTGCCCTAATGCACCTTTTGCGGGCAAGGGCCCGACGAGCACCTTCAATACAAAGTGAGCGCTTGATAACCTCCACCTGTGGGCACGATCCACCAGCCGTCAGACGAGGCGAAGTAGCTCCTGTGCATGGCCTCTCCAGCCACAGCCGGACTATGAGGCCCTTCATGGCCTGCTCGGCCACCTTAGGAAGCTCGACCAGCTGCTTCACCTGGTCGCTAGGGGCACCGGATGGCCGGCCTCAAAGATCTCGAGACGAAGACCTTCTCCGTTGAGC
The DNA here is from genome assembly GCA_021605205.1 of Aegilops longissima. Taxonomy (NCBI): domain Eukaryota; kingdom Viridiplantae; phylum Streptophyta; class Magnoliopsida; order Poales; family Poaceae; genus Aegilops; species Aegilops longissima. The sequence goes on along the minus strand of CM038682.1, from coordinate 415,440,503 downwards.
TCCCCTCTCGGGTCGGTAGAATGCGGCGGCATCAGACACGCTGCAAGAGGCAGATCTGCAAACGCCCCTGGAGAGCTCCGAATTCGGGTAAGTAACACGTAATTTACATTCACATGCTTGCTTTGCATGAAAAATGCCTTACCCGCCGCTATCTTCTTCATCAACTCAATCTCCCGAAGGGACTTATGGGCATCGGCCTTGGCAGTTTTGGCACTTTCGAGAGCCGAGGCAAGCTCGGACTCGAGTCTTTGAGTCACGCCCAAACTCTCATGCTTCTCCATGAGAGCCCGGAGCTCTTGCTGAACCACCGCCACCCGCGCTTATTGCTTTTCTCGCTCCGTCTGTTCCGTCGCCGCAGATTATGCTCAGTCATGACACGGCCTCCTTCTGTGGTCGCCACCTCATTCGTGGCCCCGCAGCACTCCATGTTATCCTTGTTATTTTTGTTGCAACCTAAATCCTTTTCTCAGAAGGTACAAGTTCAAAGTGGTGTTACTCACCTTCTTTGTCCCGAGCTGCTTCTGGCGCAGCCGAGCTCTTGCTCGGACCGCCGAGCTCTGCTTCAAAGCACCGACCTCCATGATCAAGGCGGGCAGAGGTCAAGAAGACAAACTGCAAACCCATATTGACATAATTTTTAGCAACCTCACAGATATATTTTTTTCAGATCCTTAATCCGCTTTTCTTTCCAACACCAAACCGAGCATCGGGGCTACTGTCTATGCGGTATTACATTGCATATTTTAACTTCTTACCTCAAAGCCCGATAGAAGGCTCTGCGAGCTTCGGTCAGCCCGCTCTTGGCGAAGCTGCACTTTTCGATCACCGCACTCATAATAGTGCGGTGTTCTTCCTCGATGGAAGCGCTCTGCAGCGCCCAACAAATTGCCCGGCGCCTCGGTTGGGACGGAAGCTGCGGCCACGGTCTTGCCCTTCATTGAAGGGGCGGCCGGACTCGGAACCACTGCGGGTTCCGATGTGGAGTCGGCGCAAAGTCCGGAGGACGCCTTGTGGCGCCCCGAGCCTCCCCGATGGGTCCCTTCTGGGATCCCACCTCGGCGTCCTCGGTGTCGCGAGGTGGAGGCGGTCGGGATGGAGTCTACATCCGACGGAGCCAACGACCCACTCGATGAAGCGGGAGATCATCACCGCCGGACTACAGGCAGCATGCGGCATCGAATGACACTATGTGACGCAGAAAAGAAATTATAAATCATTCAGAATCCGGATACTTACGATCTCGCGGAGGCCTGGCCCTTGAAGGCCATTCTTCCTCGCCAACGTTGATGTTGGCGGAGCTGTCCGGGAATAGTCCTTCCCTCTTGACCCTTCGGCCTCCCCCCTGGGGAAGCCTTCTCTTCCTCTCTCCCTCCTCCGAGAGAGTCCTCTTCCTCCTCCTCATTTTCGGGAGGAGTCCGCCCGAGTCGTCGGACACTGAAAACGGGCACTCTTTCGAGCACCCGTGGCCTCCTTCTTGGTTTTCTTCTCCGGCACCACGTGCGGTGCGGAACCAGAGCCTCGCTAGACGAAGCGTCTGCTGGGTTTTTCGGCATAGGAGCAGACAGTAATCTGCTCCGCCTTCCTCATCCAATCTGTCAAAGGAAATGGGGAAATTAAAACCAGATAGAGTCAAACTATGAAAACAAGTGTCCAGTAAAGGGGTAGAATCACTTACCTCGTCGGCAAGGCGCTGAGCGAAATCCGCGATCTTGATCGCGGATGCGGGCTTCGCGCTTTTGAACAGCACCTTCCAGCGCCTTTCAGACGTCGTGTCAAGAGCTTGCTCAACGCTCGATGCTGTTCGGATCGAACTCCCATAGATTGAATGCCCGCTCTTGGCATGGGAGAATCCGCGGACGAGCATGACTGGACCACGTTAACCAGCCCGAGCTTCTTCACCACTTCTTGATACATGCTTGAGTCCCGGCTCCTTGAACTACCCCACAAAGAAGCCCTTCTCTTTCCGGGAGGTGAGCTGCGTGGGGATACCAGATCTAAACTCGGGGCCGCCGCCCATTTAGGGTCACGCTGCTCGGTGATATAGAACCACCCGATTGCCACCCCTTGACGGATTCCACGAAGGCCCTTCAACTAAAGGACATTGGGCATCTTGCCCAACATGGCGCCTCAAGACTCCGCTTGAGTGCCCTTCACTACCTTACGCTTGACATTGAAGGTCTTGAGCCAAGTCAAGTGGGGCTGGATGCAGAGGAAGGCCTCGCACACGACAATAAACGCCGAGATGTTGAGGATGAAGTTCGCGCCAGATCATGGAAATCCAGGCCGTAGTAGAACATGAGCCCCGGACAAAGGGATGTAGTGGAAAGCCCAGTCCAGCGGAGGAAGTGGGGAAGAAAGACGACCCTCTCATGGGGCCTGGGGTGGGATGAGCTGCCCCTCTTCGGCAGCCGGTCGGCGCGATGTCGCTGGAGAGGTATCCGCGCCGCAGTTTGGCGATGTGCTCCTCCTTAACGGTGGAGGCCAACCATTTACCTCCGCCCGGACATGGTCGGAGAAGGTTGAGACGAGATCTTGCGAACTTGGGCGCTGGAGCTCGAGTGCGTGGAGATGGATAAGCAAAGGAGGAAGAAGGCGTGGGTGAGAAGGTGAATCCTTATCCCTTATATGGGCGAGGCGAAGTCTTACGCGTTCCCCACCGCCTGGTAAAACTCGCTTGTCTCCAAGCGTCACCATCAATGGCGCGGTTGGGTTACCCACGCCCGTATTGATGAGAATCCCGGATTAAGGGAAACACGATCTCCGCTTCGACAAGATGTGCCAGGAAACCGCTTCGCTAAATGCGTTGAGGTGGTAATGTAAAAACAATTCGAGTAATGGCTTGGTAGTGGTGTGACGTCATGCCACGTAAAACGCCGCAGATTGAACTTGTGTATATATTATTATTCTCTCTACGGTGGAATGTGGAATTTATTTTGCGAGCGAACACTATCCTGGTGTTCACAATCTTCTATCATTCGGAGGAGGAACCCGCCTTGCAATGCCAAGCAATATCTGCGTCGGACTTATCATCATTGAAGCCCGGTTAGGGGCTACCGAGGAGTCTGGATTAGGGGTGTCCGGATAGCGGACTACCATCATCACCGAACTATCATCGCCGGACTATCATCATCGACCGGACTCCAAGACTATGAAGATACAAGATTGAAGACTTCTCCCGTGTCCGGATGGGACTTTCCTTGGCGTGGAAGGCAAGCTTGGCGATACGGATATGTAGATCTTCTACCATTGTAACCGACTCTATGTAACCCTAGCCCTCTCCGTGTCTATATAAACCGGATGGCTCTAGTCCGCAGACCATCGTAACAACAACCCTTACAATCATACCATAGGCTAGCTTCTAGGTTTAGCCTCCTTGATCTCGTGGTAGATCCACTCTTGTAAACATCCACAATATCAATATCAATCGAAAGCGGGACGAGGGTTTTACCTCCATCAAGAGGGCCGAACCTGGGTAAAACATCGTGTCCCTTGTCTCCTGTTACCATCCGCCTAGACGCACAGTTCGGGACCCCCTACCCGAGATCCGCCAGTTTTGACACCGACAGGTGGCCTTCGGGATACAAAGGTTCCTGAGTCATTCTACCAGTTCTAGTAGCCACTCTAACAGCATAATCATTTTTCTTACTATTCATTTCATCAAGCACTTCTTTCTGAGCTTTAAGTACTTGTTCTACTTGAGTGGTAACCATAGAAGCATGTTTGCTAACAAGTTTAAGTTCACCTCTAATATTGGCCATATAATCACTCAAGCGTTTAATCATGAAGGTATTCTGTTTTAATTGTCTACCAAAATAAGCATTAAAGTCATCTTGCTTAAACATAAAGTTACCAAACTCATCCAAGCACTGACTAGCAATTTTAGTAGGAGGTACTTCAGCTTTATCATATCTATAGAGAGAATTTACCTTTACTACTTGTGTCGGGATATCGGGATCAGGAGGTTCTTCGGTGAATAAAGAATTGAGATCATACACTTCTTCAACAGGCGGTAGATTAAGACCATGTATTTGTTCAATGGGAGGTAAATTCTTAACATCTTCAGCTTTAATACCTTTTTCTTTCATAGATTTCTTTGCCTCTTGCATATCTTCGGGACTGAGAAATAGAACACCCCTCTTCTTCGGAGTTGGTTTAGGAATAGGCTCAGTAATTGGCTCTGGAGCTGGCTCGGGAATTGGCTCAGGAGGTGCCCAATTATTTTCATTTGTCAACATATTATTCAATAGAATTTCAGCTTCATCCGGTGTTCTTTCCTCAAAAGAGAACCAACACAACTATCCGTAATCTCTGGAAGCATCGGTTAGTCCATTATAAAAGATATCAAGTATTTCAGGTTTCTTAAGAGGATGATCAGGCAAAGCATTAAGTAACTTGAGAAGCCTCCCCTAAGCTTGTGGGAGACTCTCTTCTTCAATTTGCACAAAATTATATATTTCCCTCAAAGTAGCTTGTTTCTTATGAGCAGGGAAATATTTAGCAGAGAAGTAATAAATCATATCCTGGGGACTACACACACAACCAGGATCAAGAGAATTAAACCATATCTTAGCATCACCCTTTAACGAGAACGAAAATATTTTGAGTATATAAAAGTAGCGCGATCTCTCATCATTAGTAAACAGGGCAGCTATATCATTTAACTTAGTAAGATGTGCCACAACAGTTTCAGATTCATAGCCGTAAAAAGGATCAGATTCAACCAAAGTAATTATATCGGGATCAACAGAGAATTCATAATCCTTATCAGAACACGATAGGTGAAGTAGCAAAAGGTGGTCAGGTCTCATCCTATCTCTAAGAGATTCTTTACTCTATTTAACTAGCAGCCTCTTAAGTTCGTATTCATCTTGGCAAGCAAAAATAGCTGCGTAAGATTCCGCATCAAAAGATAACCCTCGGGAATAGCAGTCATATTTTCATCATCACTTTCATCATTGTATTCAGTTTCAATATTTTCTCTTTCTCCAGACCTAGAAATTTGTTCATCTATAAATTCACCAAGGAGCACAGTAGTATCAAGCATAGAAGTAGTTTCATCATAAGTATCATGCATAGCGAAGTGGCATCATCAATAACATGCACATATCGTAATCTAATAGCGTAAACAGGTTTAGGTGTCGCTAGCTTACTCATAACACAAGGTGAATCAAGTGCGAGCTAGATGGCAGTTCCTTAACTCCCTCAGTAGTTGAGGGATAAATTGTTGTCTTAGCGCCTTTCAAGTTCTTCATAGTGTCCAGCAGATATAAATCCCAAGTGACTCAAAGAATAGAGCTATGCTCCCGACAACGGCGCTTTAAAAGGTCTTGATAACCCACAAGTATAGGGGATCGCAACAGTTTTCGAGGGTAGAGTATACAACCCAAATTTATTGATTCGACACAAGGGGAGCCAAAGAATATTCTCAAGTATTAGCAGCTGAGTTGTCAATTCAACCACACCGAAACTTAGTATCTGCAGCAAAGTGTTTAGCAGCAAAGTAATATGATAGTGGTGGTAACGGTAACAAAAGTAAAGACAGAAAAATAATGTTTTTGGTATTTTGTAGTGATTGTAACAAGAGTAACGGAAAAGTAAATAAGCGTAAACCAAGATATGGAAAGCTCGAGGCGCTTGGATAAGTGATGGATAATTATGCGGATGCGGTTCATCATGTAATGATCATAACATAGGGTGACATGTAACTAGCTCCAGTTCATCAATGTAATGTAGGCATGTATTCCAGAATAGTCATACGTGCTTATGGAAAAGAATTTGCATGACATCTTTTGTCCTACCCTCCCGTGGCAGCGGGGTCCTATTGGAAACTAAGAGATATTAAGGCCTCCTTTTAATAGAGAACCAGAAAAAAGCATTAGCACATAGTGAATACATGAACTCCTCAAACTATGGTCATCACCGAGAAGTATCCCGATTATTGTCACTTCGGGGTTGTCGGATCATAACACATATGTAACGCCCCGGATTCGATGCGCCAGGTGTCCTTCAGTTATTCGCCGTCGTTGCCATGTCATGTGCTTGCGTGTTGCACTTTGTCATGTCATCTTCTGCATTTTATACCATGTCGTCATGAGCATTTCATTTTGCATACGTGTTCGCCTCATGCATCCGAGCATTTTCCCGTTGTCCGCTTTTCCAATCCGCACTCCTATGTCTCCGCGCGCCTTTTACCTTATTTCGAGTGGCATAAAATGTTCTCGGAATGGGTTGGAACTTGGCGTGCAGTCTTATTATAGTGTAGACAGGCCGCTGCCAAGTTTCATCGCATTCGAGTCCATTTGATAGCCCTACCGTTAAACTTATAGCGCATCGTAGCGGTCAACGTCTGACGCTGGTCTCCGAAAACTGTTGCCGGCTGCCGTCCTCCCTCTCTTCTCAGCCCACAACCATCTACACAACTCACCGCAGCCCACCTAGACTCTGCTTAACCCCCTCGCGATCGGATCCGTCGGATCGCGATCGGAGGTTCCAAACCCTCCTAACCCTCAAACCCTAGCCCTACCTATAAAAGGAAGCCTCCTTCCATTTTTAGCAAGCAGCCAAACCCCTCCTCGAAATCGCACGCCAGCCTCCTCCCACCTCGAGGGCCGCGCCACCAACCTCCTCCACCGCGCCGCCACCTTCCTCCAGATTCGCCCTCACCGCCACTTGGGCGCGCCCGGATTGGCCTGCCGTGCTTCAAGGCCGCTGGCCCTGTGGCGATGGCAAGCCACCACGCCGCCCTGCCTCCTCCTCCTCCCGCAGGCCCGGCTGAGCCCATCAGAGGTCCGGCTGGCCGAACGGGCCGAGCCGCCCGCGCCTCGCCCGCCGCCTCGCCCCGCCGCCGCTGAAGTCGCCGAGTCGACCGGCCATCAGATCATCCCGGGCGAGCCCTCGCCGGAGAGCCTCGCCTCGCCCGATCCCCTGGGCCCGCCGACCCTGCGCCGCCAAGGGCGCGCTGGTCGTCAGCCGAGCAGAGCTCCCTTCCCAGCGACCTCGCGGAGATCCGCTTCACCGGTGAGCTGCGTGCTGCCCCGGCCCGCTTCCTCCTCCCTCTCCGCTCCTCTCGACCCGCTCTCTCACGCAGATCGGCGCCGTCAGCCCAGACCACGCCGCCGGCCGCCTCCTCGCCCGCGTTCGCCTCCCCTCGCCGCTGCGGCCTTTCACGGGCGCCGGCGCCGCCATGGCCCTCGTCCGGATCGGGATCGAGGAGGTCACAAGACAGCGCCTGTGGGCGCGCCCCTGGCTGGCCCATCTCCCTGCCCAGCAAGGCTGCCTCCGCCCAGCCTGCCTCCTCCCGCAACCCGGGCCGAGCCCACTAGGTTGACTTTTCCCCCCGGTTTTTTTCACTAAGTCCCCGAGTTTTCAGTAGTTTTCATGCATTTTCATCATGTCATAACTTTGCATCCGTAGCTCCGTTTTGTACGTGTAATATGTCAAAATGTTAGTCTCGATGAGTAGATCATTTCATCTCATTGCATCATTTTCATTTGAGCTCATCTTGATGCCCGTAATGCTGTTGGAAGAGGCTATGTGATGTTAGTTTCTGTTTCTTAACAGAACATGCACTTTTGTCATTTTTGCTATGATTGATGTGTGCACCCTATGAACTTGAGTCCTACATGTGTTTTGTAATATGACATGCCATATTTCCAGGGGTGTATGCCATGTATTTTTGTGATCTATGTGGTGACTAGCACAAGCATGCAAACTAGGCTTCATGATGTTGCTGATTTCAGCCCCTGTTTTGCTGATATTTTTTATGCCATGTAAACTTGATGCTACCGAGAGATCCATGCATATTTTGAGATACTTCAGTAAGGATGTTTTGGACATATGGTTATTCTCTATCCATCCATGCCCTTGTTTGCAATTATGGAGTGCCATAGCTTGAGCCAATCGAGCTCTACTTTTGCTATAAAATGTTTCCTGGCAGGTTGTTTACATGTTATTCAATTTTGCCAAGGTTGTTGTTGTTTATCCTTGCATGCTATGTTGTTGTTCTTGCCATGTATAGCTTCTATGCCATGTCTTATTACTATGAGTTGCCTTGCCATGCCATGTATTGCTCTGTGGTGAGTGGTTCAAGCTCACCAACATGCCTACTTATCGTTGTTCCTGCCATGTATGAATCTGTAATATAACTTGCCATGTTTACATGGGTGCCATCATATTTTCTGATCCTTTTTGGCTTATGGTCAGTAAGGGACTATTGTTCTATGCTTTGAGTAGATTCATGCCATGCCTTTGTTTTCCATGATAAGTTCCTGTAACATGTTGTTTGATAGCTCTAAAGATTGCAACCTGATGTTATTTCTGCTAAAGTCTGAAACTGTTATTATTTGCAATCTTGCCATGTCATTTTGAGCATGTTCTAGTTGTTTCTGGAGATAGCTCAGTGATCATGTTTTGTCATGCTTTACCTGTACATCATGCCCATGCCTTTTTTTTCATGTTGAGATTCTGTAGCATGTTGTTTTGATGCTTGCAATATGCCTAGTTGCTGTTTTGGGCAGATTGTTGTCATAACTTGTATAGTGTGTATGTGTTGAACCGTTGCTCCGTTTTGAGTGTGCTCTATATGAAACTTGCTTGATTTTGCATGTAGCTTCATATTATCATGTTGCATCCTTGTTTTGAGGTGTTTGCTTGATGTTTGGGTGCATTTTGCATCAATGCCATGTTTAACTTGTTTTGCTCATATCTTCTAGACCGTAGCTCCGAATCTAATGAACTTTATATGTAACTTGACTAGAATTTCGCGTAGATCATTGTGGTGCATTTTAAATTGCTGTTTAACAACTTGAACATAAGGATTATTCAGATCTGGACCAATTTCGAAACTTGCATATGAGGACTTACCGGAATAGTTATATGTTGTTTCCGGCCTCATTTAAACTTGCTTTGATGTGTTGCTCTTGTTTGCATCATATCTTGCCATGATTAGCTTCATGTAGCTTTGTCATGCATCATGCTTGTCGTGCATCATGTCTTGTTCATGTGTGGTGTGTTTACTATGTTGTGTGCTTCTTCTTGTTAGTTCCTGCTTGCTATGATCGTGAGGATTCGTTCGTCTTCGCTTGGTTCGGCTTCATCCGCTCATCTTCTTCATGGACTCGTTCTTCTTCCTTGCGGGATTTCAGGCAAGATGACCGCTACCCTGGATCTCACTACTATCATTGCTATGCTAGTTGCTTCGTTCTTTCGCTATGCTGCGCTACCTATCACTTGTCGCTCATGCCTCCCAAATTGCCATGTCGCCTCTAACCTTTGTCACCCTTCCTATGCAAACCGTTGTTTGGCTATGTTACCGCTTTGCTCAGCCCTCTTATAGCGTTGTTAGTTGGTGAAGATGAAGTTTGTTCCTTGTTGAACATGGAGATGTTGTTTCTTGTTGGAACATGTTTACTTGTTGGGATATCACAATATATCTTGTTTAATTAATGCATCTATATACTTGGTAAAGGGTGGAAGGCTCGGCCTTATGCCTGGTGTTTTGTTCCACTCTTGCCGCCCTAGTTTCCGTCATATCGGTGTTATGTTCCCGGATTTTGCGTCCCTAACGCGGTCGGGTGATTTATGGGACCCCCTTGACAGTTCGCTTTGAATAAGACTTTTCTAGGAAGGCCCAACATTGGTTTTACCATTTGCCTCACCAATGCCCTTTTTCCCTTGGGTTTCCGGAGCCCGAGGGTCATCTTTATTTTAGCCCCCCCCCGGGCCAGTTCTCCTTCGAAAGTGCTGGTCCAAACCGAAGCGATGTCCAATACCCTGGCAATCAGGGTTTATGCCAACCCGACGCCTTGCTCATCCGGTGTGCCCCGAGAACGAGGTACGTGCGACTCCTATCGGGATTTGTCGGCACATCCGGCGGCTTTGCTGGCCTTGTTTTATTGTGTCGAAATGTCTTGTAGCCGGATTTCGAGACTTATCGGGTCTTCCCGGGAGAAGGAATATCCTTCGTTGATCGCGAGAGCTTATCATGGGCTTGTTGGGACACCCTGCAGGTTTGAACTTTCGAAAGCCGTGCCCGCAGTTATGTGGCAGATGGGAATTTTTAATATCCGGTTGTAGTAAACTTAAAGCAAACTCTTCTAAAATACACCAACCGTGTAGCGAACCGTGAGTGTCTCTTTTCGGGTTGATCGAGAGGAGAACACGGTTTCGGGTTATGTCCGACGTAAGTAGGAGTTCGTGATCACTTCTTGATCATTGCTAGTTGGCGACGTGCCTTTGTTTCTCTTCTCGCTCTCATTTATGTATGTTAGCCACCATATATGCTTAGTCGCTGCTGCAACCTCACCACTTTACCCCTTCCTTTCCCTTCAAGCTTTGCTAGTCTTGATACCCATGGTAATGGAATTGCTGAGTCCTCGTGGCTCACAGATTACTACAACACCAGTTGCAGGTACAGGTTGTGCGATGATCTTGACGCGAGAGCGATGTTTGCTTGTCTTGGAGTTCTTCATCCGCTTCTTCTTCGATCAAGGGATAGGTTCCGGTCGGCAGCCTGGCTAGCGGTGGTGGATATTGTTTGAGTTTCTGTTTATGTTTCATCCGTAGTCGGATGTTGATCTTGTACATGATGTTGATGTATTCTGGTGGCATTGTAAGCCTTTTGTATGTATCCCCACTATTATGTAATGTTGATGTAATGATATTCACCTTGCAAAAGCTGCCCAATATCTTGGGTCTATCCTTGGTGGGACCGTCGAGTTCCTTTTGGATAGGGTCGATATTGGGCGTGACAAGTTGGTATCAGAGCCTCGACCGACCCTAGGAGCCCCCTTGATTGATCGTGTAGTTTGGTCGTTGTTGAGTCTAGAAGAAAACTATTTTCAGAGTCTAGTTATATCGGAGAGTAGGAATTCTTTTTACTCCTCAGCCCCTTCGTCGCTCTGGTGAGAATTCTTGACGTAGGTGTTTTGAATTACTCCTCTTCCCGTTCAAAATTTTCTTTAGGATCACGTGGTTAGTTTCGTGAGTTGTCCATCCTCTTTTGTCCGGTGCATCTCTCGTCAAGTCGACTCGAACCTCTTTGTCTTTGGGAGATCAATCCTCAGCTATTTTTCGATCGATGTTGTTTCCCTGTCCGAAGTTGTCCTTGTTTTTCCCACCCGCCCACCCTTTTTCATCTCGGAACCGGAGTCTGTAATCGAGTATCCATCCTACTCGTGTGAAGTTTTTGCTCTCTCTCATCAATGATTTCAACCGGTGTTTTCTATTCAAGATATTCGTCGATTCCCCCTTCCAGTTGCCTGTGTTTTTCCCGCCCTCCCACCCTCTTCTTCCCGGAGTTTGAGTCTGTTTCACCATCGATTTCATCTGTGACGGAGCCTCTTCGCCTTCCTCAATTATTTTAACCGTGAATTCTCGTCTGCTCGTCATTCTTCATCCTTTTCTTTTCCCGGTGGACTCAATTCAAGTTTTTCGGTGTTGATCATATTCTTTCTCTCGGCTCAAGTGTTTTTCCTTGCTCATTTGCCTCTCGCCATTCAATCATTCCGGAGTTCTGAAGACATCTCAGGAGACTCGTCTGTGTTTGAATTAATTCGAGGTTGTGACCTCATTCAAATATTGTAATTCTTCCAGTGCATCATCTATCTGTTCAACATCCCTTTCCAACGGTGTTTTCTTTCAGTGGGCCCTAACCTACAGGTCTTTTCCCAGGATCTTACCTGACTCTTCTAATTATTCCGGAGCCATTCTTAATTCTTTTTGAAGTTTGACGTAAGAATGAATTTCATCAGTCAGATGCCTTTCCAAGATCGATTTCAAATCATTTCATTGTTGGCTCAACCTCTCCGCCTTTTCATTTCACCGGAGTACCTAAATAATTTTGGTGTTGTTTCTCGTCGTCATTTGAAGACCGAAGAAAAGTTCCTTGTAAATCTTGTCCGTTCTCCCGGAGATTCATGGTGATAGCTCGATGTTATCCTTTCTAATTGTTTCCAATTGTGCAAATTCTTTTCATCCATCCGGAGCATTTCAGGAGTTGCTTTCTCTCTCGATTATCCGGAGGCCATCTTTTCGGAAGATTTCTTCATTCTAAGTTTTTTTTCAAATTGGTTCTCCAATTATTCCATATTCGTTGCCCCTTCGTTCGTCTCAATATTATTCTGGTGCTTCGTTCAAGTATTCTTCTGTCAGTTCGCGATCTCCTTGTTCTCTTGCATTTTAATTCCCTCAAGTATCTCCATGCTTCTCTAATTCTGCCCGATGATTGTTTCTTTTCATCAGTCATTTCGAATTCTTACGATGGTTCGTTCAAGATTATTTTCCTTGTTTATCATATTAATTCATTCGTTCTTTTCAATCCTACCGGTGGTTCATGAAGACCTTCTCAAGTTTGCGATATGTCATTTCTCAATTCTTTTTCAAGAAGAATAAGTAGTTTGCAAAATCCATGGTTGGTCATCAATTTAATTTGATGAAGGATAAGCATACAATAAATCTTATTCTTATTTCATCCAAGTGAATAATCTTTTTCTTCGGAGTTTGTTCTTGATGAATAAATTCTAGTTCCAAGTGTTTTAATCTTTTCTTTTCCGGAGTTCAGAAATTTCGTCGGTCATTTCGTCGGAACCTCCATCTTAATCACCGCAAGGCTCATCTTATTCTTTCGTCCTTCATTCTATCTCATCATCCTTTTGTTACCGGAGTTCTTCACGGTGGATCATCATGATTTAATTCATTCTCCAAAGAGTTCATCAAGATTCTTGTTGGTGGAATTCAAGTATCTTTTCTTCTTGCATCTCTAAGTGTAATTAATTCTCCGTATTCTTTTGAAGTGGAGTTTTGCATTTCTTCGTTCTTCTCAGCTATTTAATCTTTTCTGTTTGTGGTCGGCGATCAGCTCATAATTTTGAGAGGTTATCCATAAGTCCACAACAATCTTATTCTTTTCGGTGATGATTTTTTTCCAACAACTCCGTTCAATCCTTCCTTCTAAGTTCTTTTCATTCAATTCTTTCAATTCTTCCGGAGGCATTGTGTTGTTCCTCTCGTCAACTATCGTTCCATTTCGTCAAACTTAGATCCAACTCCTTCCATGTTCAGCCGGAGTGCTGCATAAATCCTTTCAGTCTTATTCGTTTCTTATCGAGTTCTAACCAGAGTTGTTTCATAGTCTATCTGTGTGACGCCCGGGTTATTACGCTACAGTAATCCCCGCTAATGATGCCACGTCACCTCGGTTACTGTGGATAAACTCGCGCTAGTTTGAAACCTGTTCGAATTCAAATTCAAAATCAAGCAAACAATAAAAGTTTTCAAATATTAAAACTAAAATGTTGAGAGGAGCCGATAATGCATAGGTAATTATGGTGGTGAAACCACACTTTTATAAAATGTTTAGATACTCCAAAATGAATAAAACAAGAGTAAATACAATTATTTAAGTGCTTTAAAATTAATAAACATTTTCAAAACTAATTTGTTATAAGTAATAAACTATTGTATAAGTGGCATAATTTATAAAATCTATTTAGGTGCCACTTTAGTAAATTGCTAAAACTAAAATAAAATAGAAAAGTAAAAAGGTAAAATAAATAAAAGGAAAACAAGAAGAAGAATAGAGAGAGAGACCCCCCCACCCCCTCGTTGGGCCTCGCCCATTTGGCCATTAGGCTAGCCAGGCCGGCCAAATGGGCCCCACTCCCTCATTATCCCCACCGGGAAACCCTAACCCAGAACCCCCCACTCGCCCCCACTACTCTCCCTTCCCCGATCCGATCTGGATCGGCATCCTCGCTCGCTCGTCGTCCCCGCCGCCACCCCACCGACTCCCACCCGGTGCCGCCCCACCACCGACGCCACCGCCTCGATCCCAAGGTCGCCACCTTCCCCGTCACATTGGACCGCCCATCCCGCCTCTTCCTCGCTTACCCCCTCCCGAGTTGGACGCCATCGCCCGCCGCCCTCGTCGCCGGTGGTCTTGACGCCGCCTGACCGCACCACCGACGCCCTTCCGCCTCCTCGAGCCCATTGCCACTCCTCAGATCTCAAGTGAGGCACGGCCTCCCTCTCTCCCTCTCTCTACTGCTAGGCCTCGTGCCCCTCGCAGTCCGATGCCGCTGTCGCGCTGCCTGCCTTCCTCTGCTCAGGTTGGCGCGCGCTTTGACGCGCGGGCAAGGCGAGGCAGCGCCCGAACGAGCCTTCCGCACCAGACGCCTGTGTCAATGCCATTGTCGATGGTCCGCCATGGTGGCTCCGGCTGCCACTTCTCTCAGAGTTCCTGAGCCCCTCGCCGTGGTTCCTCGAGCTGCTCCGCGTGGCGGAGACCATATTCACCAACCGCCGGCTCCTCGCCTCGTGGTGTGTTTCGTGCGTGAGCACAGCCACCACGATGGTCGGCACGTACACCGACATGCGGGTCTCAAACAGATTAGATTAGGAACTAATCTAATTAGTCAAACTAGCTAACCACTAATAGACACTAACAAGCAGGCCCACCTACTAATTAGGATATATTAAATTAAAACAAAACCCTGTTGGAAAGTAAGCGTCAATGACACGTGGGCCACCCTTTAATAACCCCTAAATTAAGAATTAACTAAACATCATAGAAAACTACAGTAGTATGGCAATCGGGCCCCACTCGCCATATTTGACTAGTCAACGGTCAAACTAGTTGATGTTGTTGATCTGGCTGATGACTGGGCTGTTGACTTGGTCAACTGGGACCCCCCCTGACCCACATGTCAGCCTCTGTACAATTTTTGTGTACACGGTGCTGGGTACATCTAGCAATTTAACATTAATTTCGAATTAAAATAAATTAGAAAATGAATTAAAACTTTGAAAATTAATATAAAATAATCCGTAACTTCGGATGGAAAAACTTTGTACATGAAAGTTGCTCGAACGACGAGGCGAATCCGGATCACGCAATCCGCTCGTCCGCCACACACCTCTAACCTATCGAACCTGCAAACTTTCCTCTCCTGTTCATCTCGTTCGACAGACGTCTCGAACCGGAAAACTTTCCGGATGTTTCCCCTTCGCCAAGACGCTTAGCGCGTTAGAACACGTCTAGCTCGCTCGTTGACTGTTATGCACTTTTCTCGCTATGTATTTACTGTTTCTTCCCCTCTTCTCTCGGTAGACCCCGAGACCGATGTCGATGTCCTCGTGATCGACTACGCCACCGACGACCCCTCTCTCTTGCCAGAGCAACCAGGCAAGCCCCCTTTGATCACTCAGATATCGCCTACTCTCCTCTATACCGCTTGCATTAGAGTAGTGTAGCATGTTATCGCTTTCGATTATACCTATCCCGATGCATAGCCCGTCCTTGTTACTATCTGTTGTTACTTTTACCGCAATCCTATATGCTTAGTATAGGATGCTAGCATTTTCATCTGTGGCCCTACATTCTTGTCCGTCTCGCGTGCTATATTATCGGGCCGTGATCACTCGGGAGGTGATCACGGGTATATACTATATACTTATACATGATACATGTGGTGACTAAAGTCGGGTCGGCTTGTGGAGCACCATGCGAGTGATTCACGGATTGGGGCTGAAGGACCTTTGTCCCGACGGCCCTCTGGATGGATCTTGAGGCGGGCGGCAGGCAGGTTGAGACCGCCTAGAGAGAGGTGGGCCTGGCCTGCTCGGCGCTCGCGGATACTTAACACGCTTAACAAGGTCTTGGTATTTGATCTGAGTTGGCTACGAGCTTATACGCACTAACCATCTACGCTGGAGTAGTTATGGGTATCCCGCGTCGTGGTATCACCGGCATTTCAGACGTCACGACGAGCTGGCACGCCGGATTGGACCTGGAACGCTGATGGGCTAGGTCTGCTTCGGCCACAGACGAATAACGTGTGTGTGCTCGTATGGCGATGGGCCTGCACCCTGCGCGCTTAGGTTTAGACCGCGTGTTGGCCTCTGTTGTGCCTAGGTGGGGCTGCGACGTGTTGATCTTCCGCGGCCGGGCATGACCTGTGAAAGTGTGTCCGCCAAATGGGATCAAGCGTCTTTGGGTAAGATGGTGCACCGCAGGAAGTTAATCTATTAGGATAGCCGTGATCTTCGGTAACAGGACGACTTGGAGTTGTACCTTGAGCTTATGACAACTAGAACCGGATACTTGATAAAACACACCCTTCCAAGTGCCAGATACAACCGGTGGTCGCTCTCGCTCGTGGATATGAGTGGGATTGCGGGTAGGATTATTGCTATATGATGTTACTTGGAGGACTTCAGATCGTCCCTCCTACCTGTTGCAAGACGGTGTCCGTAAGCGTAGTCTTCGTTAAGACTAGCTATCCCCTCTTATTACGGCATTCTGCAGTTTAGTCCTTGATATGGCCTTTACACATATATCCATGCATATGTAGTGTAGCTCCTTGCTTGCAGTACTTTGGATGAGTACTCACGGTTGCATTGTTTACCCTTTCCCCCTACCTATACTCGATTGCTGCAATCGCACGATGGAGCCAGGAGCGACGCCACCGCCACGGCGACTACTACTCCGGAGGTGCCTACTACTACGTGCAGCCCACCGACGACGACTCAGAGTGACCTAGGAGGATCCTGTGCGAGGCCTGCTCTCTCTTCGTCAGATCCCAGCTTTGTGCTAGCCATCTTATGGCACCTTGTTTAACTTATGTCTCAGATCAGATATTGTTGCTTCCGTTGACTCGCCTATGATCGAGCACTTGTATTCGAGCCCTCGAGGGCCCCGGCTTGTATTATGATGCTTGTATGACTTATTTTATTGTAGAGTTGTGTTGTGATATCTTCCCGTGAGTCCTTGATCTTGATCGTACACATTTGCGTGCATGATTAGTGTACGATTGAATCGAGGGCGCCACAAGTTGGTATCGAGCCATCGCTGTAGGAATCCCCTTCCACACTCCTTGGTCAAGTCGAGTCTAGACACCGCAAAACTTTTACTAACTTGGCTGTGTGCCTTACGGCCCACGCCGCCATTGGGTGGTACTAGAATCTTTACTCCTCGACCTTTACTCGGGACTCGAACTCTCTTCTATTCGGGTTAAATGAATTTGCTAAAACAAAACTAACTTTAGGTTCTCGCAAGTACTTTCTCCGGAGAGCCCTCACTTCAGATGATAAATCGCTAATCGGAAGATTTCAAGATACTCTCGATGTTCTCTCGAGACTTTGTGCCCATCACTTTTGCTATTTCGATCACCGATAAATCCGTATGGATAACTACTTACACTTGCCGCTCATACGATCACCCCCATTGATCTTGTTATTACAAGATACCCAAGTTTTCTATTGTTCCGAGAGTACTTTGTGCCTACGCCTAGCAGTTCCTTACTACATGAATACCCCTTCAAATAAATACTCGCACTTGTCGAGTATCCGCCATCCTCGTTGTTCATGTGTTACACAAAATTCTTCAAAATACTATTCGATCTTCCGAGAATCCTCTGGAGCCTTTGGCTCTTGAAATTTTGCTTGCTTGCATTATGGTTAATCCCATAAGTCTCGTAGTCATATTGACATCCCTTGTCATTATCATTTTGAGTCTGTTGACTCAATATGTTTATGAATACCGCAATCATCATTGATTCTTATAAATTACCTTTCGGCTGAGCTGCCATTCTTTAACTGGAATTGGTTCTCGACCAATCCAATTGCCGCTGATTGTACCCTAAGGCTATTCAACTTATCCACCCCTAATCGAGCATTGCTTCGATCCCTTGATTTGGAAATCATAATTCCTTTGCATTTGACAATTGAGTTAGTCATTGTTTCTATAATCTGATCTCCTTGCATTCTTCTTCCTCTAGTTAAGCATCGATGCTCACGTCGGACCCTTGTGGGCCATCGTGTCCATTGTTGATTTTATCCACAAGATCCTTCATATTCAATAACTTTGTGAGACCTTCCACGATACATAATGCCTTTGGTAAATTGTATCCTCTGCTTTGTCAACCATGCTCTACCTCCGAGCTTGAGTTATTTACCCTCGAGTTGATGGTATACGTTCCTAAGATGCCTTGATGGGTTGAACCTATGCCCTCCTTAATATGTGTGAACTCGAAAGTTTTCACGAGTCATACTCTTCCGTATTTGCCGATAAAATTTCAACGCTATAACTTCATCGAAAACGAGAAGTGAATGAAAGGGTATGCATTGGAGAAGTGGAGTCGACCTTGAACCTTATGCTCATGCCCATGGACACGATGTAGATCTTATCATTAAAGCTTCTCTTAAATAATTATTCCTTTGGTATAAGTTCATCTTATATCGTGGATCCGCCTTTTGAAATCGTGGTTCCACCATGTTCTCTTTTAAATACCATTTCTCGTGCAAGTTTTAGCACTTGTCTTCTCAGAGAGCAATACCCTCGTCCAACCTCTACTTTGATCTGTCATCGAGTATTACCCCCGGTATCTCGAGATTATCATGGAACTGCATAACTTCTTATGAGTTCTTCATCAAGTGCTACCTTCCCACCGATTCAAATTTTCACGGGCTCGAAGTTATTAAACACTCAAGGACACCGATAATCGAACCAAGTCCGCACTACAGTTCAACAACTCTTCAAGAAGCTTCTATAAGTACGAAGTTTGAATCCGATCACGCCATTCCTAGCCTGTTTGGCTATATCATTGTCGTGATGATTCTAATTGTGCTACCTGGTCCTTATTCTCGAGCACCAATTTGCGGCGATAGCTAAGCTTACGCCGATTTTCCTCGCCATACCCTTTCACCTTAAACAACAAGCTTGAGTTCGAGTTTGTGCCAGAATCGTGGTTCCAATAACCTCTTGCTTCATCATTCCTTTGACTTGATGTCGTCACGATTGACTACATCTGCATGAAATCTCTCGACAATTGTGTCGTGATCATCATCAACCTTATGAGCTCTTCCAGAATCCAATTGAATTCATGATGGGTAATACCATCCTTCTCATCGACCACTTTATTGCCTTCCGCTCAACACAACTTGTTCGTGTTTTGTGTAAACCTTGAGATCCCTGCTACCAAATAGCTTGATCTTCCTTACCTCGAAGTATTACCATCTCCTTTTGTCAAGGATGTGGTGAGCATTTCACCACCTCTTAAGAATTCTTGATATCATAATACTTCTTGCCATCTGCGCTCATTCCTTGGCCCCGTGATTGTTTTCAACCGAATACCGACAATTGAGCTATGACGTAGAATTAAAACTTCTAGCAAGCCTCTTGCTTTGAAGTGAAATTCTTAGACTATTGATTATTGAATCACCATTCGACGTTGGTCGTGCAACCCAGCCCATATTTCGGTGCACCTTTCAACCAATGTTTAATTGTGTATGTTTTCCTCGAGCATACAACATTATACCATTTGAGTGACAAATGTCATCTTCTTGTTCACATTATCATGGAAATCCATCCGCTTGGAATTTCGATGATTTGTCGCCGAGCCCATCAGCGACCTTCTCATCCCTCCTTGGTTTAAGGATGAACTATTGCTTCAAGAACCCGCCCCGTAGTTCATTTCACGAGAATTTTGAAATGTCATTTCGCCTATTTGTGTTGCACCTTTTCTTCTCGGACATCCCGAGTCCGAGGTATCATGACACCAATCGATCTGAATCTCGGTCGATATGATGGTTGGGACAACTTCCCAAGAGTTATGATGTTGATCCTTTGATGACCGGTAACATGATGTCATGCCTAGCACTTCCGGCTGGAGGACCTATCATTATAGATTCCTTTTCAGCAGGGTTATCCATTCATCCATGAGGGAATTGTAATACTGATTCTACAAGTTATTCCAGATGGATCCTTCGTGATTCCAAAGTCTGATCTTCACCAAGGCCATGTCAATGCTATCTCAAGCATGTACGTGATACTTTGATTTTCAACAAGAACATTCAAGCCCAATGCTAAATGTTTCTTGCTCAATTATCCAACACCGTTGTATGGGTAATGTCATGAAATTTCTCTCCCTTACCTAAAGGGTTTTCTACATTATATCCTCGTAATGGATATCATGCTCGCTTATCCTTGGGAAGGATATACCCTCGAAATATGTGTTTAAACACATTTTCCTTCCCATTGTTCTGCTTAACCTAATGATCACATTTTCCTTTCCATGGGTCTGTTTGACCCTTCTTGGATATATATAATCTAAGCAGTGATAATCCCTCGCTTAGGTAAGCACCTCGCTGTACCACTGTAAGTAAGACCCTATTACTATTGTTGATGACATTAGGTAACCACCGATGGACGAGAACCTTGCCTATTGGTCCGCCTCGCTCAACGAAAGCAGAAAATGGTTCTCTTCGTCCCTCGCCTTGGTACCTATGTTGTTACCGACATGACCTCGACTCTCTCTCGACATGCCTTGCTTACATGATCGTGCAAGAGGTCACCAACCTCCTACTTTAACCACATGGTGGGCCCATGACCCACAGTTTCACAGATCGAAACTCGACTCTCCCACACACCCCTTGTCAAGTTATTCCTCACGCTTGACCTTGTATGTAATTCACGGGCCACTTGCTCGTTGATCAATCCGGTATCGACGCGATACTTACTCTCGCTACTCAACCCCTTTTCACTCGTTCAAAGCTTCGAGCAACTATCTATCCGCTTGAGCCTATTATGGTACTTTTCAGACCTTACTCTCGAGGTATTTCATATGTTCAACTCGAGAGATAATCTTATACTAATTCATGGGTTAACCCAGATTGTTTCCCTCAAAAGCATTATGTCGTAGTGAGATGCCCCTTATCTTTCGTAAGTACGATGGAGTTCCCGAAGAAATGATGACAAGTTTATCATGATGCATCGGAATAAAGGATTGAAGACATCAACGAAAGGAACTAACTTCTTCGGGAAGATCCGTTAGAATATCGTAACCAGGACTTTCCCCTTACTCCCCTCTTAAATCTCGGGACGAGATTTCTTGTAGTGGAGGAGAATTGTGACGCCCGGGTTATTACGCTACAGTAATCCCCGCTAATGATGCCACGTCACCTCGGTTACTGTGGATAAACTCGCGCTAGTTCGAAACCTGTTCGGATTCAAATTCAAAATCAAGCAAACAATAAAAGTTTTCAAATATTAAAACTAAAATGTTCGGAGTGAGCCAGATAATGCATAGGTAATTATGGTGGTGAAACCACACTTTTATAAAATGTTTAGATACTCCAAAATGAATAAAACAGTAGCAAATACAATTATTTAAGTGCTTTAAAATTAATAAACATTTTCAAAACTAATTTGTTATAAGTAATAAACTATTGTGGCAGTGGCATAATTTATAAAATCTATTTAGGTGCCACTTTAGTAAATTGCTAAAACTAAAATAAAATAGAAAAGTAAAAGGTAAAATAAATAAAAGGAAAAGAAGAAGAAGAATAAAGAGAGAGAGACCCCCCTCCACCCCCTCGTTGGGCCTCGCCCGGTGGCCATTAGGCTAGCCAGGCCCGGCCAGGGCCCCCACTCCCTCATTATCCCCACTCCGGGAAACCCTAACCCAGAACCCCCACTCGCCCCCACTACTCTCTCCTTCCCCGATCCGATCTGGATCGGCATCCTCGCTCCGCCGTCGTCCCCGCCGCCACCCCACCGACTCCCACCCGGTGCTGCCCCACCACCGACGCCACCGCCCGATCCCAAGGTCGCCTCACCTTCCCGTCCGCACTGGACCGCCCATCCCGCCTCTTCCTCGCTTACCCTCCCGAGTTGGACGCCATCGCCCCGCCGCCCTCGTCGCCGGCGGCCCGGACGCCGCTTTGACCGCACCACCGACGCCCTTCCGCCTCCTCGAGCCCATTGCCACTCCCCTGCATCGCAAGTGAGGCACGGCCTCCCTCTCTCCTCTCTCTACTCGTGCTAGGCCTCGTGCCCTCGCAGTCCGATGCCGCTTGCCGCGCTTGCTTGCCTTCCTTCGCTCAGGTTGCTGGCCAAGCCTTGACGCGCTTCGGGCGAGGCGAGGCCCGCCTCGAACGAGCCTTCCAGACCGCACGCCTGGTCAATGCCGCTGTCGATGGCCCGCCGCGGTGGCTCCGGCCGCCACTTCTCTCAGAGTTCCTGAGCCCTCCGCCGTGGTTCCTCGAGCTGCCCGCCGTGGCCGGAGACCATATTCACCAACCGCCGGCCTCGCCTCGTGGTGTGTTCGTCAGTGAGCACAGCCACACCGATGGGCGGCACGTACACCGACATGCGGGTCCCAGCAGATTAGATTAGGAACTAATCTAATTAGTCAAACTAGCTAACCACTAATAGACACTAACATGCAGGCCCATCTACTAATTAGGATATATTAAATTAAAACAAAACCTCGTTGGAAAGTAGCGCCAATGACACGTGGGCCACCCTTTAATAACCCCTAAATTAAGAATTAACTAAACACTGTTAGAAAACTACAGAGTATGGCAACTGGGCCCCACCTGCCATATTTGACTAGTCAACGGTCAAACTAGTTGACTGTTGACTGGGCTGATGACTGGGCTGTTGACTTGGTCAACTGGGACCCCCCCTGACCCACATGTCAGCCTGTGTACAATTTTTGTGTACACGGTGCTGGGTACATCTAGCAATTTAACATTAATTTCGAATTAAAATAAATTAGAAAATGAATTAAAACTTTGAAAATTAATATAAAATAATCCGTAACTCGGATGGAAAAACTTTGTACATGAAAGTTGCTCGTAACGACGAGACGAATCCGGATACGTGATCCGCTCGTCCGCCACACACCTCTAACCTATCGAACCTGCAAACTTTCCTCTCCGGTTCATCATCGACAGACGTCCGAACCGGAAAACTTTCCTGATGTTTCTTCGCCAATGTCGCTTAGCGCCATGTTAGAACACGCCTAGCTCGCTCTGCTGACTGTTATGCACTTGCTCGCTATGTATTTACTGTTTCTTCCCCTCTTCTCTCCGGAGACCCCGAGACCGGCGTCGATGTCCTCGTGATCGACTACGCCACCGACGACCCCTCTCTCTTGCCAGAGCAACCAGCAAGCCCCCCCTTTGATCACAGATATCGCCTACTCTCCTCTATACCGCTTGCATTAGAGTAGTGTAGCATGTTATCGCTTTCAGATTATACCTATCCCGATGCATAGCCTGTCCTTGTTACTATGTTGTTACCTTTACCGCAATCCTATATGCTTAGTATAGGATGCTAGCATTTTCATCTCGTGGCCCTACATTCTTGTCCGTCTGCGCGTGCTATACTATCGGGCCGTGATCACTCGGGAGGTGATCACGGTATATACTATATACTTATACATGATACATGTGGTGACTAAAGTCGGTCGGCTTGTGGAGCACCCATGAGTGATTCACTTGATTGGGGGCTGAAAGGACCTTTGTCCCGACGGCCCTCTGGATGGATCTTGAGGCGAGCGGCAGGCAGGTTGAGACCGCCTAGGAGAGAGGTGGGCCTGGCCTGTTCGGCGTTCATGGATACTTAACACGCTTAACGAGGTCTTGGTATTTGATCTGAGTTGGCTACGAGCTTATACGCACTAACCATCTACGCTGGAGTAGTTATGGGTATCCCGCCGTGGTATCACCGGCACTTCAGACGTCAATGACGGGCGCTGCCGCCGGATTGGACTGAACGCTGATGGGCTAGGTCTGCTTCGGCGCACAGATAGCGAACTTGGTGTGTGCTCGAGGCGATGGGCCTGCCCTGCGCTTAGGTTTAGACCGGCGTGTTGGCCTCTCTGTTGTGCCTAGGTGCGGCTGCGACGTGTTGATCTTCCGCGGCGGGCATGACCCAGAAAGTGTGTCCGCCAAATGGGATCAAGCGTCTTTGGGTAAGATGGTGCACCCGCAGGAAGTTAATCTATTCGGATAGCCGTGATCTTGATAACAGGGCGACTTGGAGTTGTACCTTGAGCTTATGACAACTAGAACCGGATACTTGATAAAACACACCCTTCCAAGTGCCGATATAACCGATGGTCGCTCTCGCTCGGGGATATGAGCAGGGATTGCGGGTAGGATTATTGCTATATGATGTTACTTGGAGGACTTCAGATCGCCCCTCCTACCTGCTGCAAGATAGGTGTCCGAGTTTAGTCTTCGTTAAGACTAGCTATCCTCTCTTATTCGGCATTCTGCAGCTTTAGTCCTCGATATGGCCTTTACACATATATCCATGCATATGTAGTGTAGTTCCTTGCTTGCGTAGTACTTTGGATGAGTACTCACGGTTGCATTGTTTCCCCTTTCCCCTACCTATACTCGATTGCTGCAATCGACGATGGTGCCAGAGAGCGACGCCACCGCCACGGCGACTACAACTCCGGAGGTGCCTACTACTACATGCAGCCCACGACGGCGACTGGGAGGACCTAGGAGGATCCTGTGCGGGAGGCCTGCTCCTCTTCGATCCAGATCCCGCTTTGTGCTAGCCATCTTATGGCACCTTGTTTAACTTATGTCCGTACTCAGATATTGTTGCTTCCGTTGACTCGTCTATGATCGAGCACTTGTATTCGAGCCCTCGAGGCCCTGGCTTGTATTATGATGCTTGTATGACTTATTTTATTGTAGAGTTGTGTTGTGATATCTTCCCGTGAGTCTCTTGATCTTGATCGCATACATTTGCGTGCATGATTAGTGTACGATTGAATCGAGGGCGCCACAAGTTGGTATCGAGCCGAACGCCTCAGAGAATCCCCTTCCACACTCCTTGGTCAAGTCGAGTCTAGACATTGCAAAAACTTTTACTAACTTGGCTGTGTGCCTTACGGGCCCACGCCGCCATTGGGTGGTACTAGAATCTTTTACTCCTCGACCTTTACTCGGGACTCGAACTCTCTTCTATTCGGGTTAAATGAATTTGCTAAAACAAAACTAACTTTAGGTTCTCACAAGTACTTTCTCCGGAGAGCCCTCACTTCAGATGATCGTCGCTAATCAAGATTTCAAGATACTCTCGATGTTCTCTCAAACTTTGTGCCCATCACTTTTGCTATTTCGATCACCGATAAATCCGTATGGATAACTACTTACACTTGCCGCTCATACGATCACCCCCATTGATCTTGTTATTACAAGATACCCAAGTTTTCTATTGTTCCGAGAGTACTTTGTGCCTACCGCCTAGCAGTTCCTTACTACATGAATACCCCTTCAAATAAATACTGCACTTGTCGAGTATCCGCCATCCCCGTTGTTCATGTGTTACACAAAATTCTTCAAAATACTATTCGATCTTCCGAGAATCCTCTGGAGCCTTTGGCTCTTGAAATTCTTGCTTGCTTGCATTATGGTTAATCCCATAAGTCTCGTAGTCATATTGACATCCCTTGTCATTATCATTTTGAGTCTGTTGACTCAATATGTTTGCGAATACCCGCAATCATCATTGATTCTTATAAATTACCTTTCTGGCTGAGCTGCCATTCTTTTAACTGGAATTGGTTCTCGACCAATCCAATTGCCGTTGATTGTACCCTAAGGCTATTCAACTTATCCACCCCTAATCAGAGCATTGCTTCTGATCCCTTGATTTGGAAATCATAATTCCTTTGCATTTGACAATTGAGTTAGTCAGTTGTTTCTATAATCTGATCTCCTTGCATTCTTCTTCCTCTAGTTAAGCATCGATGCTCACGCTGACCCTTGTGGGCCATCAGTCCATTGTTGGATTTTATCCACAAGATCCTTCATATTCAATAACTTTGTGAGACCTTTGCATCTATATACTTGGTAAAGGGTGGAAGGCTCGCCTTATGCCCGTGTTTTGTTCCACTTTCGCCTCTAGTTTCCGCCATATCGGTGTTATGTTCCGGATTTTGCGCCCCTAACGCTCGGGTGATTTATGGGACCCCTTGATTCGCTTTGAATAAGACTTCTAGAAGGCCCAACATTGGTTTTACCATTTGCCTCACCAATGCCCTTTTTTCCTTGGGTTTCGGAGCCCGAGGGTCATCTTTATTTTAGCCCCCGCCAGTTCTTCTCGAAAAGGTCCAAACCGAAGGATGTCCAAAGGCCGCACTGTGGTTTGCCAACCCGACGCCTTGCTCATCCGGTGCTCTCGAGAACGAGGTATGTATACTTATCGGGATTTGTTTGACATCCGGCGGCTTTGTGGTCTTGTTTTATTGTCACAAATGTCTTGTAGCCGGATTTCAGACTATCGGTCTTCCCGGAGAAGGAATATCCTTCGTTGATCGCGAGAGCTTATCATGGGTTGTTGGGACACCCCAGTGGTTTGAACTTTCAAAGCCGTGTCTGCAGTTATGTGGCGATGGGAATTTTTTAATATCCGCCAGTAAACTTAAAGCAAACTCTTCTAAAATACACCAACTCGTGCGTGAATCGTGAGTGTCTCTTTTCGTTGATCGAGAGGAGAACACGGTTTCGGGTTATGTCCGACGAAGTAGGAGTTCGTGATCACTTCTGATCATTGCTAGTTGGCACTGCCTTTGTTTCTCTTCTCGCTCATTTATGATGTTAGCCACCATATATGCTTAGTCGCTGTCGCAACCTCACCACTTTACCCTTCCTTTCCCTTCAAGCTTTGCTAGTCTTGATACCCATGGTAATGGAATGTCGAGTCCTCGTGGCTCACAGACATTACAACACCGCTTGCAGGTACAGTTGTGCGATGATTCGACGAGAGCGATGTTTGCTTGTCTTGGAGTTCTTCATCCGCTTCTTCTTCGATCAAGGGATAGGTTCAGTGTCGCACTGGCTAGTGGTGGATATTGTTTGAGTTTCATTATGTTTCATCCGAGTGGATGTTGATCTTGTACATGATGTTGATGTATTCGTGGCATTGTGCCTTTTGTATGTATCCCCACTATTATGTAATGTTGATGTAATGATATTCACTCAAAAGCTGCCCAATATATGGGTCTATCTTGGTGGGACCGCCGAGTTCCTTTTGGATAGGGTCGATATTGGGCGTGACAAGTTGGTATCAGCCTCGACCAACCCTAGGAGCCCCCTTGATTGATCGTAGTTTGGTCGTTGTTGAGTCTAGAAGAAAACTATTTTCGAGTCTAGTTATATCGAGAGTAGGAATTTTTACCTCACCCTTCGTCGCTCCGTGAGAATTCTTGACGAGGTGTTTTGAATTACCTTCCTGCTCAAAATTTTCTTTAGGATCACGTGGTTAGTTTCGTGAGTTGTCCATCCTCTTGTCCTGGCATCTCGCCAAGTCGACTCGAACTCTTTGTCTTTGGGAGATCAATCTCAGCTATTTTTCGATCGATGTTGTTTCCCTCGTCTGTTGTCCTTGTTTTTCCCAATTCACCACCCTTTTTCATCTCGGAACCGAGTCCAGAATCGAGTATCCATCCTACTGTGAAGTTTTGCCTTCTCATCAATGATTTCAACCGTGTTTTCTATTCAAGATATTCGTTTTCCCTTCCAGCTTGCCTCGTGTTTTTCCCGCCTCCCACCCCTTTCTTCCGGAGTTTGAGTCTGTTTCACCATCGCCATTCAGACGGAGCCTCTTCAGCCTTCCTCAATTATTTTAACCGTGAATTCTCGCCTGCTCGTCATTCTTCATCCTTTTCTTTTCCGTGGACTCAATTCAAGTTTTTCGGTGGATCATATTCTTTCTCGCTCAAGTGTTTTTCCTTGCTCATTTGCTCTCTCGCCATTCAATCATTCCGAGTTCAAGACATCTCAGAGACTCGTCTGGTTTGAATTAATTCGAGGTTGTGACCTCATTCAAATATTGTAATTCTTCCAAAGGCATCATCTATCTGCTCAACATCCCTTTCCAACGGTGTTTTCTCTTTCAACCCATGTGTCTTTTCCCGTGATCTTACCCGACTCTTCTAATTATTCCGAGCCATTCTTAATTCTTTTTGAAGTTTGACGAAGAATGAATTTCATCACCGATGCCTTTCCAAGATCGATTTCAAATCATTTCATTGTTGGCTCAACCTCTCCGCTTTTCATTTCACCGAGTACCTAAATATTTTGGTGTTGTTTCGTCGCCATTTGAAGACCAAGAAAAGTTCTTGTAAATCTTGTCCGCTCTCCCGAGATTCATGGTGATAGCTCGATGTTATCCTTTCTAATTGTTTCCAATTGTGCAAATTCTTTTCATCCATCCGAGCATTTCAGAGTTGCTTTCTCCTCGATTATCCGGAGGCCATCTTTTCGAAGATTTCTTCATTCTAAGTTTTTTTCAAATTGGTTCTCCAATTATTCCATATTCGCTGCTCCTTCGCTCCTAATATTATTCTGCGTGCTTGCTCAAGTATTCTTCTCGCTCCATGATCTCCTTGTTCTCTTGCATTTTAATTCCTCAAGTATCTCCATGTTTCTAATTTCCTGATGATGATTGTTTCTTTTCATCACCATTTCCAATTTTACGATGGTTCGCTCAAGATTATTTTCCTTGTTTATCATATTAATTCATTCGTTTTCAATCCTACCGTGGTTCATGAAGACCTCTCAAGTTTATGATATGTCATTTCTCAATTCTTTTTCAAGAAGAATAAGTAGTTTGCAAAATCCATGGTTGGTCATCAATTTAATTTGATGAAGGATAAGCACAATAAATCTTATTCTTATTTCATCCAAGTGAATAATCTTTTCTTCGAGTTTGTTCTGATGAATAAATTTAGTTCCAAGTGTTTTAATCTTTTCTTTCCGGAGTTCAGAAATTCTTTCCATTTCGTCGGAACCTCCATCTTAATCACCGCAAGGCTCATCTTATTCTTTCGTCTTCATTCTATCTCATCATCCTTTGTTACCGGAGTTCTTCACTATGGATCATCATGATTTAATTCATTCTCCAAAGAGTTCATCAAGATTCTTGTTGGTGAATTCAAGCATCTTTTCTTCTTGCATCTCTAAGTGTAATTAATTCTCCGTATTCTTTTGAAGTGGAGTTTTGCATTTCTTCGCTCTTCTCAGCTATTTAATCTTTTCTGCTTGTGGTCGGCGATCAGCTCATAATTTTGAGAGGTTATCCATAAGTCCACAACAATCTTATTCTTTTGATGATTTTTTTCCAACAACTCCGCTCAATCCTTCCTTCTAAGTTCTTTTCATTCAATTCTTCAATTCTTCCGAGGCATTGTGTTGTTCCTCTCACAACTATCGCTCCATTTCACAAACTTAGATCCAACTCCTTCCATGTTCAAGTGAGTGCTGCATAAATCCTTTCACTTATTCGCTTCTTATCGAAGTTCTAACAGAGTTGTTTCATAGTCTATCTGTGACGCCTGTTATTACGCACAAGAATCCCTCAACGATGCCACGCCACCTCGGTTATCTGGATAAACTCGCTTAGTTTGAAACCTGTTCAATTCAAATTCAAAATCAAGCAAACAATAAAAGTTTTCAAATATTAAAACTAAAATGTCTTGAGGAGCCGATAATGCATAGGTAATTATGGTGGTGAAACCACACTTTATAAAATGTTTAGATACTCCAAAATGAATAAAACAAGAGTAAATACAATTATTTAAGTGCTTTAAAATTAATAAACATTTTCAAAACTAATTTGTTATAAGTAATAAACTATTGTATAAATATAATTTATAAAATCTATTTAGGTGCCACTTTAGTAAATTGCTAAAACTAAAATAAAATAGAAAAGTAAAAAGGTAAAATAAATAAAAGGAAAACAAGAAGAAGAATAAAGAGAGAGAGACCCCCCCACCCCCCTCGTTGGGCTCCCCACCACCAATATTGGCTACCAAAGGCCCAGCCACCCACTCCCTCATTATCCCACCGGGAAACCCTAACCCAGAACCCCCCCACTCCCACTACTTCTCTTCCCCGATCCGATCCGATCGGCATCCTCGCTCGCTGCCGCCCCGCCGCCACCCCACCGACTCCCACCCCGGCCGCCCACCACCGACGCCACCGCCTCGATCCCAAGGTCGCCACCTTCCCCTGTCACCGACCCCCATCCCGCCTCTTCCTCGCTTACCCTCCCGAGTTGACGCCATCGCCTGGCTGGGCTTGCAGCTGGTGGTCTTGACGCCGCCTGACCGCACCACCGACGCCCTTCCGCCTCGAGCCCATTGCCACTCCCTCAGATCTCAAGTGAGGCACGGCCTCCTCTCCCTCTCTCTACTGCTAGGCCTCGTGCCTGCAGTCTCGATGCCTGCCACGCGCTTGCTCTCTTCTGCTTGCGGCTTGGCGCTTGACGCGCCCGGGCAAGGCGAGGTCATACTAACGAGCCTTCCATCAAGACGCCTGTGTCAATGTCATTGCCGATGGTCTTCGCCTGCGGTGGCTCCAGCCTACCACTTCTCAGAGGTTCCTGAGCCCTCCGCGTGGTTCTCGAGAGCGTTCGCGGGCCGGAGACCATATTCACCAACCCGGCCTCGCCTCGTGGTGTGTTTTCAGCAGTGAGCACACCATTACGCTGGCTCGCACGTACACCGCAGTGGCTCAAGATTAGATTAGAACTAATCTAATTAGTCAAACTAGCTAACCACTAATAGACACTAACAAAAGCAGGCCCACCTACTAATTAGGATATATTAAATTAAAACAAAACTCGTTGGAAAGTAAGCGCCAATGACACGGGCCACCCTTTAATAACCCCTAAATTAAGAATTAACTAAACATCATAGAAAACTACGTAGTATGGCAATCGGGCCCCACTCGCCATATTTGATTAGTCAACGTCAAACTAGTTGACTGCTGATCTGGCCGATGACTGGCTGTTGACTTGGTCAATCGGGACCCTCGACCCATACATGTCACTACAATTTTTGTGTACACGGTGCTGGGTACATCTAGCAATTTAACATTAATTTCGAATTAAAATAAATTAGAAAATGAATTAAAACTTTGAAAATTAATATAAAATAACCGTAACTGATGGAAAACTTTGTACATGAAAGTTGCTCGAACGACGAGATTTAATCCGGATACGCAATTGCTCGTCTGCCACACACCTCTAACCTATCGAACCTGCAAACTTTCCTCTCCTGCTCATCTCGTTCGACAGACGTCTCGAACCGGAAAACTTTCCTGATGTTTCTTCACAAGACGCTTAGCGCTCAAGTAGAACACGCTCAGCTCGCTCGCTGACCTCTATGCACTTTCCTCGCTATGTATTTACTGCTTTTCCTCTTCTCTCCGTAGACCCCGAGACCGGCGTCGATGTCCTCGGATCGACTACGCCACCGACGACCCTCTCTCTTGCCGTGAGCAACCAGCAAGCCCCCTTTGATCACTCAGATATCGCTTACTCTCCTCTATATCGCTTGCATTAGAGTAGTGTAGCATGTTACCGCTCGCTATACCTCTATCCGATGCATAGCCCGCCCTTGTTACTATCAGTTGTTATTTTTACCGCAATCCTATATGCTTAGTATAGGATGCTAGCATTTTCATCTGTGGCCCTACATTCGTCTGTCCGCCATATATTTGATCGGGCCGTGATCACCGGGAGGTGATCACGGTATATACTATATACTTATACATGATACATGTGGTGACTAAAGTCGGGTCGGCTTGTGGAGCACCCATGAGTGATTCACGGATTAATGAAGGACCTTTGTCCCGACGGCCTCGATGGATCTTGAGATGAGTTGCAGGTTGAGACCGCCAGAGAGGTGGGCCTGGCCCGCTCGGCTCATGGATACTTAACACGCTAACAAGGTCTTGGTATTTGATCTGAGTTGGTACGAGCTTATACGCACTAACCATCTACGCTGGAGTAGTTATGGGTATCCGGCGTCGTGGTATCACCGGCATTTCAGACGTCACGACGAGCTGCCACCGATTGGACCTGAACGCCTGATGGGCTAGGTCTCTGCCGGCCACAGACACGAACGTGTGTGTGCTCAGGCGATGGGCCTGCACTCTGCTGCTTTAGGTTTAGACCGCGGTTGGCCTCTCTACAGCCTAGGTGGGCGACGTGTTGATCTTCCGCGGGCATGACCTGTGAAAGTGTGTCCGCCAAAGGATCAAGCTGTCGGGTAAGATGGTGCACCTCAGGAAGTTAATCTATTCGATAGCCGTGATCTTCGGAATGTGACGACTTGGAGTTGTACCTGAGCTTATGACAACTAGAACCTGATACTTGATAAAACACACCTTCCAAGTGCCATGATAACTGTGGTCGCCTCGCCAGGATATGAGCAGGGATTGCAGGATTATTGCTATATGATGTTACTTGAGGACTTCAGATCGTCCCCCTACCTGCTGCAAGACAGTGTCCGTGGTTTAGTCTTCTAAGACTAGCTATCCCCTCTTATTCGGCATTCTCGCAGTTTAGTCCATCGATATGGCCTTTACATATATCCATGCATATGTAGTGTAGTTCCTGTTTGCAGTACTTTGGATGAGTACCACGGTTGCATTGTTTACCCCTTTCCCTACCTATACTGATTGCTGCAATCGCACGATGGAGCCTGTGGAGCGACGCCACCGCCACGCATTTACTACTACTCCGAGGTGTTACTACTACGGCAGCTCACCGACGATTTACTGTGAGTGACCTAGGAGGATCCTGTGGTGAGGCCTGCTCTCTTCGACTCAGATCCAGCTTTGTGCTAGCCATCTTATGGCACCTTGTTTAACTTATGTCCAGATCAGATATTGTTGCTTCCGCTGACTCGCCTATGATCGAGCACTTGTATTCGAGCCTCGAGGCCCCGGCTTGTATTATGATGCTTGTATGACTTATTTTATTGTAGAGTTGTGTTGTGATATCTTCCCGTGAGTCTTGATCTTGATCGTATACATTTGCGCGCATGATTAGTGTACATTGAATCGAGGGCGCAAGTTGGTATCGAGCCATCGCTCAGAGGAATCCCTTCCACACTCCTTGGTCAAGTCGAGTCTAGACACCGCAAAACTTTTACTAACTTGGCTGGTGCCTTACGGCCCACGCCGCCATTGGGTGGTACTAGAATCTTTACTCCCGACCTTTACTCGACTCAACTCTTCTATTCGGGTTAAATGAATTTGCTAAAACAAAACTAACTTTAGGTTCTCGCAAGTACTTTCTCCCGGAGAGCCCTCACTTGATCGCCCGCTAATCGTAAGATTTCAAGATACTCTCGATGTTCTCTCGAGACTTTGTGCCCATCACTTTTGCTATTTCGATCACCGATAACCAGTATGGATAACTACTTACACTTGCCGCTCATACGATCACCCCATTGATCTTGTTATTACAAGATACCTCAAGTTTTCTATTGTTCCGAGAGTACTTTGTGCCATCCTAGCGCCTTACTACATGAATACTCTTCAAATAAATACTCGACTTGTCGAGTATCCGCCATCCCCGTTGTTCATGTGTTACACAAAATTCTTCAAAATACTATTCGATCTTCCGAGAATCCTCCGGAGCCTTTTCTCTTGAAATTTTGCTTGCTTGCATTATGGTTAATCCATAAGTCTCAGAGTCATATTGACATCCCTTGTCATTATCATTTTGAGTCTGTTGACTCAATATGTTTATGTATCACCGCAATCATCATTGATTCTTATAAATTACCTTCCGCTGAGCTGCCATTCTTTAACCGAATTGGTTCTCGATCAATCCAATTGCCGCTGATTGTACCTAAGGCTATTCAACTTATCCACCCCTAATCGAGCATTGCTTCGATCCCTTGATTTGGAAATCGGCGTCGGCCCACCCCCGCCCGGCCGCCCTCCTCCCGCTTCGCCTCCCGCCCTTTGTTTTCACCGGGCGCGGGCCCGCCATGGCCCTTCCCCCGGGATCGAGGGGCCGGCCGGGCGCCCCTTGGCCCATCTCCCGGCCAGCTGCCGGCCTCCAGCCAAGGCCTCCTCCCAACCGGCGAAGTTCTTCCACTAGAGTTTTGCATGCATTTTCATCATGTCATAACTTTGCATCCGTAGTCTGCTTTTGTGCGTGTAATATGTCAAAATGTTAGTCTCGATGAGTAGATCATTTCATCTCATTGCATCATTTTCATTTGAGCTCATCTTGATGCCCGTAATGCTGTTGGAAGAGGCTATGTGATGTTAGTTTCTTCTTAATGTAACATGCACTTTGTCATTTTTGCTATGATTGATGTGTGCACCCTATGAACTTGAGTCCTACATGTGTTTTGTAATATGCCATGCCATATTTCCAGGGGTGTATGCCATGTATTTTTGTGATCTATGTGGTGACTAGCACAAGCATGCAAACTAGGCTTCATGATGTTGCTGATTTCAGCCCCTGCTTTTGTTGATATTTTTATGCCATGTAAACTTGATGCTACGAGAGATCCATGCATATTTTGAGATACTTCATTAGGATGTTTTGGACATATGGTTATTCTCTATCCATCCATGCCCTTGTTTGCAATTATGGAGTGCCATAGCTTGAGTCAATCGAGCTCTACTTTTGCTATAAAATGTTTCCTGGCAGTTGTTTACATGTTATTCAATTTTGCCAAGGTTGTTGTTGTTTATCCTTGCATGCTATGTTGTTGTTCTTGCCATGTATAGCTTCTATGCCATGTCTTCTTACTATGAGTTGCCTTGCCATGCCATGTATTGCTCTGTGGTGAGTGGTTCAAGCTCACCAACATGCCTACTTATCGTTGTTCCTTCCATGTATGAATCTGTAATATAACTTGCCATGTTTACATGGGTGCCATCATATTTTCTGATCCTTTTGGCTTATGGTCGATAAGGGACTTTTGTTCTATGCTTTGAGTAGGTTCATGCCATGCCTTTGTTTGCCATGATAAGTTCCTGTAACATGTTGTTTGATAGCTCTAAAGATTGCAACTGATGTTATTTCGCTAAAGTCTAAATCGTTATTATTTGCAATCTTGCCATGTCATTTTGAGCATGTTCTAGTTGTTTCGAGATAGCTCAGTGTTCATGTTTTGTCATGCTTTACCTGTACATCATGCCCATGCGTTTTGTTTTCATGTTGAGATTCTAGCATGTTGTTTTGATGCTTGCAATATGCCTAGTTCTGTTTTGGGCAGATTGTTGTCATAACTTGTATAGGTGTATGTGTTGAACCGTTGCTCGCTTTTGAGTGTGCTCTATATGAAACTTGCTTGATTTTGCATGTAGCTTCATATTATCATGTTGCATCCTTGTTTTGAGGTGTTTGCTTGATGTTTGGGTGCATTTTGCATTAATGCCATGTTTAACTTGTTTTGCTCATATCTTCTAGACCGTAGCTCAATCTAATGAACTTTATATGTAACTTGACTAGAATTTCCGTAGATCATCGTGGTGCATTTTAAATTGCTGTTTAACAACTTGAACATAAGGATTATTCAGATGTGGACCAATTTCGAAACTTGCATATGAGGACTTAGGAATTGTTATATGTTGTTTCCGCCTCATTTAAACTTGCTTTGATGTGTTGCTCTTGTTTGTATCATCTCTTGCCATGAGTAGCTTCATGTAGCTTTGTCATGCATCATGCTTGTCGTGCATCATGTCTTGTTCATGTGTGGTGTGTTTACTATGTTGTGTGCTTCTTCTTGTTAGTTCCTGCTTGCGATCGTGAGGATTCGTCGTTCGCTTGGTTCGGCTTCATCCGTTCTTCTTCTTCATGGACTCGTTCTTATTCCTTGCGGATTTCAGGCAAGATGACCGCTACCGGATCTCACTACTATCATTGCTATGCTAGTTGCTTCGTTCTTTCGCTATGCTGCGCTACCTATCACTTGTGCTCAAGCCTCCCAAATTGCCATGTCAGCCTCTAACCTTTGTCACCCTTCCTATGCAAACCGTTGTTTGGCTATGTTACCGCTTTGCTCAGCCCCTCTTATAGCGTTGTTAGTGGCGGTGAAGATGAAGTTTGTTCCTTGTTGGGACATGGAGATGTTGTTCCTTGTTGGAACATGTTTACTTGTTGGGATATCACAATATATCTTGTTTAATTAATGCATCTATATACTTGGTAAAGGGTGGAAGGCTCGGCCTTATGCCCGTGTTTTGTTCCACTCTTGCCGCCCTAGTTTCTGCTCATATCGGTGTTATGTTCCGGATTTTGCGTCCCTAACGGTCGGGTGATTTATGGGACCCCTTGGCAGTTCGCTTTGAATCGACTTTTCAAAGAAGGCCCAACATTGGTTTTACCATTTGCCTCACCTATGCCCTTTTTCCCTTGGGTTTGGAGCCCGAGGGTCATCTTTATTTTAGCCCCGGGCCGCTTCTCCTTCAGTGCTGGTCCAAACCGAGCGATGTCCGCGCCCGGGCAATCGGGTTATCCAACCCGACGCCTTGCTCATCCGTGTGCCCGAGAACGAGTGTGCGACTCCTATCGGGATTTGTCGGCACATCCGCGGCTTTGCTGGTCTTGTTTTATTGTGTCGAAATGTCTTGTAGCCGGATTCCGAGATCGATCGGGTCTTCCGGGAGAAGGAATATCCTTCGTTGATCGCGAGAGCTTATCATGGGCTTGTTGGGACACCCTGCAGGGTTTGAAATTCGAAAGCCGTGCTCGCGTTATGTGGCAGATGGGAATTTGTTAATATCCGTTGTAGTAAACTTAAAGCAAACTCTTCTAAAATACACCAACGTAATGCGTGAACGTGAGTGTCTCTTTTCGGGTTGATCGAGAGGAGAACACGGTTTCTAGGTTATGTCCGACGTAAGTAGGAGTTCGGATCACTTCTTGATCATTGCTAGTTGGCACCTGCCTTTGTTTCTCTTCTCGCTCTCATTTGGTATGTTAGCCACCATATATGCTTAGTCGCTCGCAACCTCACCACTTTACCCCTTCCTTT